>VXAZ01005839.1:483570-666581 GCA_013399875.1 Gymnorhina tibicen
GGGGCTCGGGCCGTCCCGCGGGAGGGTGTCCGGCCGGGGGAGCTTCCCTGCCCTCGGGAGCCGCGAGACGATCACACCGCTCTCTCCGAGTCGGGTTGTGCAAAGCGTGGTTGGCTTTTCCTACGCCTGGAGGCGTTTCGCCCTGCCTCGCCGCGCTGGTCCGGCGGGTGTTGGACGGGGTGGAATGGGCAACTCGGAGGCGATTTCCTCGGGTCTACATCTTCCCCTCCGGGTCCTTTTGACATCCCCAGACGCTATATTTTAATTACTGTCGTTGGAAGCTGCTCTCGGGCACGTGTGACTCTTGGGGATGGTTCTGTGCAGGGACAGGAGCAGGACCCGATGGTCCTTGTGGGTCCCTTGCAACTCCGCTTATTCTGTGGTAATTTGTGTTCAGTTCTTACCACTCCTTTAAAAACCGAAGTGTGCGACACTAAGCATTAAACTCTAAAGAGTGACATAACGCATATATACCATAGTTACACATTTGATAACGGGGATCAGCCCCAATCATCCCAAATCAATACACGTGAAGGTACTCCCTCTGCTTGCATTTCTGACGTATCAACAGTATATGGCAGCAAATTTCTTTCATGATCTTTTGTCAAAGATTTTTCCTCGTAGTTGTTAATGCTGCTTTCAGGTGTTTTCAGGTAGGGAAAATATTTGCCGATTTAGCATTACTTAGCTTAGAAAGTTTTAAAAGTACCAAGAGTAATTTAAAGTAACAGCGATTTTCCTTAACTCATTTTCAAATTGAATATATTTCTGGTAGACGTTCCTCCTTTGAGCATTTCATTAAATCTGCTTTCAGGGGAAGAAGCAGATTTGTTCATTTTTCATAATTGTTTCTAAACGTGTTACAGACAGTATGAAACAAACAGCAAAGTGTTTTTATATAACTAGATTAGGGTGGTTTTCAAACAACACTTTTCAACTTGAAGTATTTAACATGAGGTGTAGATGATACTAAAAACTTAACCTTGCTTATATTGATAGTTCTGATGATAACCTGAATTGTAAATTGAATGGCAGATGAAGATAATTAGAGTAGTTCTGCCCAGAATTTTTCTGTAGTGGGAAAGGGGCACCACAGAACCTGCACTCATGTGCCTGTGCATTATAATGCTGTATACTAAATCCATAAGTAGAAGTGAGTGGATTTCATGGGTTTTAAGGACCAATTCTGGAAATTCTTTTTTGGCCTCTGTATCTTTCTTGCAAAAAAAAAAAATTAAAAATCCACATGAATTAACTTGGCATAATTTTTCAAGGATAACTGATAAATGTCCCTCGTGTCTTTATGTTCTCAATTTTATACAGAGTGTATAAAGACTTTGTATAAAATATACGTGTATGTATGTAGTGGCACTTGAATAGGTTATTTCTAGACATATTTTCAGAAGTAAATTTAACTGTAAGACCTTTTGTCCAGCTCCTTCACCCCCCACCCCACAGCTCTGCCCACATCACAAGGGATGTTTTCATGTAAATTTTTGTATATTGGCTTCTAATTCGACCTCCAGCACTACCACATTATTGCCTGTGGTTTATGGTTTGCTATTTTTGAAGGAGGGGTAATTGGAAATAGTAACTGCCTGTAGCCTTCCCTCAAAACAGAAAAGAATTGCTCTTTATAACTTTAGTACCAAGTGATTTTCCCTACAATTAAGAACTTGTAGAAACAGCTACAATTAGAAGGTTTTCTAGAAAATTACATTTATAATGAGAAGTATGATTTGACATTTCAGTGGTCTTTAAAATAGTCATAATGAAATGACTAATGCAAGTAAATGCCAGAATTACTTTCTTCTCCCAACATTTCAAGGAAAAAACCTGCTTATTTTTGTAAATTATATTGTTGCAAATTGTCATTTGCTTTAGGAGCATCAGTGTATCAAAGTAGGTTAGGAATATATTTTCATATCATACTGTGCTTTTAAACATCACTATGCCAGTTACTGTCAATTGGTATTTTAATGTTTAGCAATCACATGTTTAGTGCTTGTAAGGAAAAAGAGAATAGCTGGAACACTGTTCTTCAGCTTACACTTGAAAATACTTATCTTGCCCTTGTACAACTTGGAGGCAGTCTGTTGGAGGCTTCCTTGGAATTATTCTCTCTAGCTGTATTGAATAGCATCCACAATATCCACTAAATGTCCCCAATATCTTTGACGCTTTCTATAGCCATTCTGAAAATTTTTATTAGATCAGTGGACTTCAGCTTCCATGTTTAGTAGAGAGAGAAATGTAAATAGTACTGGGTTGTATTTGCATTATTGTGCATGTATAAATCCTTATTTTTTATAACCCCCTTTCTCATAGGTATTATGGAAGAAGGCAGCAGCATTGCAGTGTTGATGCCAGATATTGGGGAGCAGGAGGCTGTGCTGATTTCTGAAACAGTCATTGGCCCAACACTGCAGAGCAGCGAAGATCAGAGAAAATGTAAAACTGACCCCCTGATCCACGTTATCCAGAAGCTGAGCAAAATAGTTGAAAGTGAGAAGTCACAAAGATGCCTTTTGATAGGGAAGAAACGTTCCCATGCTGATGCTTCTGCGCAGTCCTTGGATGCAGAGGATCTTTGTGAAATCCCAGCTAAAGCAATCGAGCTCTCAGTGATTGCTACTAAAAAGACTGAAGAGTTGCAAGCAGATTATTTTGTGACTGAATGTCTTCCACAAAGCAAAAAAAAGGTGACATGCTACCAATGTGGTCTCTGTAAGTTTCTATCACCTTCGCTCTTAACTCTACAAGAACATATAAAACAACATGGGCAGAAAAATGAAGTGATATTAATGTGTTCAGAATGTCATTTTGCCTCCAAAAGCCAGGAAGAACTTGAATCCCACTTCCAAAATCACCATGAGAATGGTGGTAAAAACAGCATCCAGACAAAAGTGCAGCAGTGTGTCAATGTCACAAGTTCATTTCTGCAAGGGCCAGTGGAAGGAAGTGTCAAATCAGGGACTGATCAGACAGGAAATGTGGAATGTAAGGATACAACTCAGTCTGCTCCTGTGCCTGAAATGGGTAGGAGGAAATGGTACACCTATGAGCAGTATGGCATGTACAGGTGTTTAATTTGCAGGTATACCTGTGGTCAGCAGAGGATGTTGAAAACACACGCTTGGAAACATGCGGGGGAGGTTGATTGCTCCTATCCCATCTTTGAGGAAGAAAATGAAACCACCAGCTTGTCGGAGACAGTTGTAACTCACACACCTCATAGTGTGGATACAGTTGTCCTTTCTTTGGAAAACAATGAACTTGATATCCATAGTGAGCCTTCTCTTCAGCTTCAGATTTGCAATTCTGAGCAACTGTCGTGTAAATCACCCGTAGGAACAAAGGTCAAAGAGGAAGAGATATTAAGTGAGTCCGTGGTGCATTCTCCTACTACAGAGGTTGTAGAGGAGACTGTATCAGATACAGAACCAGACAGTTTGATAACTGACAGCCTGCTGTCATCAGCACAGAAAATCATCAGTTGTAGCCCAAATAAAAAGGGCCATGTTAATGTCATAGTAGAGCGTTTGCCAGGTGCTGAAGAAAATGTCTTACAAAAGTCATTCTTAATGAACACTGACATTGAAACGGAAAAAAAATTGATCTCAGAGGAGTCCTCTGTTACCTGTGAAGAACCTGATGAAGTTTATCATTCAGATGCAATTCAAGAAGTAATAATAGAATGGAATAACACTGAGAAGAAAGATAATGAATTAAGCGCTAATAAAAATGTAACAGCTGACGAAAATGTGCCTCCTGCACGAAGGAGGACAAATTCAGAGTCTTTACGACTGCACTCCTTAGCAGCAGAAGCTCTTGTTACAATGCCAATCAGAGCTGCAGAGCTGACACGGTCCAGCCTCAGGGCTCTGACTGGGGAAGATGCTGTGGATGCAGGTGCAGGACAGGGAGGAGCCGATGGCCCGTGCATGGCTCATTCTAAAGTGGCGTCCTCACTTAAGGATCCTTCAGAGGAGTTCAGTGGCTTAAACCAAAGTGAATGTGCAATAGTTGAGATAAAGAAAGACAGACCAGAGTTATCAGAAGCGCCGATTAAAATGGGCATCAGTATGTCACTGCTCACTGTCATTGAAAAGCTGAAGGAGAGGACAGACCAGAACGCTTCTGACGATGACATTCTGAAAGAATTACAAGACAATGCCCAATGCCAAAACGCCAGCGACGCAACCATCGCCGGGAGTAACCTGGTGGAGTTCATCCCCAGCGCCGAGCGGCCGTACCGCTGCCGGCTGTGCCACTACAGCAGCGGCAACAAGGGCTACATCAAGCAGCACCTGCGGGTGCACCGCCAGCGGCAGCCCTACCAGTGCCCCATCTGCGAGCACATCGCCGGCGACAGCAAGGACCTGGAGAGCCACATGATCAACCACTGCAAAGCTCGCATGTACCAGTGCAAGCAGTGCGAGGAGTCCTTCCACTATAAGGTAAAGTTCTTCCCCGTGCCTGTCTAGAATAGCTAAATAGCCTGTTTTGCTACTTTTTTAATAACTGGTGATCCCTTTTTGTAATTTAATTCAGTCTGACACCCTGGCTTCATTGTAATTACAAGTAGGGATTATTACCAGCAGCACTTGCCAAATATACAGTTCAACTGTAATTATTCTGGTTTACCCACTGAAATAAACTTGCTTCCTCATATAACTTTTTTTCCTGAGAATTATCTTATGGACGTAATAATATTGTGTTGTTTTTCTGCCCACACTTAGCAACTGCAGGAAAAAATGGAAACGTCAAAGAACTTAATGGCTGAAACTTTAAAAGAACGCTCAAACATGCCTTCCTGTTGGGAGCATGCAAATACAATAATGGCAGTTGGGGGTAACTGTGAGCCACACTGAAGCAGAAATAATTTTCTTTTTTCCACTGTTGTGTTGCTCTGGATATTCTGTAGAACTTAGATTTGAAAGATTACATACCAGAGCAGAATAATACACTTCTGCCATTTTCCTAATTGCTATTTTAAGCATTAGTGAGTTCCTATGTATTCAGCTTAGTACTCAGGAATACAGAATAGATTGCATCAGTATCTAGCTGTACAGCTGAATCTCTTGGAGGCAGTGATAGTGCAAATTTTGCCATATTTATTGTCATTTAGTCCTAGTTTGAAAAAAATATACAAGTAGGGTAGCAAAAGACTCCCTCATCTTTCTCCTTCCCAAGCAAGTAGAAACAGGACTGGTGTATTCTTAAGCCAGTAGGCAATATGAAAATTGAGTTAATTTTCACACAAGCCTCTAATCTAATACTGCTTTTGGAGTATAATAATTTTGGAGGAAGTACTGTGGCCACTTGTCTGTGGGAATGAAGAAAGAACGAAATGTATTTTCTAAACAAACACAAATCATAGAATCCTCTCAGTCACTCTCATCAATCCTTTGTGTTACTAATTCATGATATTTACTTTGTTGGTAGTAAAACTACCTAAAGGGATAATCTGTATATATGTTAACATACATTTCCTATCAGTTGTCATTAAAGCTTGAGTAACAATGTCACAGATGATTGCAATATTCCAAGTGATCACTGTATGCTTGTAGTGTATATTTAAACATTAGAAACTGTTTTTTCAGAGCCAGCTGCGAAATCATGAAAGAGAACAACACAGTCTTCCAGATAACTTCTCTACAGCTACAGCTAACAAACTAATAGTTTCCAACGAAGCAGATGACAGAGAAGGTACAGTTTATATTTACACCTGAAATTACAAAAAGTCACTCATAACATTACTTGTTTGCTGTATTTGTGTAACTGGTTTTAAGATCTCTCGTGCTGAAATGTTTTCATGCCTGTTCATAACTTTAAATGTATGTCCTTTTCAGAGGGCAGAATTTACCATAGTCAGTCTTGAGGTGGCATTTATTGTTAGGTAATATATTTTTAGCCCCAGTAATTAAACCCTGCATTTCTTCTTGTGAAAATTGTGATATGCAATATTACTCTGGATTTTTAAGAAGAAAATCTTTTTTTCTTTCCTTTAGCAGCTACAGTTTTTTCCAAATGACCTAAACAAAAGAAAGCCTTTTTTTTAAAGTCACCATGGTAATGTAGTTTGCTGTCAGCATATGCATACAATGCCATCCCTTCTGAGTTTAGAAATTTCTGTTTAATTATGGTAATGTCCAAAATGAGTAATTTATTTTAGCCCTAGTGAGGCAAATGTAAGACATTCTAAATATGCAACCTGTATCTGTAATAGTTGCCAGGGTAACAGTAGGTATGCATTTTCATAGAGACAGAGAATGGTTTGGGCTGGAAGGGACTTAAAAGCTCATCTCTTTCCAAGCCCTGCCATGGGCAGGGACAGCTCCCACTAGACCAGGTTGCTTAGAGCCTCATGTTTGTGTAACTGTGTATCTGCTTCTAATTTAATAGTGTTTGTTTTCAAAACATAAACAGCAACAAAAAAAAACAGAAAAAAAACAAACCCAACAAACCCTTGATGCATTAAGCTAATCAAATAGGGGAAAAAAATAACCAAATTCTGAAGTTTAGGGGAAAATGTGGCCTTAAAAGCCCTTGTATGTCCTGGAGAGCCATTATGTATCATTGCAATGTGAATGCATCTTCTTCTCTGGTGAGTTACAGCTACTGAAAATATTTACAGCGTTTTTATTTTGAAGGCAACACTGTAATTATTAGTATTTTGTAATTTTAGAGCATTATGGATAAATACTAGTAATTAGATAGTCTCTGAACAACTGTGAGCTGAAGTATTTCCATTTTGTGCACAAAGCTCTTTTCTGTTCTAACTGTGCTCTCTCGTTTGTTTAGACAGCAAAATGTGCACTCTAATAGTACTTAGGTTGCAGTGGAAATTTCTGGGTTCTGCTCTCTCCTCTACAGCTGCTCAGTGAGTGCAAAAGTTGTCGAAATAGATGCAGTTCCTTGTGCGAAAAGGTACTGACCAGCAGGAGCCAGGGTGGATGAGCAATGGTTTGTCCAAAACAACTCGGTCCATGTCAGAACAGAATGAGTTCCCAACTTTGCCTTCTGCTCTCTTAGCTCACACTGCCTCCTTTTCTGGCTTTCAGTATACAAGTTAAAAGTTAATTACCTTATCAACCTCCGGTAGAATGACCCTTCCCAGCTCCTTTTTGCTCTCATCAATGCAGAAGGCATTTAAGTTCAGGAAACTGATCTGTAGTGCTCAGTACATCCCCAGGACCTAAGCCTGAGAGAGCCATGCAAAGCCCAGGGGAAGACAGGAAGAGGGCCAGGGACGGTCTGCTGGGAATGGGAGTGTTTCCTGTTAAATAGTGGGGGTTTTCTTCAGAAGGTATAGCATAAATGTTTCAATGGAAGTGATAGGAAATAAAACATTGTTAGTTCAGCAAGTTACAAATATCTACAAGCACAGCTTGGACTGTTACTTCTGACAGTGTTTTGTTTGCTGTAAACTGTGTTCTTAAAGATGTCGTGACACAGGAATAACTACCCTGCAATGCCTGACACATGTCAGGTTTGGGGAAATACTGTACTTTTTGAGCCAGAGTCCTGGTAATGTGACTAGTAATGTGAAAATCAAGAGTCCTATCTGCTTCTGAAATAAGTATGTTTAATGAGGTTGTTTTACAGTTTATATCCTGATCTTGTAATTTAATTTCCATGAAAGCGAAGCCCCTGTTCAAGAAATCTGCCTGCTTTCAATTAATCTAGAGATGTTTTTATAAATATTTTTTTCTCATTATTATCTTACACAAGTCTTACAGCCATGCACTTTGATTGTTTACCCCACATGAAATTTAGTAACGTGGCTTGAATGGAAACAGTTCTCCTTTTAAACTTTTATTAACTCATACTGTGGAATGCTTAAATTATTTGAGAACCAATTTATAATCAAATTGCAGCACCACAGCAGTACAGCAATCTCTTGTCAAACAGATGTCATCCCTATAAAGCAACACAAAACAAAGAAGTTTATGGCACAGCATCTGTTTATGTGAAAGATGCCTGAGCTGGAACAGTTTCATTTCTTGTTTATGAAATAGTTAGTCCTAAAAGTCTCTTTATTCATCATGGTTGTACAATAAATTAAAAGGAGCATTATGACACTGGATATGATCGGATTGTAAATGTCTAATAATGAAGGAATAGGGTAATAAGCAGCATTACAGGAGCACCTGTTACTGCTGCTGCAACAAAGATCTGTCATTTCCATATTCGCTTGTAGGAGACCTGGTAGTCTCCATCCAGAAAGCAAAACAGGCCCCAAACCCACAAGAAATAAGCCAGTGGAGGGGGTGAGGGACATGGATGCTATTTTGTAACAGCAAGAGGTTATGTGATGTATTATAATTTATGTGCATTTTGTGGAAGGAATAAATACAAAGTAGTGATTGGTATAAATAATTGCTCCTAAGTGTGTGCTGCTGGGTGTGAGCCTCTTAGAACTATGCTGGAGCTAATATGTTTGCATAATGCTTCAAAAATCTCATTAGATACTGCTGGTTTTAAACTGCCTGCCCACTGAAATACCAAATTCATAACAGAAAATACATTTGGAAGTAGTTTATTCTAGAGCTGCAGAATTTAAGATGGAAAACCCCTTCAAGCAGAGCACAGCCCCTGCTCTCCCATGGACCTGCAGCCCAATGAGTGTCCTTGATCCAGCTGAGGTCTCCTACATGAATGTGTTTTCAAGAATAATGTAGAAATATAATCCAAAGTCTTCAAGTAAATAATTAGGATTGTTTTGATAATTTACATCAAAGGAAAAACAAAACTAATAAATTTTACTCTATGATCATATTGTAGGAAAAATTCCTATATATTTTGCTTCAAGGTTGACTTGCAAAGAGTGCCTGTTGTATATTACTTCCATATTATTTCTTATAAGAATGCTAAAGAGTGAGCACTGTGTCATGTTTAAAAATAAAATACAGGAAATATATTTTCAGTTATCTTGGTACACACAGAAATATTCCAATTTTATTTCAGATTGTCTTTACATTCAGACTGCTATTTTCTTTTATATTATATACTATATATTCTTCACAATAACCCTCTGGGGTTATCAGCCTTACCTAATTACTTTGCATTTTGAACCAAAAGTGCTAAATTTTGGAGTGAAAGTTTAATTAGTTGTAATTTTCCCTTACTCTTTAAGTGGTGTGATTGTATCCACCAGAATAATATATCTAGAACCCTTTTTGGCATAATTCAGTGCCTGCCTGTGGGAAAAGAAATGTCTCCTTAAAAGAGTTTTACCATAATGACTCTTAATTGTTTTGATAATGAGACAATTCAGTCTAAGAAAAAAAAAATGCATGAGGTGCAGCATGATAGGCTGGAATGGGAAAATTACCTGCATAAAAAATGCCATCCCTCTTCCCAAGTGTTAATATCTTAACCCAAATCAGTCCCATTATTCAGTGAGGGAACAGGAACAGGGCTGCTAAAGTGTACACACTTACATCTCAAAAATATTCCAACTGGGCACTCGTGGGCACACATTTTCCTGTGTTTTAAGGAGTCATTAGCCTTTGTCTCTACAACCATTAATTTTTCAAGAGTGTTTTTCATTCTCGAAGGAAAAAAAATACTTTTGTTACAATTGCTGTTTAGTAATTTGGACAAGTTTCAAATTATTTATTAAGACATCTGGTCAATATCTATTTTTTTATTCTCTCATATCTCTCAGAAAGTGTGAATGTATGTTGGATGATAAAGAGGATTTAGAGGCTGCAGGAGGTCTTTTGTTTTTCTTTTCCCTGTCTGCCAGTTTGAAACTCATACGTTCTCAATCCCCATCTTTTCCTTTGATTTGGTGCATTCTTCAACTGCTGGGTTCAGCAGCTCCACATTTTATCACCTTTTGCTGTAACACAGGATTTTACCCAACTGCAGGGAGAAGGGAAGTGTCCACGTGGAGAGAATGTGTTTTCCTAAAATTTTAATAATTCCAGTAAATGGCAGGGCAGATGCAGAACAGCATGGTGAAATAAACCATACCTTTATTATCTCTATGTTCATTGCCTGTTTAATACTTTAAAAGTATTAACATTTATCAGCATGCAAAACTATTACTTTAAAACGTTAATTCGTGTTCCGTAATTCAGTTATGATGAAATTATAACCCGAGAATTCCTTACGATGCTGAGTGCAGCTCTCTAAAATAATGGGGTTTGTTCCCACAGGAAACAAGCCGTCAGTTCAGAAGCTGTTCAGGTGTGATGTCTGTGACTACACGAGCACAACCTACGTTGGTGTCCGGAATCACCGCCGGATTCATAACTCTGATAAGCCATACAGGTGAGTGGCAGCCACTGCTGGCTGATGCAGGGCCTGCCTTACCTCTGGCAGGGTTACTGAACTGCTCACACACTTGGGAAAGGTGGTGGTAAGGAACTGCAATTACATTATTTTACTGCCAATTTGAAGGAGCCACACTTGCTGGTTGACTCAAACTGTGTAATTAAGATTTGCTAATATTTCCAGAATGCATCTTTTGCTGTGGCAGTCTGGTGCTTGTTTTCAGTTTGAGGCATTCACACGTGGAGAGGAAAATAATTTTGTTATACTATTGGACTTTGGCCAACAGTAATAATATATTTCTCAGAGTCCTTGCACACCTAAGGTCATTTTGGATTTGCTTTGTTGCAAAATGTTCTCCATTGTCATATTACTGCTTTACACATCAGCAGCTACAGAGTGTTGCAAAATTCTGCCCTTGTCACCAATTGCCTCATCTTTTTCACTGGTTTCAAACAACAGTAACATCCTCACTTAGGATCATATTTTGTAAGTTTTCTACAAGGGTATCATACGGATTTATTTAGAAACTTGGGTATCTACAATCACGTGTAATACTACAGCTGAGGTCCCCAGCAAAAAATAAATCCTGCATTTTCCTATTGGTTGCTGCATAAATTCCTGCAAATTCAATCTGTGCTCATTCAGTGTGGATCTCTGTCCCTCTCTAGTGGCTAGAAAATAGATCCGAGTCAATAGACTTTCTGAGCTGATACCCTTCTATCTTTAATGTAAATTCTGGAAACTCAACACCTTGAAATGCTGAGCTAAGCCAGGGACTTTCTCTTTTGGATAAACAAACCCAGAAGATGTGTTGTATTTTGATTTGTGCATTATGATGATACCCCATAACACCAGCAAAAATTCGCAAGATGTTTACTCAGAGAGCAAGTGTGGAATACAAATACAAATGTTTTTCTCCTGAGAACCTTCACTATTACCATTATTTATTACTTAGTGAGGTTGGAGCAGCAGATAGTGTAGAGTGTCTTGTACGCGGTAGTTTTCAAATGGGTGTTAGCAGCCTGTTTTGATTTAGGAACCCTTGGAAGTTTTCCACTGGCGATACAGACTGCTGCATACTAAATACAAACCTACCCATCTGCCTTGCTTCTCTTATTATTTTTTCATAAACCCCTTAGACAAATCTGAAAACCTGGCAGGATACTTAAGCCACAGTCCGAAAACCGTAATGATCCAGTATTTATGGTATTTCTCCTTCTGAAAAGTGAATTCCTCAAGCCTTCCATAGTATCAAACAACAGCCTACTGTATTGCTGCCATTCTGAGAGCTGTAAACATTTTATTATTTGTTTGACAAAACGTGCTGGAAACTAAGCTGTGCAGCCTTAAATGGTATGTTTTTGTAGATTTGATACATTCTGGATTTTAACACTGCACAATTAAATCCTTTCAAAAATACAGTGAGTATTCTCAGGCTAAGTGTCCTGCAGTCTCAAACTGTTTCACGCTATAGGTCAGACTTTATAACTGACATTTCACCGTTTCAAAAAAAGAAACATCTGAAGTTTTAACAAATACATATTAGAGTTTTAGCTGAGCTTGATGGTTTCTGTTTTAATATGGTAGATACAGGAGGGTTGTGTGGTAGGATATTGATATTTATGAATAACATGGAATTTGTGTAGTACTTTGGGATCTAAATCCATGGATCTAAGTTTAGATCCAGACTGCTTTATGTATTGGTTTTATACAAAGATATTGTGAGAGAAGTAAAAAAAAGAAAAGAAAAATTTAAATGGCATGATGTGACACACAGCACTTAAATCTGAATATGTTGATCTTGTCACTAACTTATTTTTCAGCAATAAAGCCCTGAAACTTAGGTGTTTTATTACTAGTTTGGCTTTTACAATGTCATGAGAGCATTGCTGTTGCATTAAGTAGAACACATATTCTTGAGGAGCAAAGCTCTTGTCTAAATACTCTCCATGCCCTACAGGTCCTAGGGTCACATTGTGCCTTTGGTAGGGCTGCACCCAGTCACCTGCATCCTCACCTCCCTTGTACTTAGTGATGCTTACCCACATCAGCAGAGGTGCACGAGGGAGATTTCAGGAAGAAACATAATCTGTATGTCTAGTGATTCTTGCTGAAAGGTGGAGGCTTTTTTGGGCTGCACAAGATTCTCACTGCCCAACAACTGCAGGCCAGTCATTGCTTGGACTTCTGTAAATATTGTTAGTCCTCAGCTGTAGTCTTTCTAGGTACCTTTGCATTCTGGAAGATTTGGGTTTGGAACAGTGTCAGCCGTGAATTGTCAGATTAGTTCACTTGTTGTTGTCTCTTCAGATGTCGCGTGTGTGACTTCGCCACCACAAATATGAATAGCTTGAAGTGCCACATGAGGCGGCACCCCCAGGAGCATCAGGCAGTGCAGCTCTTGGAACAGTACAAGTATGTAACGGGGCTCATGTGGCAAAAAGCTCTGACAGCGGGGATTTTGTTATGTTAAAGCAGTGTTCAGATTCTATTACCTTCCCTCCTAGAGTCATTCTTTGTTCCACGGGGTTGTTTGGGGTTGTTTGGGTTTTTTTGAGAGACATTTGCCATGGCATTCCCAGGTGATGCTTCTGCTGGCTGATTAAACATGTCCATGACTTCACTCTGGGACAGTATCCAGCTTTTGCTTTCCAGAATGTGGTGGTTGCACACAAACTGCCTATTGCAAGTAGTTTCTGGGCCATGTTAATTACCTAAGCATGCCTGGAATTATTTGGGAGATTGTATGTGCCAAAACCATGCTGTGGCTTCTAACATTAAACATTATAGATGGGTATCCAGTATCCAGGAATGTTCTCTGGCTTTGTTTAATATCCCAGTCTAGGCACAGTCTTTGGATGTACATGTCAGTTGAAATGCAGGTGGGCATCACCTAGTTAAGAATTAGTATGAATAGTCATTAAGTGATGAGTGTCCCTTATAGTCTGTCCGTAGATATGGGTGGTGTATATATATGTGAGAAAGTTGGCATAAATACTTGTAATTTTCTGCTACTAATGTGCAACAAAAAATAGAAGCTGGGAAGGGAAAGGAACAGAAAATCAGGAATATTCTGAATATTTTGTATTGGAAGATTTTAAAGGCGATATGAAGAATCCAAATAAAGCACACTCACATAAAGGTTTCTTCTCAAGAAAAGCTGCTTCTACAACTTAAAAGTCCTTCCACTGCATTCCGCCCCAAAATGTTCCTAGAAGCATAAAGTTCTATTTGCTCAGCTGTCATACTTCCCACACTACTGCTGAGTGCTCTTAGTATTACCAGAGATTACTGAAAACCTCCACACTTTGGTCCCTGATCCCCAAGGAATTAGTCTATCCAAAGCTGCAAGATAATTCTTTCCTCAGTGTATCAATTTGGAATATACCTGAACAGTAAAGTTTAATAATTCAGCACAAGTCAACCAGTAGGGTAGGTCATGCTATGGAATGGAAAGCCTTACACTACTAAACTCCATGGTAAATAATTTTGTTTCTCTGAGAAAGTGTTGCAATATACTGTAACTATACTGTAAGTATATGATCATTAACTGCAGTGCAGTGTGCTAAAAGCTGTTGGAGTTTCTGTCTGATTTGAACTGTATGCTAAAATAGTCAACAGTATTTGGCTCACAAGATACTGTTCTCGGCAAAGTAAATTTTATTAGTAAATCAGCTGAGTAAATTAATAAGCTTCAAAAAATGAGAGTATTCAAAAGGGGAGAAAAATGGGCACTGGCTGTGGCTTTGTTGACTGTGTTCCCAAACCACTGACCAAGCAGTGTTAGTGACACAGAAAAACCATATGTATGGTAAGACTAGTGGGCACATTAAATGGAATTAAGATTATTTGTTGATCTTTGTGTTTTACAAAACCAAGTTTCTTTGGCCTAATTTTATATATAAATTAACGATAAGCTCTGCCTTTTATCTAATGATATATTTTGTAACAGCCTTATTAGAGATATTAACATTCCCAATCTGAGAGTGCACCCACCCATCTTTGAAAGCATCCATTTTCTTTGTAAGGGTCCAAATTAGAAGGAAAAGAGACAAACAGGATCCTACATTCCAAATCAAGCAGTAGAGAAAAGTGAGCTAGAAGGACATGCCTGTTGTTCCCCAGCAGGACAGAATTATCTTGCTACATAAGCAAGGTAATGTACCGTGCTTTCATCTAACTTGGGAGATTTTTGCTGTTCTCTGCAATCTTCTGCTGAGCAGAAATAGTTTCCTGTATGTGATTATTTGCAGGGCATTTAAGGACTATACCCTACTGTCATTAGGAAAAGTCATAAAACCTTACTGAATTTAGGGTATAATGTGGTTTCACATAGGCCTTCCTGTGTTTCCAGGTTATATTTCTGAAAAGGTCTTAAAAATTTACAAAAACATACTTGTATTGTGGTAATTTTAACAGACTCATCACAGTAACACACTGGGATCACATAGCTTGAGCAGAGATGCATTCCTAGTTACAATTTATTAGAACAAGGTCACCTTCGATTGATTCTAATCTTTTCCATGGCATTTGGGGAACTGAAGCCTTCCAAAGTAGCAGGTAGCTGAGCAAAGTAGCTTTTTTGTCCAAAAGACAAAAAGACAGAGCCTGCTCTGAAGTGATGTCATTCAGTATCACTCATGCTCTTCATGCTGAGGTGACTAATTTATCATCATAGAAAACACGTAGAAAAACCTCCTCTGATGTATATCCGTGCATGAAAAGGGATATACAGGATTTGATCAGTCTTGGGTTTTTGCTGTCCATAAATATACACTACAGTTCTCTGTAAATAGGATTTATTCTTCAAGGTTTTGTTCTTTACTGCCTGAGATGGTGTTTTACAGGGAAATAGAAAATGGGGTGTTGTGGTACCTGAGCTGATGGAAAACTCTATGGGGAAATGATGTCTGCATCTTGATCTGTGAATATACTCAGAACCTGTCCTCAGCAACCTGCTGTAGCTGATCCTGCTTGAGGGGCTGGATTGGACTAGGTGACCTCAAGAGGTCCCTTCCAACTTCAACAGCTCTGTGATCCAATAAACTACTACCTGCTACACCAGGAAAGACTTTATTGGTTCAATTGACATAATTAGTGCTAATTACACAGCTCCTGCTTGGTTCAGAGCTCACTACCTCCCTTCCAGATGCCATGTTTCTGCAGTCATCAGAAATACTGCATTTTTGCAGAGCTTAAACAGTTGTAACAGCCCGAACAGATAAGATTTTAATTCAGTTGGTTAGGAAGTAAAAAAAAATATTAAACTTAAAAATTCTCAGACCCCAAAAATAGTCTCAAGTTTCAGGATGAAACTTCGCAAACTAACATGACCCAGTTATGAAACTGAAAAGGGGGACCAAGAAGAAGGTTCACATGGATCTCTCTGCTTACTCATCCTTTTGGAAAAACAAAACCATTACTAAACAAATAAAATTTAACTTCTAAATGTTTCTCTTTTTCCTTCTCCATTTTTTCCCCCAGATGTTCTCTCTGTGGATATGTATGTAGCCATCCTCCATCCCTGAAGTCCCACATGTGGAAACATGCAAGTGACCAAAATTATAACTATGAACAAGTGAACAAGGCTATTAATGATGCAATTTCACAAAGCAGTAGGTATGTCTGATTTACTGTCAAGCCCTATTATCTTTCAAAAGACCCAACCCTGATCCAAAATAAAGTTCCTAACAAAAAGCAACAGCTGGATATTTTAATATTTGTTTTGGTTTTTATTATTATTTCAGGTTTCAAGGACAGCTCACTGACAAAACCTTATTAGAAGGCACAGATGAAAGTACAGTACCTATACTAGGAAGTTCAGACAACTTGGTGTCTTTTACAGAGTCAATTAACCAGACTATGAATGAAACTTCAGGTTCTGATGAAAATGAAAAACCTAACTTGATGAATACCTCATGCAGTTTAGAAAAGAACTCCACTCTACCCCATCTTGGCACAGAATACTGTGTTCTTCTCTTCTGCTGCTGCATTTGTGGTTTTGAGTCTACCAACAAAGAAAATCTGCTGGATCATATGAAAGAACATGAGGGTGAAATCATAAACATCATTCTAAACAAGGACCACAGCACGGCTCAGAATACAAACTAGGTGAAGCAGTAAGTTAAGAGAGGCTTTCCTAGAGTGAATATTTTCTTTCTTTGCTAATTTTTGCCTGAGAAACTTGCTAAGGAGAAGAATTGCGAGCAAAACTTGATTCCCCATCCTGAGTTCTTGTTTCAGTAGGAGTACAGTGTTTTAACCAGGGACCGCTGAATCATTTAAGAGATAAGTATAAGGTGTGGAGAATAGAACGATCCATTTTAACCTGTTACATCTTTATATGGTGCCAAGAATGTAGGATTGTTGGTTTTTTTTCTTTTCCTGTCAGGTACTAGTCAGTAATAATGCATTAGCACAGTACTTTAAAACCCAAAGGTGTGAAAGCTTTGAATCACTTGAAAAGCTTTTTTTCTTCCTCCCTCTTTGCTGTTTGCCAAGTAATTCAGCAAAGAACTTTTTTACCCTCTTTTTTGAAAGATGATCTGGCAGCACATCAGATAAAAATGTTACAATATGATCTGGTAAACCCCCATGCCTGGATTCTGGAAGGTGGGGAGAGGGGAGGTGGGCCAGGGCATGTGTGTGCTGCATGCACACACAGGTTTCCACTTTTCCCAGTCTGTTTTTAAGGCCTTACAAACTCCCAAGTCATTTTTCAGCAAAGACTGCCATCCTTTCCATCGATTTAGAGCAGCAGGGGGTGAAGGGCCTTAGAAGCATTTTGTTAATAACAATTTGTTTGATTGGATCCTGACTACAAAACTGCTGTCTTTTCAACTCACAGTGTGTAACACATTATTTTTTATAACAATAATCTGTTGTTTCTTCGTGGTTTTCTTGACACATTCAGCCAAATTATCTTTAAAAAGAAAAGCTTATGTCACTTTCCATTTGTGGTGATTATTTTGCAGTATGGATGAGCAATGTTTTTATTGATAACAAGATATTAACAATAATTGCCACAAAGTGGTGTAGATTAAATCTATGTAGATTCCAAAAGATGTAGGTGAGCACAAGTTGGAATTTTGAGAAACGCCTACATGCTTTGGCAATCTTTGAAATGCCACTGGCTGGCCAAATTTCCCACTTGTCTGTCAGAGCTGTAACTGTAGAAATAATGAGCTGAAAGATAATTTTCTTGTAGAAAATCATATTTTAAAAAAGAAATGGCAAACAATGTCTTAAGCCAAAGCTATATCCAGTCATTTATTGAATAAATTTTCCTAGTGCCTATAGTACGGATTGATAAAGGGAATTAGAGATTACTTTGTTGTCTAAGAAACCATAGAAATCTCACCCTTATAAAACCTTTAGCTTCTAAAATTACAACATGGGGCTTTTTTGGTTTGTTGTTGTTTTTACAGTTACAGCAGTTGGTAGTAGTAGATACTCATCTGTGTATCAGCGTGGAATATTATTATACTGGCTAGTTACCTGGCAACTTTGTTAGGGTTATTAAATTGGCTTATTAAGTTAATTTTTTGAAAGTTTCAAGGGAGGTAGTAGCACTTCCAAAGAAGGCCTTTAGCAGCCACATTTAAACTTTCTAGTTCAGGCATGTATTCCTGCTTTTAGTGAATGGCAGATGCACAGCAGCTTGCCTAGCGCTGACACGGGGATGCAGTGACCTGGTTTTCAGTAGCTCAATGCTTACAAAGTTCCTTACTCTTAGGAAAACAGTGGTTTCTGGTTCCTTTATTTACACCCTTCTGCCAGCAGAAATCAGCTGCAGCTGTAAGTGTGAGAGGCTGGCACACGGAGTGTCTGTATTGTGCTAGCACTGCCTGGAAGTGGCAACCAGGAAAAGAAAACAGTAACAGAAGTCACAGCTTCATGAAGCAGCACAAAAAAAAGAGGCCAGGGTAAAAGCACTAAGACTTCAAGTACACTTGATATTTGTTTTCAAGAGATTTCCTCAATTTGACTTCTTCTTTTGGGTTAAATAGATACTGTTTATAAATTAGATAGCAGAAAGTACACATTTGACTTGAAGAATTGGCCAGGATGCAAGGTCAAAGCATTTTTTTGTTGAATTTTTGAGATACTCTAAATACATATGTGAAGTTAATTATACATTATTTTCAGTTAATAGTTATTTTTCATATTCCTACAGATGGATTTTACATTTGAAAAACACATTATTTATTTACATGATCCCAAATTCAAGTGGAGATAATAAACTTTTAATGGGATATCCATGCTGTCTTACTGACACTGCTGTTTTACCTTCAGTACAGAATTAATGTGTAAATACTGCATCATCTGGAATATATATCTCAACTTTCTCATTCGGAAATCCCATTTGTTGGAAAAATTACAGGACAGTGAGATCCCTAGTAATGCTAAACTACCAGTCAGTATTCACAGAAACAATATTTACCACACTGTTATTTTTGTGTAATTATGTTAAAGTTGCTCAGCTAGTGAAAGATAAAAAATGAAAAACTTGTATTCATAAGCTAAGAAGGAGATGGCAGTGAACCAAGACTTAAAAAACCAGTAACCTTGAATCAAAATGAACAGCTCTGGTGTATGTGGAAGCCACACTTGCAGTGCTCCGTGCGGTGCACCAGGAATCAGTGTCATGGGATTACTAAGCAGGATGTGTCTATTCACAGTTGTTCTCTGCCATCCTGTTGCTTTGTTCTTTTTGACCATGTGTTCCTGTAAAACAGTAGAAAGCTCCTTGCCTCTGAAAACCATTATCAATCCTAACAAATGCCAACAAAGAATTCTTTCCCATATGCACAGAGATTTACTTTTTTTAGCTGTCTCCATGCTGCTTGCAATTAGTTACCCACTCACAATTTCCTTGGACTTTGTCAGAAGTTCTGCATGTGAAATAATTATAGATTTAGTTTTTCTGAAAGCAAATTGTTTCTCAGGTTATCTGCTTTTGAAAGTGTATGGCTGTCTTGGTTGCATGTTTTCTAAAGGGTTTTAAGCACATTTCAAAGTCACTAACACTGCAAATTTCCCCTTTCTTTAAGCTTTTAAACTATTTTTGTCTCTTCAGTCACAGCACTATCAGGTGATCAGCTATTCAGGTGCTGTTTGTTTTAATTAGATTTTATTCTGTGATACAAACTGTAACTTGCAGCTTTGTTTGCAATGCCTATACTTCCACTAAAGAGCAAACTTCATTAATACTTGGCTGTACTGAAAAATGAGTGCATATTTCATCTTCCCGATTTATGCTTGGCCTGGAAAAACAGAGTGAGATTCAGTCAAGAGTTATTGTATTTTCCTCTTTCATAAGCACTTATTTAATCATTTGAAGAAATGTACAGTTGGTGCTCAAAGTAACATTTGTTAAGATATATTTAATAGAAATTTACATTTGCATTTGATATTCATGGACATGGGTACATGTATTTTTTTAAGAAAAGGTATTGTAACACTATGGCACTGCTTTTATAGCCAAAGTATAAAAAAATTTAGAAAACTGACATGTAAAGACTGCAGTTAATTCTGATACTGTATCTTATTAAATAGGATGAGTTTTGTTTTATAAAGTTATCCAGCACATTAAGCTGCATGCCTTAAGCTCTTTCTAGGATTGTGTTCCTGATAGGCAACTCTTTGGAACTATGAAGCAAAGTCTGTAGTACTACTTTAACTACCTTCTGGAATACTGTACAATGGTAGAATAATTTATTTTGCTTTACAGGAGTTTGTCACGTATTGACTTTAATATTGTATTTTGGTAATAAACTTTTTTTTGTTAAACGCCTTAGTCACTTTTATTTGGCCTCTATGACATGAATATGGAAAACCCAAACACTGAACCAGTGTTTAGAGAGAGAGAAATCTGTTTAAGTTAAAAAGTATTTGAAATGCTTTACTGCCGTTTCTTACTCTTGTATGAAATTATTAGTATTAGTTGTTATTATTAGTTTTAATACTGCTAATACAAGTTTTATCAAAGTTAAGAAGAAATATGAAACTATTAAGTCAAAATATTTGTAAGCCTGCAGGCAGTTAGGGTGGCACCATGCTGAAGGAAAGAACTGCAAATTGAAAATTCATAATGAAACTAGTGGGAATTTTTTCCCTTATTAAATGAGTGAAAGCCTTAAACAGCTTTTTTTCAGGTGATTGACTTTTGCTTTCTATCACATAAGCTAAAACATATCTTGAAACCTATTTTTAAATATACAGCATATTTCTTGGCCTTGCTGGAGCTTTTCTTCCCAACTTTCTCAGGAAAAAAATAAAGTCAGTTGGTGTTGCTGGGGAGAAAAGAGATAGTATGGCCAAAATACCCACTGCTGGTATCAGCATGGTTTACAGTTACATAAAACAGCAATCTTTTGCCATTTTCTTCTTATTATTAGGGCCCCGGGCCAAATATGTTGAAATAAAAGCTGGAACTACAAATGGGTTTAGATGCAACACTACAGAATGCTGTGTCATGCAGCTTTTTCACATTTCCTCTAATGCAAAACTCTAATGCGGGAAAAAAGCTCTCTCTAGTAGGATGTGGCACCCAGGTATTTTCCTGTTCACTGGGCTAAAATACCTCCCTCACTTCAGCTGAATAAAGCACAAGACCCTCACCAGAAGTTTCTTCCCCCCCCATGAATAACCTGGTTGTGTGTGATCACAAATAGGACTGGAGCCGGGGCTGGCTGGGATAGAGCAGCACAGATGGGTCCTGTGATGATTGGAACACCCCTGGGAATTGGGAGAAAGGAGCGAGAGCCCTGCCACACATCGGTGGGATTTAATCACTGTCCTAGATCTTTGGCAAGTGTTTAGGGTTGGAATTGCTGCAGAAAGTTGATGCACCCCACCGTGCTTTTGTTTTGCATCCCTTCTAGGCACGTTTGGAAAAGAGCTGTCACACTGAGCCAGTCAGGAAGGGAGACACCATTAGAACTGACCTGACCTAAGATTAGCTGAGTAACGAAATTCACAGTTGGTAAAACCAAGATTCTTTTGCCCAAAAGCAAAAACTTCAGGACCCGGACAAACTTTGAAAGTCGAGAAAAGAGAGAACCCAGAAATTTGGCATTTGCCACACACCGCATGGCTGCTCAACAGCAACTCAGACTACTGCGGGTTTAGACTTAAAATTTACTGGGGCAGAACTTGAGTCCTCCTGCTTTTCTAGTTCATGACAGCTCTTCCTACAGTACTGAATGTGACGATCCAAGAGAAAATACAAATAAATTAAGTCTCAAGTTTCTTCCAACCATTTCCTGTGCGCAATGGTTTGTAGATGTTTGGCGTTTGCTGGGATTATGGGTAGCTGGGTACTAACATGAAGACTTCGCTACCTCGATCTAGTTGGAACAGAATGAGCAAACAGAATATTTTTAAAGATCCTTTTGTTATTTTGGCAAGTAAAAAGCCAGCATTGCAACAGTATTATAACAATACAGTAATGATATGATAATCAGTATTACTGATTGCAAGCTACAGTCTGGTGAATTTTAATTTACAAGTTTCAGATATTAATATCAATCTGGAAGCTCTTTAGTTTTTCTGTATCCTCACAACTTGAAACATTAAATTTCTTTCAACAGACATTTGCCTAAATGATAAATTGTTTCACTGAGAATATTTTAAATAATAACTCCATTTTTTTCCTAGTGCTGTACTTAAACACGTACTGCAACAGGAAATGACTTATTAAAATATACAGAATTGAGGAAAAAATGCATTTTTTATTTCCCCTATCTAATCTTCTGCTATTTGAAACTTGAACAACAGGTGTTGGTACTTCAAAAGGAAGGTGACAGCTGAACATTCAGATACATTAACAACTTTGTAACACTGTAGCATATTTGTATTAAACAAATTTTTTAGTTCTAATCCCACTGTTCTGCAATGTAGGTTGTGTTAGTACTTCAGCAATGTCAGTGAGATTCGTACTGCTGGTCTTGTGCAATCATTCCCACAAAATGGAAAACTTAGCTGAGCATAGTGACTTATCACATACAAATCCATTACTTCCATGCACGGTGTCATAAAACACAGGAGAATTACATAAACTCCCCCCTTCTCAGGGATTTCTAAAGCTCTTCACTGATTATGTTTTCTAAACCATTTCTGTAACCTCTAGTTCTTGTAGAATTTACTTTGCATTGGCCTCTTTACAAATAGTGGATAAGTAGAATTATTATTCCAGGAAGTATCTTCCACAGCATCCCGTCTTAGAAATTTAAGTACATTATCTGCTTTACACAAAAACCTACACACACTCGTGGCGTTTATTTACACTGTAAAATGTCTTATATGTATACAATGTGTTCATTTCAACAAACACATGACATTTGTGGTGGCAGTGATAAAAGGAAGGTAAATCTAATGCCCATAGTAAGGCCCATATTTATTTCGTTTTCATTTTTAGTTTAAGCATTCCCCACAAGCATATGACCTGCTTTATTGCTCAAAAAAACCAAACCCAAAACCAAACCGAGTATGGCTGTAAATTGACTTACAGTAGAAATGTTTAACTATTTGGAGGGCTTAATCAGAGGAAGTAAGATCATTCTGTTGGTTCTAAAAAATACTCACAAAACAAAATAGGCATGCAGAGCAGATACTCAAAATCTCCTGATTTCTACTGTCAATAGCTTCAAAGTTCAGAATGACCAGGATGACTACTACTTACAGTTTTCTCGGTAGTTTTCTGAACATGCTTTCTAAGAATTTCATGGCTTGTCCTGCTCAAAATACTGAGTTTTTAATGAACCAAGGTTGTGGAATGAGGGGAAAAAAAAATATTGCTGTACTGTAAACTTGTGATGAAAAAATCAGCTAAGTAATGTCCAGAAGAAGTGAACTCTATGTCAGTCAATTCCACGGAATTTATGTGGATTATTGGGGAATCAGCTTTCTGCAATAGGACCTGGAGTCGGTTTGTTGGTTATGGCTTCATGGGCCATGGTTTTCTCTACAATAACTAAAGACAGTGCAAATAAAAATGAAGACTTATTGCAGGGGCAGGTTGTACCCATTAAGTAGAACAAAGTCTGGTATTGCCGTTATCTTCCAGCTACAAAAGGTCTTTTCCCCCTTTAAACGTTTATGGTGCAGTTAAGCAAGAAATACAATGGAGCTTATAATGAGTTGAACAGAAGACGCAGCTCTAATTTCAGTTTTAAAATCACACATATATGGTACTATACCGGGGGGGGACGGATGGCGGGGGCGAAGAGAAATACATTAAAAAACCACTCCAAATAAATTCTAGGGCACTATTTTAGCACAGCATCCTCCCCGCCGGCTGAAGCCCGGCGGGACAGCGCGACCCTCGCGGGCAGCGGGCGCCGCTCCCGGGCCCCACGGCCCCGTTCGCACCAAGGGACGCATCGACCTAAACCCTCAGTGTCTCTCGGTGTGCCGGATTTCCGCCGCACGCCCGCCCTGGGGAATTCAAACCAGCGATGGAAAGGCAGCCGGGGCGGAGGGGCAGGGCCTGTGACGGGCGGCTGTGCCCGCCCCGGTTTTCGGTCTCCGCCCGGCAGGGCCGAGCACCCGGCGCCGCGCCCGCCCCTTCCCCTTTCCCTTCCCTTCCCCTGTCCCTACCCGCGGCGGGGCCCGGGCGGCTCCCGCAGCAGCGCCGGCAGGAGCGGCCGCGGCCCGCGGAGCGCCCGCAGGTACCGGGGCGCGGGGNGGGGTCCTGTCCGCCCCGGCGGCGCCGAGCCCTGCGGCACCGGCGTGTGAGGAGCGCTGGCACCGCACACAGCGAGCGGGGTGGGGATGAGGATCTTGCCTTTGTTAATTAATCGTCAGGTGTGCTGCAAGCCAGCTCTTCCAAACCGTAAGCTCGCGTAGTTCCCCATGTGTTTTGCCAGGTGTGTGAGGAGGAGGCGAAGCTAATCCGCTGCAAAAGCTTTAAACAAAGTTCTGTGGTTGAGGCGTGTTCCCTGCAGCGTTGCCAGCACCAGCCAGTTACACCAGTGGCAGCACAAGGGCCAGCTGTTGCTCGCTGGGGATGGAGCGGGTTTGTGCCTTCGGGCTGGGATGGCATTGACTCAGAGGCGGGGCGAGAGCAGTTCTGGGTATGGACCGAGCTCGGAGAGCTGAGAGCACCTGGCAATTGGCAGCGCAATGACTGGCTGAGCGTCTTGGCTCGTGATGTTCTCAAATTCTATGGTGTATAAAGCATCAAGCATTTCTTCTAATGCTGTCTCTAGTTTTTTATAAAACGTGTTCTGTGGCATCATTTTTGCGTGTTTTGGCCCCCTTTTTGGGGGATTTCCTGAAAGCCAGGATTTAAATGACTGGCTTCATATTTTAGGCACCCAACTAAAATACACTGAAAAGATTAATTTTTCTTTGAAGGGCTTAGACTTTTTAAAAAAGGGGAGCCTGCTGTGCATTTTGAGTCAAGGGCTAAAAAAATGAGTCCAAATAATTAATCATTCTGAAAACCTGTTCAAGAGTATGTAAAATGGTGAATGTAAGTCTTTATAAACTTAAGATACTGTTTTCTATACTTTCACTTGCTCTCTGAGTGGTACAGATTTAAAGAAAAACCTTGCATTTTGGTTATATAGACTTCAGGTATAGTAGAGATCTATAAGTCAAAGTCTGCGATGTCAGTAAGATGTGGTTTTATTTTCACATATTTCATGCAGTATCAAGTGACTGTTTGGGTAGGAAGATGCATTGCTCGTGTGTGTCCATTTAGGAGTCAGGCTGAAGAATAATGAATTAAAGTGACTGACATCATGACAACCATAAGACAGAGAAGGGTTGGAAAAGGCACAGAAGCAGCTGAAGATCAACCTTCAGAGGAGACAAATGTGAAGCCTGATGGAAAAATTCTGTCTGGTGGGTAATGAAAAGAAAAGTGACATTATGGCTTTTTAGTAGTGTTTAGCTTTTGCTCTGTCCTAAGCACAGGTCAGAACTAGATATGTACCAATGCATTTCCATACTTGAATACCACAAAATTAATTGGATGAGACAGAGGGTCCCATGTAGATTGCTGCATGTCAGTCTTCTCTCTATTTTAAAATCCTGATTTAAATTGGTGAGAACAATTTTTTTTCAATTTATTATCAGTGACACACTATCAAATTTTATGTAGCCATCCAAAGTTCTTGAAAGAATCCCAGTCCAAATCATTGGTAGTGTAAAAGGATTTGAACACAACTGATGAGATGTACTTAAAAATAGGCAGGTTGCATATAAAATCTGAATTTAACTGCAAACTTTTGCTTTTTAATTTATAGGACACTAGTTAGGTAAATTTAAAAGAGAGACATTGTGTCCTTATTCCAGGATCTGTTTAAGTAATGAATTCTGAAAACATTTTTGTATGGAATTACAGCTTCAAATCTGACAAAGTTCATTGTTTTCAGGGGGATTTTTAGGTTAACTTTTTTTAAGGGATGGTTTGATCTAAATTCTAAATGTTTCTCTGCATTTGGGCAGATGAAAGCAAAGTTACATTGTTGTTTCTGCACAAATACACTTAGGCTATATACAAAAAGGGAAAGTGATCACAGTTCTCCTGCAGCCCAACCCCCAGTTCCATGGACTTGCATGGTCGGAACCCTTAAGTAGATGTCCCGCACAGTATAAAACAGCCATTTCAAAGACACAATCCTGGATCACTAATCCACATTAAACCTTACATCAACATTATAAAAACAAACAAAAAACAACAAGCCCCAGGAACGCAAGTGTACAGTGAAGGGCTGGAGATACCTAGAAACACATCCTTTCTTTCCCATCATCCCACCCCTGATCTTGCTCCAATGTCAGCAGGAGGCCATCTGCAATTCAAAGCATGACACCATTATCAGAGGCTGCTTTGGCTGCTGCTCAGTCTCTTTGTGGGTATTTAGTGATGCTTCTGAACCTTCACTGTTGTTTTTTACAAAAACCAAGCAAACCCCCCCAAAAAAGGAAGCCATTTTTAGACCTGTGAAGGAGATACAAATTTCTTACTTTGTAATCAGTCATCCTGTATTGCTTGAATTTAAAAAGTTCTGGAAGATACTCCAAATCAGATACACAAATTAGTTATCGCATTGAGCTAAAATTGTATAGGATCATGGTGTTCTTAAATTTAAAGTATACCAGTTGAGGCACACTTTATTTCACTTTGTATGTAAATAAAATACTCTGATTTTCCTATATAGAAAATAAAAACCACATCTCCATAAAGATGTGTCAAAACCAGGTGTCCTGTTACCTGCAGAATGTAAACTGCACTAGCATAGGCAACGTATAAATGGCTTTCCAAAATCCCTATAGGTTCAATTATGTGTTTCACAATTACAGACTGAAATATTTTTCTTCCAAGGTCCTACAGGTGGAAAGCTGTGGAACATACTCTCAGTAACTGTTGGTGGAATTGTTGCCATCTCTCTTGGACTTCTTACTTCTGTTTATGTGGCTACACTGCATGAAAATGACCTATGGTTTTCCAATATCAAGGTAACAGTCATTTTCCTAGCTCCATCAGTGCTTTTTTGGAGCACTGATATGAGCATTAGTTGAAATTTCATTTGTTTGTGTATTTGTCTTGTAACTTGCTCAAAACCAGAATATTTCTTTTTTAAAAATTCGATTTAAAAAAAGCCGTGCTTCCCTTCCCACCATACTTCATCAGTTCTATAAATACCTGTCCCCAATTTTTTCTCTAAAAATATTGCTAAAGAGCTCCTGTCTGAGATGCAGCTGTGGTTCTTCCAAACGTTGATCTTTATCTACAATAGAATTTCAACATTTTACTATATGTTTTTCTATAATCATCTTACTTTTATCCAAAGCAATCTAAAATTAAAATAAAAACCAACAGTTAAAAGAAACAATATGCAAAATCCTGGCACACAATTCTTCAGTTGTATTTATACTGTGGTACTGTAATACAGTTTAGGGACAGTCTCATGGTATTCAAGACTAATTTTATATAATGTCATCCTAAATGTGCAAACCTCAAAACGTATTTCAGCCATTCGCTGATGTAAACCCAACCATTCCCAAGACCCAGGACTGACTAGTTTTTTCCTAGAATCACTGCAGAGAAAATAATGCAGCTGTACCCATAGCTAAATTTAATCAGAGAAAAGAACAGGTGAGTCATTTCCCTTTCAAATGCCTAAAATTCATTCTGCTAGGTCTGTGTATTGTGTTGTTCAAAGGGTACATATATTTAACTGGAATACTTGCCTTGCAATGTGTCTTTTCTATGCTGCACACTTTTTGTGTCCCAGAAACATTTCTATTCCCCTAATACAAATAATTTGCATTTACTGAAACGACTGCTGTTGTGTTATACATGTAATACTGTGTTGTACCCACCCTAATCTTCCCTTGATGATACAGATAGAATGTACACAATATATTGAAGGTACACCTTGGGTTTGCCTTTTCCTTCCAAAAGCAAGTAGTGAATAATTTCAAGGTGTTGTATATTTTGAAGTACAAGCAGGCATGGGCTTGTGGCAATGTATGAACATGATGGATACAGCTTTTTTATTCTGTGAGACTGACCCAGAGGAGCACGAAGTTCACTCAGATACGCAATTCTGTGTTTGTAATTAAGTTGTCCCCTCAATGGATGAAACACTCTTTTTATTTGATAATTATCGTTTTCATTTTAAGTATAACAGAATGCCACTAGATATCAAAACTGAAATAAACCCTCTTAGTTTTTTGTAGTCTGGATTCTGTTGTCTCTGTAGCTCTTATTTCATCCCACGCAGGTGATTGATAGCCAGTAACACTGGAACAAGAGCAATTTCAGCCAATTTGATGGAAAGATTTTTAAAAGCATTAAGTTCATCTACCAGCAGGTTAAAGGAGAAAGAGCTGCAGATACTCTCTGGTCTCACAGTGTCCCTTCTTCAGTGGGATGTGATCTCCACCAGAGAATGCATGTGGCTACAGTGCTAATTTTAGACAAAACACTGCTTTAGG
The DNA here is from genome assembly GCA_013399875.1 of Gymnorhina tibicen. Classification (NCBI taxonomy): domain Eukaryota; kingdom Metazoa; phylum Chordata; class Aves; order Passeriformes; family Artamidae; genus Gymnorhina; species Gymnorhina tibicen. Next base: position 511,816 of record VXAZ01005839.1, read on the forward strand.
AGTAGTATGGGAAGAGAAGACTGCGTATGAAGAGTCTGAAATTCCCTGCAAAGCTGAGGCAGGAAGGCTCATCCCAATATCTGTAAAACAATACACAGATGTCTCTGTGCCTGTGTGTAGGAGTGTGGTCTCTGTAGGGGTATGTACATGTTTTCCAGCACTTCTGAATTGGCTAATCTTGTCATTACAGCCCACAGTATATACGAAGAAAGATAAGACCCTCAAAAATTACATGGAAAATAAGTGGGAAATTTGCTTTTTTCTCTAACATTTTATAGTTTGGCCAAAGCATATATTTTTGCAGATATTAACTGAACTTTCCAAAAGTTTGAGAAAAGTTTTATTTTAGTTCATACCCCTGCCCAGATTCTCGGAAGGGAAGACTGTAGTCTAATCCTTGCCCCACAATTATTGCATGCCTTGCTTAGTGAAATGCAGAGGTGATTTCATTTCACTATATTTTCATTAAACGTAAATGGATGCATTACAAATGCACGTGCAATGTTTTATTAACCCCCGTGCCTGTAGTAGTGCATCACCACTGCTCTGTAACACAGAAAAGAGAAATTCTAAATCAGTTCTATTTCCATATATTTTAAACTACTAACTTCAGTCACCCTGAATTGGCTGTAAATGGGGCAAATTTGAGGATTTATGTTCCTGAAATCTGATACAAAAATTATATAACATTGTATTATCCCCCTGAACTTTATTCCTTTCATCCAATAAACTACTGTTAGTCAGATGATAAGAATTCATGCTCGAAGGGTCTTTGTAGCAACTAAAGTGATAGAGTTGTAATGGGAGACTTGTTTTGTCATCTTATACATGAAGGTACTCTTCTATTTGTACAGCAGCAGCAGCAGGTTTGCAGTGTTTTTCTGAGGCTTTTGCACCAGGCAGATGTTTGTACCTGCACCTTGTAGATGCAAAAGGTGGAATTTTTTTTTTCTGAAGACCCTACTGATATATGAACACCACAACCGCTTATTTTAAAAGTATGCAGTTGTACTCAACCCTAAAAATTGGAAGTAAAAAGAGTTCATTATGCAAAGTCATGATTCCTAACTCCAAAATAATTGGAGTCAGAACTTGCACACACACTTGCAGTGATTGCCTTTCTGTAATTTCAATTGCAATTCATCGAAAGCCAGTTCAGTTTTGGGTCTCTTCCAGCAATGGTTCGCCCAACTAGAAAAACTGTCTGGTCGTTGTTAAACTGTTTTGCTGTATTTTGAATATGGCTTTCAACAGTGCATTGATTTCAGCTGCTGCTCTGTGTGTGGGTCTTGTTCTTGTTTGCTGGTAAATGTGCCTGCTATTATCAATTTGCCATGGTCACAGGAGAAAGAAGTACAATTGTTTTCTTACCAGAAAAAGTGAAAAAGCACATCTTGAAAAGTGGTTTGTGCAATGAAGGAGGTACACAATTGCTCCTTTTTTTCTTTTTTTTTTTTTTTTAATTTCAAGACTTCCTGAAAGAACGACCAAAAAAAAACAAAACAGAAAAGATTCAGCATACCATGCCATCTAGTCAGAAGCTGTTTGTGTCCCCTTCCAGCAGCAATCACAGGTTATAATCACTTACCTTGATCAAATAATTTTGAAGAAGAAAGTTTGAATCCCTTCTCATATACATTAAACCAACAAACATTTCTGTTTGTGATGGTGAAAGTCAAAACAGATTTCTTATCCAAAAATCCTTTCTCAGTTTTCTGTAAATGTTCTGGCATAACACATCTGAAGTGGCTTGTCTATTTTCAGTGATTTTCAGTAGCAGTTTAATGGCTGCCCCTCCAGTGTAGCATCTTTTAGGAACAGAATCTGCTATGAAAATAACAAAATGGAGGCCACCTCTCCTGTCAGCCATTGCATTGCTTATTCAACTGCAAATTCTGGAGAAACTTTGAACAGAAATGAGCCAAGGCCACATAGCAAATTAACACTCTAAGAAAAACAGATAAACTTCAGAGCATTCATTTCTTCTTCATCCCTTCTGAGTAAGCATTTAGATACTGTTATTGATTTTTCCTTTAATAAAATTGCTTCTTGCAGGAAGTTAGGAATAAAAACATAAGATTGTAAATCTTTCAGGATAAGAATGCCAGGATTTAGTCTGTGAAGTGCTCATATTTTCCCTTTTTACATTTTGAATACAAAACAAAGATTTTTGCCCAGAGAAGCTGTGTCTGCCCCATCCCTGGACGTGTTCAAGGCCAGGTTGGAGGGGGCTTGGAGCAACGTGGGATAGTGCAGGGGGTGACACTGGATGGGCCTTAAGGTCCCTTCCAACCCCAAATATTCAATGATTCTATGAAGAAAGGCGGGGAAACAGGTAATGAGAACTTCACAGAGTGAATGCTCAGGCATGAAGGGGAAGGAGGGCAGTCCAGGACTTTAGTATTTTTCTACAGAAGTGCCTGTTGAGGTGTTGGGGTACTTTTACTGTGGATCCGAAGTCTGATGTGGAACATGCCATTCAAACAGATGGGCTTGAGGTTAACCAGCCAGGAGAGCTGTCCGAGGACTAAAGACATTTGCTGAAGGCTTGTTCTCAACTGGGAACGTTGACAGCAGCTGTGTGTTGAGTTTCCACTTGTATACTTGAGAAAATTTTCAAATGTTCCTGGTCTTAAATTGAAAAACTAATAAATAGTTTCAATTACACAAATTTTGTTTTAGCTATGTCAAAAAAAGAAAAGTAATTGGAGCTTTATTTATGCTCATTATTTATAGAAAAACTCAAATTCAGACTTCAGCTGCTTGCTCAGCATTCTGAAGGACTTGCTTAAGGAATTTGAGGAATCCTAAGCTCTAGAATTTTGCACTGCCCTTGAGAGAAAGTCCTTTGTATTTGGTTGTGAATGCTTAATATTATTAGGATACAATTGCATAAATTGAAATAATATGCAGCTCTCTGTGTATCCCAGAGGACAGTGTTCTTTATTTTTCCCTTGGAACAGTGATAACTTCTTTGTTAAAACCTCACAAAGTGAATATACAGACAGATAAGTATGTGCTCTTACAATGTTTACCCATAAGTCTGTATGTTTTTATTGACATGGAATGCTAGGAAAAGTATAAATTGCTGTAGAACTGGAAAAGTATTTTGAGTGAATAAAACAGATGTTATCTTAGCATGAAACAGATGTAAAACTCACTAGTATTTGTGTCATGAAGTATAGCATTTGGTTGAATACAGCTGGTGCCAGGATTACAAATTAATCATGTTTGAATGCATTTTTGCTAATTAGATCCCCCTCTGTGACTCCTCTCTCCCCCTTAATAAATTCCAAATGTTAGCATTCTTTTTTTTTTTTTTCTTTATGAGCATGTAAGAATCAGCCACTTTTTGGTGTTAGAAAACTTTTCAGTAGTGATGAATTTGAAACCAGAGCTTGTTCAAAATCCAGCACTCTCATTTTACTAAGTGTGTGGCTTTTGGTATGATAATGATTTGTATGTCATAGGGCAGCTGGAGAGTTTAATTAATTCAACTTAGATTGAATCACTTGTGGTTTTATCTATTGACTTTTCTCAGACCGGAAGTAATACTGGTTTGTCAACAGCTGACTTCAATAAAACACATGCTTTGAGATAAGAACCTATACTGGGCAGTACAGAAGAGAGGAACATGATTTTTTATCTAGCTTTGTGTGAGCTCTGAAATAGAATAGATTCTGCTCCAGCAAAAGAGTTGGGACTGTAGAAGAAAGATGAAGTCTTGGGGTTCTGTGCAAGGTTGCGTTAACCAGAATGGCATTCATAAAAGTCTCTGAAAAAGTAACATTCTGTTATTGCAGTAACGTTCTTTTGTAAAGAAAGATGAATTCATAAGGTTATTTTCAGAAATCACATAAAATTTTTGGTGATTTGCATATACCACATGCAGGGATTTCACTGGATTTTCAAATCTCAGTATAAACTTTTTCTAAGTGGATAGAGACGTTTTACAGCTTACTGTTTTACAGCTTACAGCTTACTAGGAGAGACATTTGCTGGGATCTTATTATACAAACTACTAAAAAGATCACTAATAATAGAACAATTCTGTATAAGATGATTGTTAATTCTCATCAGATTGGTTGTTCATGCCATCTTTGTTTAAATGTGGTTGCCCAAAGCTGTGGATTTGTTAAATTTCCTTAGGTCTTCACAACTAATGAGGTAACAAAAGGAAGTGCATTCCAAAGCAAAGAGCTTTCAGATCTCACTGGACTCCATCTGCTGCAATATCAGCCAAGAAAAAGGCATAGTTTGAAATGTACCTGGTTTGAATAATTTGAACATTTTTTAATTAGAAATAAGAAGTTCACCTAGCCCTAAAGCCAAGAGTCCCTTTTCCTTTCACCCGTAATTTAAGAATGAGAGTGATGACGGCTGGCTTCCTGCAAGAAGCAGTGTTGAACAAGTGGGCAGCAGCATCCCCTGCCAGCTGAAATATCCCTGGCATTATGGTGCAGCCCCCATACAGCACACTGAATTAATTGAGCCTTAGGCTGGCGGTAAAGCCATGGAACACAATGGGAGAACTACATCTGGAAGGAAAGGTTAAATGCACAAAGCAAGGATATGCAGCTTTGCAGTCCAGCTGTGGGCCACTGTGCCCATCTAAGCTTGTCATATTACAAAAAAATAGTGAAATATCCAAAATATTTCCAAGCAGCATGTCAGAATCACAAAAAGCACATATATTTCCCCAGTTAAAAGAGTCATTGACACCCCAGCCATTTGCCTCTCACCCTAGTATGTCCCTGTATTTTTACCTTTAGTTGAAGTAAGTTGCTTAGAATATGAAACCCAAAGACTGAAGCCTCTCTGGAGGTCGGTTTCCATGGTGCAGCAGGAATTTGAGTTGAAGGCAGCTTTGGATGATGGTGAAAAGCAAATGGAAAGTGAATTTACTGTTGAACTTTCACTTACAGGAGGTCGAAAGAGAAATTTCATTCAGAACTGAGTGTGGACTTTATTACTCCTACTACAAACAGATGATTCAGGCTGCTTCCATACAGCAAGGTATTGTAAACTGTAAAGTAAGTTTTGCCAGCTGACTATTTTTAGGTTTGGTTGGGGTTTTTTTTCAAATATAATTGAGAACAAGGCATACCATAACTATGAAAGATAGTGTAACAATTGTACTGGAGACAGATTTATTCTGTTCATATGCCAGGAAGCCACTAAGTTATGGACATAATAAATTTCACAATGATACATTGGTTTCTGTGCCACACCTTCATGTGCTGATGAAGGCAATCACTTTGAGGGACAACTTTCATATCTGTTAAGGTTCCAGCTTGCTGGTTTATTCAGTTTATTACTTGCATTTCTTTCTTCTCTTGTTTAATTTGAACTATGAGCTATTTGTGAGAAAGGGGCAATGTTTTTTGCTGTATTCCTGGACAGTAAGTGACACAAGGAGCAGCTTCCAAGGAAATCATATACAGTGATCAGGCTTTCTGTGACGGTCTCTTGTTTTCTAGATATTTAGCTGTTGCTCCCTAGCAATTTTACTTATACTACATGTTTTTCAATATTAACTTCACCTGTGATTAAAGTAGTGCCAAGAACAGTTCTCAGGATCCAGAATGTACCACAGATTCTATGCTGGGTATGGAAGTATAAAAATAAATGTTTTATACACTACTAAATATATAGTACTTGAATTAGCACTGTTAGTCACATTTGAAGCAGGGAAGCTGAAGACCTCAGAAGGTCATGTTGATTCAGAGGTAACATGTTCTGAATCGTTGACTCAAAGTTTGCAGTTTCTGATGAGAGATCCTAAAATACCTTTGAAAAAGTTATTCACTGTTCAAATGAAGATGGAGGGGGAAAATGACAATCTCCTATTTCAATTTCTCTTTATCATTAAGGTTTACATGGTTTAGTATATGACAATAAAACTGAATCTGTGAGGACAATTAACATACTTGAAAGAATGAATGTTTACCAGGAGGTGTTTCTCAGCATTCTGTATAGGATTCTTCCAATTCAGGTAGGCATTTATTTATGGCTTTAGATTGTAAGTGCATTATGAAGATTGCGCAGTGAATCATAGCTCCCCTTTGTAGATATTTTCTAATTAGAAATATTCCTGATACCTTTTTAATTTGTAAAAGCAAAACCTAATTCATACTAAGTATAATCCCCCCACTGTGAGTGTTTTAATGTCAACATCAGTATTCTTGTGTTTTACAGCAATACCTAGAGCCTGTTTATTTTTATATCTACACTTTGTTTGGACTTCAGGCAGTTTATGTCATTGCTCTGTATGTAACAAGCTGGCTTCTTAGTGGAACATGGCTTTCAGGGTTGTTGGCAGCTTGCTGGTATATTACAAACAGGTAAGTGAGATTAAACATTCAGTCTTTCTAAAATTGTGCCTAGTTTCGAAGGTAAGGCATTAAAGCTTTAACTGCATGATTAATTGGACGAAACATGAAACTATAAGGCTTCTCTCCAGTTAGCCAGGAAATGGAAAAATGTTTAAATAACACAAAATAATTAGAAAATAATAATAAATGAGCTGGGTTTTTAAAGGTTCAGGAAGTTTGAGAAGAAAATTTTGTCTTAAATTGGTCTGAAAGTGGACTACATCTTTCAGATGTGTCTGGAGCTCCAGGTGATGTACCCTGTCTTCTCCAGCCTAGGATCTCTTAGGTGTTAAAGACATCTGCATGTAAGCCCTTCAGGTGTCTCCTCACTGCCCCACACCCAGCCTCCAGGGGTTCCTTCCACGACCTCAGCTCATCAGAAGTTCAGCTTCTCTCTCCCCTTATTCCTGTCAACATCTCCTGCACTAAGCCTCAGAGAAAAAAGATGGTAATTGAGCTGTTCTAGTGCTTTATCACTTGAAGAATTATCAATTTGGAGATAAAAACCTAAGAACTGGCTTTATGCCAGAAATAAGCTGCTGTCATGAAGCTAAGACTGGTGACATAGGCTGTTATCTGTAAATTAATCAAGAAAATAGAAGTACAGTCTTGGTTCTACCAGAAATGTTTGATATGTTAATAAGCAGCTCTAAAGGAATTTATCTGCAAGCACATCCACTACAGAATAATTACAGGTGTATGGAGGCAAGATGTTTCTTTCTCCAAATACAAAAGTAATTAAAAGCCACGTGCAATGTACAGTATTTCACACATTTCTTTCATGAGGTCATCTCCTCCATTTACAGAATATTTGGAGCAAATTTGTCCATCTTTCTAACAATTGGTGAACAATGAGAGCTTGTTCTCCTTTATGCAATAGAATAAATGCATGGAATGGATTTGGATAAAGACTTTCTGTCCAGATGAAGTACATCTGAGGCTACTGAGTAACTCCATTTAGACACTTTTTTCCTCCAGCTAAGCATATCTCAGATATGTTGCTTACTTGCCTTTTTAGCAAGTATTTTCTCTACACCAGCAAAAAGAGAATTATTTTTTAACTTTTAATTCAGGTTTTGGAAATTATCATTCTTTGGGGAATTCTTCCATCACATACTTCTTATGTTCAAAAGCTTCAAAAAATGACCAGAAGCTGATAACCAATTAAACTGTGTTCAAACTCAAGGCATTGGGATCACAGTGAAGATTATATTCTGTTTATATTCTTATATGTGCATTTGCAAACCAAAAGATTAATTAAAATGACCCGTGGTGTGGAAATCCACAAGCTGGATTTTGGGAGTGCCTTTAGTGTGGGGTTTGTTTTTTTCATTTTTAAATTACCCAAGCTGTGCTTCATTAGTAATATGTAATCCCTAGTATATTTTTTTTACAGTTAGTGAAGCTGAAGTACATCATTTGCGATGCAGAAACTATGGATAACTTGCAGAACCTTCATAGTGATTTATTTTCAGAGCCAGGTGTGTTGAAGGAACTGGAGTGTAGAGCCTCCATATTTATAAATAAGGAGTTAAAATAGCACAAAGATGCCTGTCATTGCAAGCTCTCTGTCACCGAGCATTTTCTTGATTTGAAATTTGTGAAACTCTTTGTTTTCTACAGAGTAGACACTACAAGGGTAGAATTCACCATTCCTTTAAGAGAGAACTGGGCCCTGCCATTCTTTGCTGTTCAGATAGCAGCTATCACATACCTACTCAGAACTCATTTACAGCCTGTTCAAGAAGTGAGTATTTCTGACAAGTATGACACAATAAAATTAGTAACAGAGAACTGTCCTGATCTGCAAGAATTAAAGCAAATGAATGATACGGTTTCTTTGACCAACAGTCCTTAAATTACTACTCCTCAATTTGATCAGGTAACTGCTATTTATACCACAGTAAAACACGTATTGTATTTTAAACTGGGGGCTGAAACTATCTGAGATCTCACTGTTTTCTTGCAAGTGGTATTACAGTGATAAAACACAGGCATAAGTCAAGAATTTGTAAGTCGAAAAAATGTTTGTTGTCCTCCAAGCTGTTACTGCAGTTAGAAAACTCAGTGTTTTAAAAGTGGTTTTAAAATAAAACCAAATTAAGGTGGGTTTTGGTTGGGTTTGTTGAGGGTTCTTTTTGCTTAGTTGTTTGTGTTTTAATGAAGGAAATTATAAAGTTAAATAAAACTTTGTTCTCTCCTTCCAGAGACTCACACTTATGGCTGTATTCATAGCAACATTTCTCTTTAGCCTGACTTGGCAATTTAACCAGTTTATGATGCTGATACAAGCACTGGCATTATTCATACTGGACTGCTTGGACATGCTTCCCACAGCAAAGGTAACTTTCTGTTTGGAAATAACCTTCTTTTGGTTTTTTGCCTTCATAAAGCCAACAGTCTTGAAGGTATTTTCCTAACCAGTGGCCTGGATGCCCAGAGTAATACAGATTATACAGTGTGCCTTGTGCTTTGAAGTAATCACAGTGTAAATCCTGCGAGTGTAAAAATGAATGATCAAAATGCCATTTCTGATTTTTTTTCACTTTATGTAGTTCATGTCTATTTCATTTTTGTCTGCTTTTGTTCAGACACTATTTGACACTTCTAAACACCATCCTAACAGTTGCTCTGATACCACAGCTTTAGCATGGCCTCTCAAAGTTGCCAGAAGAAAAAAGTACGAGAAGAAATCTTTGTGTAAGCTGAAGTCATAGCAGTGTATGAATTTTGCCTCAAGCATTGTGCATCCTTGTTTGCCAGTCAGGGGCAAGCTCTGTACCACAAGGAGGGGGAAGCAGAACACCAGGTTGCTGGGGAAAAGCAATTGCCTTGCCTGCATTGACATTCACCATGATATAACAGCACTGCCCCTGCTGTGTTGCTGAGCTGGATAAGCCAAAAAATAAAACAATTCTTACTAAGAAGGTCAGGGATCATTGACAGACAATCTTACAAAACAGAAATGTACTGTAGAAGCTAAAAACACTGTCTCTGACATTAACATTGCTGTGAAATTCTACCAAGATCATTTTAGGCATAGCAAAAGCTTGCACTGGTTGAAAAAGGTTCTAACTTTAAGAAAGGTTACAGGAGGATGAAGAGTAATTCATGTAAATTCATTTTAAATTTAAAGCAGACTTGAACTTTACTGATTGTATTAATTTAACTGCAAATGAGTATGGTGGCTGCATATCAAGATAAATGTGGCTTACTTAAGTTTTTGAACTCTTCATTATATCTGCAACTGCAAGCTGAAGTCAACATGGAATGTGACTGGTCAGCTACCTTAAAAGTCAGCAAATTACCAGCTTCATCCTGAGTTCTACCAAAACAGACCACACCACTCTTAGTCTGTACTCATTTTCAAAAAAGCACTACTTAGAACTGCTGGAGTTTGTTGGGCTCTTTGATACTGACTTATACCACTGCTGTAACACAAGACTTAACTCGGGATCTTTGTGTGAGGTAAAATGTGTGTTTTGGTACCAGAGTGTCAGAAAATCAGCTGGGCTTTAGTGTTTACATTGAGCTGAACACTGATAATAGTTTAGTATTAAACCTGAAAGGGATTACACTGAACTATTACTGCAAAGTTTGAGAAGGCAGGTGATGTTTGATTGCTGAACTGCACTGAGCCGTAACTCATTACTCATAAAGACATCACAGAGGCTACAGAAACAGTTCTTGGACTAAAGAAAATAAAAACATCCTCCAAATATTAAGTAATTAATATTTTCCTCACACTGCAGTTACTTAATTTATCTGCTTGATTATAGGATCAGGCTTCCTTAGGTATAAAATGGGCATAAAATATTAACCTAAGTAGTTTGGGACATAAATATGAAAAGGATATAGTAATGGCTTTAAATGTAATGATTTACTGCAAGATGATATGTTCTTTGCAAAAATAATTGATGTTGAAATAAATTATAAAGCATATTCAGAGGAAAGCAGCTATGGCTGTAAAGTTTTCTAGACATAAAAACCTCATTATTGTTACAGGTTACATGGCTCTATGTCATTCAGATTTCTGGATTACTGCTGGTCTGTGTCCTGCAGTTCTTCAATTCTATGATTCTTGGATCATTACTCATAAGTTTCAATGTGTCTGTCTTAATAGCAAGAGCAATCCAGGTAGGTATCAAAGTAGTTATGTAGTACTAAATAAAGAGTATTTATATATATGTATGTGTACGTGTGTAAATAAGTAATTTAGATGCATTATCATTTTCATTTACTAATACTAATTAGAGGAATTGCTATAGTATACAGCAACCCAAACATTGCCTGATCAAATAATGAATTCCATTACACTAACTGCAGCTTTACCAAGCACATCAGACATCGTAATTCCATGATTGCTATTAACATTAATGATGGTGCAAGCTGCAGTTCAGATCCTGAAAAGAAAATTGCATAAATGGACTTTACACCTGTTTCAGCAGGATTTGCCTTGAATTTATGGATCTGTGCCCAACAAAATAATCTGTAACTAGGCTCATGTTGAGCTCAGCTTCCTGAAATCCATTGTTTCTTTCAAAGACCAGGTTTTTATTACTGTAGTTACAGTTCTCTTTTTTCTGATTCCGGCATTGTTGACAGGCTCTGACCACAATAAAGGAATTTACAGGGCCATTCTTGTTGTCTGCACCTATTCCCAGTTGCCTGTGAGCAGCTCATCTGGGGTCTGGAGCTTGTAAATGGAAAATTGCTCAAAATCCATCAACTGACAGAGCCAGAAGATACTTTTACCTTGTTTAGGTGGAAGGTGTAATGAGTAGGTATTTCAAAAGGCACACAGTATTATGGAAATTAAGGGAATAAGTTCTATAAATATAATAGGGCCACTGCCAAACAAAGGCTGTTTGGCTGCTTCCAAAACTCTGCCAGATCAAAGCTTTTATGACATTGTCCCTTCAGTTTTGTGCAAGAAATACATGTTTATTCTGGGTGCTTGGTTCTGTGTCCCTCTTTGCTTACATGACCCCAGTACAAATTTGGTGCTGGTCAGGACTAGCAGAGCAGCCGTTTCAAATAGCCTGTGGTGCTTTTGTTCCAAATACATAAAAACAAGGTCTGAAATACTAATATTTTCTTCTTTGTAGAAAAACCTAAAAAAAGGTGGCTTGCTTAATAGGCTTGGGAAACTTATCCTCCATGTTCTACTAGTCATGTGCTTGACTCTCCTAATAAATAAATTCATTAAGGTAGGCAAATAATTTTTAATATAGAAAGTTACAAGTTGTATTATGTTAAAAGCTATATGTTAGCTATCTACAGTAATACCATTAAATAAAAACTGCAGTGCGATTTCTCTGCACTTCAGAAACTGCATTTTAGAAATTAAAGATAGTTTTGCTAATCTTTGCTATATGGATTTGAAAACTTCATAAATTAACACCAAATAGTTGGTAATTTTATAACAGCTGTAGATCTGTACTGCTGAGAATTTGCAAAGTTTTTAATTGAATTTATTTTCCAATGACTGCAGTTAAAACTGAATGCTTCTTTGATTGCAAAGCACTCGTCTTAGTAAGTCCATGTTGCTTTACAGTTCTGTTTAAATGATGAAAAATGCTGTTTACTGTGTGACATTTTTGATATTTAAAATACAATTTCCTTTCTCTTTCCCCACTTTGTAGAAAATTCTTAATCTTGAGTCAGATGAGCATATATTCAAATTCCTGAAAGCAAAATTTGGATTTGGAGCAACAAGGTATGATTTAGCTGCAGTTCTGCTTTTTTGTTTGACTTCTTTAATTGAAGCCCTCAGGTTGTTCTTATTTCAAACGCATATAATAAATCACTGAGTTTTACCTCATGTTTATTTCTTACTTGCCCTAAGAATAATCTGCACAACTGTGCCTTTATAACTTCTTGGGGAAAAAGGAAACTTTGATTCTTTTTGACATCAAGTTATGAATTACATGATGGACAAGGATTTTTGATGGTTTTTTTTTTTTTTTTAGAGATTTTGATGCTAACCTGTATCTTTGTGAAGAAGCCTTTGGTTTACTGCCTTTAAATACTTTTTCAAGACTCTCCAGTACATTACTTTTTTACGCCTACGGATTTGTTCTCTTCCTTCTGACAGTAGCAGCTGTAATTGTTGCCTTTCGGAATCTGAGGTAAATACAGTTTTAAGGTAACTGACATTTTTATCAATTTTCTTTTCCTCAGCTGCCTGAGGAACTGACAGGTGAATACAGCAGCATATACAGGATTGCTTTGCACAGCTACTGAGGAGTAGGGTGTGTGGCAGAGAAATCAGGCAGAATGAGTAACTTCCTATTGAAGCTAAAAATGTAAACAAAGGAACATCCTTCCCTAGATTCAGTCAAGCTCTTTGCTGTTGAAGTTTTGCAGTTTGTGTAATGTTCATTGGGGTTTTTTGGGATGAGGGAAAGCAGGGGAAGGATCTCTTTATAGAAAATGTTAGTTTCTGTAGTTCATCCCATTTCCCTGTGCAAAGCACTCCAAATCACAGATTTCCCAGGTGTTATCCACAAACTGCCCAGAAATGAGCTGGAATAGTCTGTGCTGAACTTTGTGATCTGTGTGAAGGAGCAGGGGCTGTAACTGTGCATCACTGCTGGCAGTCCCCAGAGCTAATCTGTGGGATTCCGAGGTATCTACACAACACAAGAGAAAATCAGACAGACTGCTATTAAAAAAAATGGTTCATTATAGACCTCTCATTTTTACATGTACAACCTGGGCAAAAGGTAGAAGGGATGATATAAAACTTGATTGAGCAAAAGTTCAAGAAATGTCACCTGACTAGTGCCACTACCACATATTTTAGGGAAGACTGGATAAAAAGGAGAGTATCCAAGACATTCCAAAACTATCTTATGACAACTAGATATTACAATGGTAATTGTCAAATGTCAGTCATCTGTAAATCATCTTGGTACTACTCAAGCAGTCTCTTAAAAATCTTACTGCATCAGTCAGTTTTAAAAATAAAGAAAAGATTCTGCAGCTCTTATTTTCTGCAACCCTAAGTGTAATCCCAAACGTGTCCCTTATTTTTAATGCATTTATCTCACTTGTCCCCCTGAAAAAACGGGAGAACCCCACACACAGAAGCAGCTTCTTTTTTTTTGAAGAGCCCTCAAACACATACATTCACAAGACTAGACACTTCAAGCAATAACCACTCCTTTCAGGGCTCATTTTTTCTAAATCTACTTCCTATCTATGGCTTTAGTAGCATCCAGATAGACCAGCACAACCCCACAAATCCCAGTTAAATTCTTCACTCTCATCAAAGGCCCTTTGAACATGGGAGTTGCTGCTTCAAGCAAGAGACCAGGCTTGCCTTGCTGTAAACAATTTTATCTCATTCTAATCCAGCCCATTAAAACCCATTGCATTTCCTGAAATCTACACATGAAAAGAAATACCTGATGCTGCATCAAGTTGGTGGCATCAGGCTTAATTATATCATAGATACAATAGAAGATTGTGGACTGATAGCAATGGTATTGCTTTCCAGCCTCAGAAGGATTCTGTGCTTTTTAAAATGCAGATAACTATATGAAATATGTTACAAAACTTAATACAACACTGTTTGTGTTATTTCTGCAATTAGTGGTTCGAATCAAGTCCAGTTAAAGGAAAAAACAGAGGAATACACAGTGACACTGAAGCCTGATGCTGCCTACAGCTTAGTTCACACAGTTCTTTTTGGATGTCTGGCATTAAGCACAATGAGGTATATTTTTTTTAATCCTACTAAGAGCTTGTCTAGATGATTGAGTATATTTTTATAAGAGTGTAAAATATGTTGACCACAAACTGACAGGATCATGAAGCTTGTTTCTCTTCCTGGTGTGCTTCTACTTGTAGATAGAGGCATTTCCCAAAATTCAGCCATAAAGAATGGAAGTTTGGGAACTCTTGAGTGTTCTCATGTGCCCGTAGCTTTACAGTTCTGTTTAAGTGCAGTGTCAGTCCTGTACTCAGTTATTTCAGAAGCCTGAAAGTCCAAGAAAACTGTGTTCAGAATTTCTGTAGACATTAACTGCTTTCACCAAGCAGCTTTGCAGAGCTCCAAATGATCATGAAAAGCTTGTGTTGTTCCAGAATGAAGTACCTCTGGACATCCCACATGTGTGTATTTGCATCCTTTGGCCTGTGCAGTACAGAGGTTTGGAAACTTACCCTGAAGTGTCTCCATCTCTACACATCCCAGAGGGTGAGCACTGCACTCACAGCATTTCATCCACTGGGTTTTGGGCCGTATCTAAACCAAGTCAAGGCTCAGGGTTGAATATTGTTTGTAGTTCTCTTAAACCAGGTATCTCTGTTGTACATTTGCATAAATTTAGTAAGTAAAATGTATTTTCTAGTGGTTTCTATATTAAACAATTCCATTAGAATACACTAGATGGCAATATAGATGTAGCTATGAAAAATAACCACAATTTTACTAAAAAGTCTCCATATTAAGAAATCATCAGCAGTCTGAGAAGACCTTTGCAGTCAATTATATTGAATGGCAGTGTTTTCCACCTTGTAGAATATAGATTCAAAGATCTAAATCCATCTTTTGTGATGGGTCTGTAATTAGGGTTTTACTTGAAAACGATATCAGAATATGGTCTTAAAATTCAATGTCTAAATTCCACTACATGTTAAATATTTCAGATATCAAGATATTAAATAAGTCTATTAAATGTATGATCAAAATAACCAATTTTTTTTCAATTTCTCTTAGACACAGGTGATTAAGTATTCTATACCAATAATTACATTACTGTACATTTCATTTAAGGTAAGAAATTTTTTTCTCAATGTTTTGGCAATTTTTAGTTATATGGAATTTTCTCACAGAAGGGTGTTGTTTTAGTAATAACTACATACAAGATTTGTAACTTAATTTTAAAAACGGGGATAGCTGAAGTGCAAGGACCCTTGTGCCTATGAAATTGTCTGTGAAGGATCAGTTGGGCTCATTTGATCCAAAGTAGTTGTTGATAGACATAAATGTTTGTCTGATTGCATGTGTAAGTAGCAGGTGTTATTTAAATGCGTAATTTTATGGAAATAGGAGTTGTCTCTTTTGGTTTTAATGAAGTTGTGGATAATATGCAGGTTGTCACATTTTGTAATGATTTATTGTAGGAGCAGAAATAATCATAATCTATATGGCTGTGCCTCATTGGCTTTAAAGTACAGAATTATTAAATGGTCAAGTACCTGTTTTGTCTTCTGTCTGTTCCAGAAACAGAATGTTATTATTGTCAAACAATTAAATGTAAGTGCATAAAACATACTTAAATCAATAACTTGTACATGATTATCAGTCTGTCATAGCAGTGAGATTTAGAACACTGATTTAATGGGCAAACCACTCTTTTAAGTTGGAGTCACAAAGACAAAAAACTCAGAGTCTAGTTTGATGGAGAAGTTGTTTCTGCAGTAACTAGTCCGAGGTGAAAATATGTCTGTTAAATAATTCCCTTCAGAGAAACACAAGATTAATTTCATTGATACAGCTAAAAAGGCAGTAGAAAAGCAGTTAAGAAAGCTGCTCATAGAGTTCACTTCAGTAGTGTGTTCCCCCCTCTAAAACTGAAACAAAAAGTCAAAAAATACTGTTTTCCACTTAAATTGTCTTATTATTCTGTTAGAGGAATTTTTTTGTCCCCTGATGTGCTGGTTAGGAAGTCATTTACCATTTTCATCATCTCTGAATATGACAGAAACAACGCCATTTCTTTTGACGTGGGGGATACCAAGAGCATGACATTCTGATAGTCTAATGTGACAGATCACTAGGAATAATTTTCCTCCCACTCTTCATGAGCAGATGTAAAGTTCCTAAATCCTGTCAGATTCAATTCTGAAGTCAACGGAAACCACTGATTTCATGGGCTTTAGAGCAGTCATTAGTTGTGCTCAGTCTGCCTGTAAAGCATAATTTTCATGTTTCTTCTAAATAGAGGAAATAATTTTTATTGACATTAAAAATACTATTTTTCAAATTTCTCTGTGGGAATGAGAAATTCACCATCTCTCAGTGGTTTTTTTGTCCTGAATCAGTTCTTGCAGTTGAGCTACCAGAAGAGTGGATCCCTCTGTGGGTCTTTTCTGCAAAGCTGAAAGAGTTGATGAGAAGCCTGAGAGAATCACTGAATATTCTGATCTGGAAGGGATCCACGATGCTCTTGTCCCAGGTGCCCTGGCAGTGGTCAGACAAGAATTCTTACAGAGAGATCCAGAAAGTACCCACTGCTTCTGTGAGAATGTGGTTTCATATTCTCTCTCTAAAGCCTTATAAACCAGTGGAAGGAGATTTTTGGAACACAGACTTACTTATCTCTTTTCCAGACAGGAATTTATCTGTTCAGTCACTGAGTGCTCAGATTGCAGGGGCAGTTCCTCTGTACACCACAAAGTTAACTGGTCATCAGGGCTAGTTTTCTTGAATTTGTAGGAGGGCAGTTTGGTGTTTCATTATCTGTTACATTTGTCAGAATATTCTTCAGTGCAGTTTCTCAAAATAAGACTTTTATGGGATTATTAACCTAATCCTGAATAAGCTAATGAAAGCCTCTTTTGAGGCTATGTACTTGAGCTCCAAGTACATCACCTGAACCATAATTTACTGAGATGAAGACGCAGCTACAGTGCTGGCTTTCTTTCAGATTTCAGGTACAGGATGTTTTGAGACCTGTTAGACATCTGTATTTCTGTTTACATGTGTTCTCCATTATTGTGGTGGAAACATCTTTCAGATAAAGTGAAGATGCTGAAGTATTTCCATGCATACTTTAGCTGTGCTGCAGATAACACAACATATACATAACGCAGTACCAAGTATTATTTATGTTTCACTTCTTATCCTTTGTAGGTAGACTTCACCTTTATCTGTGTTCATTGTATTTTAACTTCACAATAATGCCCATCAATTTGTGTTTGCGTGTCAGTAATTCCTGAATAAACTGTTGGTACTTAAGGTGAGCTCCCAAGACTGAGCATTCTAATTCCTGGATTTGCCAAATAATCCTGATTTCTCTTTGCTAGTAAACTGTCTGTTCCTATTATTTCTCCAGCTGCATTTTTATCTTCATCATGGCCAAGTCCTTTTGCTCCAAACATGGGTATTTATTGCAGCACATACTGCCATATATACCCATGATCTGAGCAGTCGTTGGCTATACTGAACAGCTACAGTTCAGGGCTAATTTAGGACACTTGACAACTCTTTTCTTTTCCTGAAGACTTTGACCCCAGAGAAGTACTTTTACAAGGTGGAAACCTCTTTTACATTTCCTTCACTTTTCTGAGCAGTTTGTTACATTCCTGATATGCTCCATCTGTTCTTTTTATCCTCTCCTGATGTCACCAGACACTTTTTCTCAGTCTGACATATATTTGATTTACAAGACAAAGTTCTGTCATTGTTATTTTCAATTTTTTTGTATGCTTTACTTTTTATTTATTTTGTCATTCTCTTGTATTTGGAACTCCTGAAGTGCCTTAGTTTTCTCTTGGTTCTACTAATCAAATGTACTGCTACCTGGAAATTTTTCAATTCAGTAATGGCAAGCCCCATTACCAAAATTTTCCTCCAGTGGAAACTGCTTGTACTCACTCAAAACTTGCAGTACTGTGACATTGTGACTTTAAAAACCTCTACAGAATGAATGCCATGGAATAGCCCCAGCACTCAGCAAGGGCGCTGTGTCCCTTGTTCCTCAGGAGGTTACAGGGCAGGTTGCACTGAGTGGAAAGCAAAGCACAGCCCATTGCTTCTGTTTCCACCCTGAAGGACTCCAAGCTCTCAGAATGTTTAGCTATTCAGGGCAGTAAGTAATGAAGAGAGGAAATTTTGATTCATTATGAGACTCCACAGTCTCATTTCACAACAGCTGAATTTACTAATCTCTGAGAGAGCTTCTGAAGAGCAGAAACACATCTGTTGTACTGCTGTACTTCCCAAAGCTTCGCCAGGGTTGTGATGCTGCCATGGCTCCACCTGGGAGATGCCAGGAGTACTTGAACGAGTGTACCAAGTAAGCAGTTAAACTAGTGAGTATCTTAATTGGCCCAGTTGTATCTCCTGCCCCAGTCCTGCCATGTAATTACAGTTTAAGTGAAAGAATGCCTGGGTTTGCTGAGGGGCTCAGCAGCACCACAAATTCATTCTGAGGTCTTGGATGAGCATTATATAAATGGAATGATTTATGGTTTTTTAAATTATCAGGTGGGTTTTCTTAGACTTTTTCCTGTAGCATTTCAGTTTTCAAACCACCAGTCATTATCTAAAGAAAGCAGGTTTGGAATAGGTTTCACCATAACATCCTCTGTAGTAAAGACTGATGCACAGCAATCTGTCATTAGCATTGTCATTATCTTCCTTAATTGCTCCCTTCTGCCCTAGAATATTCACTGGCTTAAATAGTAAACCCTTAAATCATTGTTCCCTTAGCTTTTTGGAGGGAAGGGTTAAGCTTTTCAGAATCAGTTTCAATCCTCCTTTCTCCCCTCCAGATTTGATTTATGTATTTTTGTCTGCAGTAAATTTTGAAATGCTTTCCCCGATGGTGTACTGTTGGTTGTTGCCGTTCTGTCATACTTTTATTTTTGCCTTCAGTGGTTCTCTTTTAATTCAGACTTCTGAAATAACATTAATGGCATCCACAGCACATCTAATGATCTTTCCCTCTGATACAGATTTCCTACCTTTTTTTAACTTAGTTTTACATTTCCTTTCCAAACTTAAGTTAATTCCTGGGGCATTTCCTTCTCTTGTCATCTTTGACAATGGGCAGTTCTGGTCCTGCTGGTCATCTGGCAGGAACTGCAGATCTCAAACTCTGAAACTGTGTATTCATCCTGCAGTGACAGCCACCTCCCCTTCCTAGGAAGGGTAGATACAGTTGTGTCTTGCAATTTACCCATGAGCTAGACAAGATTAGTTGCCAGCTCAGAGAAAGTAATACATTTCAGCATCCAGAACTTGTTTTGTTCTTTCTGTCTTCAGGTTGTTTTGTTATTTTGTTTCGATTTTAGTTCTGGCCAGGAATAATGGATGAACTGTCAGAGCTGAGAGAATTCTATGACCCAGACACTGTGGAGCTGATGAACTGGATTAAGTAAGAGGATTTTTACTCTATTTAAGTTAAATGCTATTTGTGTAGATCTAATGTTCTTAGTTATAGTGTTCTCCTTATTCGTCACAGCTCATCAGTGAACTCTGGTGACCCGTGGGGATAGTTAGGATGAGTGGGTTATCAGGAGGTTGGATATGAGCAGCTGTGGAGAGCAGCTCCATGCTCTGGTTCAGTATCACTGCTGTGTTCCGTGTGCATCAGGGAAGCAGCTGATCCCTTTGCTCCCATAACGACACAGATTTCACAACCAAAAGAGATAAATTTGGAGGTGTCAAGCTTCTCTCATCATATTATAGCTACCTCTTTACACTAATAGACCTTTGCAGTGAAATAATTTTATTTCTCCCCCCCTCAACCTAATGTCCTTCTCAACTCTATAACGTTAAAAAGCTTGGATGTAGTGCTGTAAAATTTGTACTCTGCAGTCTGTTTCTTGGACTTTAAAACAATCTAAGTTGTTCATGCTTGTTAGAATTAATCCCAACATGTGTTCCAAACTGTGAGCAAAATATTTTTAATTGAACTTGAACGTGTCACAGCTAAGCACAGGTGCAAAGTCTTTCAGGAGTGTGAGTTAATCATTCCAACCCCACCTCCTCACTTCTGCTTTCTCACAGAGCATAGGAAGGTATTTTTCAGGTGGAAACAGTTTGGAATACTGCATGTAGAGGATGCTGAGAAAAAAGGCCAGTAGGATGTTCTCTGGAGGGCTGTGAACTTAAGGGGTATGTTCTCTATTAACATACAGTAACCACTAAAAACTTTCAGGTTAAGTTCTGAACAAGGGAGATTCCTGGGACTTGTATTTATTTGCAACTCTAGCAATGATTTTAGAAAAAGAAAATTGGTTTCATGTTATGGAGGAAAACATTCTGGAAGTAAATCTGAATATACAACATTAAATATTGAACTGTTTGAAGTATTTCCTTGGAGTATTTCCTTCATATGCAATGAACTTCAGTGAAACCAGTCACCCAGCCTATTCTCCCCATAGCAACATATTTACACTCCATAATGTTTTATTTCTTTAATCCATAAACTAGAAGGAGTAATTTAGAAGTAAAATATATTACTAGTTTTCACTGACTTACTTTGAAAGCAGGCCATGATTTTTTTCATCATTTAGAATCTTTGCAGCCTTATTGACACGTTTTTGTGACTAATGTTTACCAGCCAGTTCCATTTAGCACTACTGTTTTATTAAAAGATGGTAAATGTCTGATAGTTCAGGTCCCCTGTGTACAATATATAGAGTTATATATAGATTTATACATAAAATATGCATGTGAAGTTATTCCCAGCCATGAACTGGATTTGACTGGCTCCAATGAGAATAATTTTTCATGTGTTCTTAGTGCTGAGAATGCTAAACTGGGGCTTGTCATCTCTTCATTCCAAGTCATGACAGACAATTACAGAGGGGCATTTTTTTACTTAGAATTTATTGTATTTAGAAATATTATTCCTGTAAAGAAGAGTTAATTATCTATGCTTTAAATACCAATCAACAAAATTTATGGTAAGTTTCTCAAAATGGGACAGATTTTCTTAAGTTTGATGTGTAAGAGAACTCTTACTATACTAGCACTTGATACTTGTGCTGTAGTTAATGACCTGTCAAGGCTGGTGTCAGGAACTAATCATTCATTATTAAAACTCAGTATGAAAAGCTCCAATTTGTCATGTGTAGCAGTGAATTAGGAATAACTCATCTGTCTTGCAGTCTCTCCACAACAAGTAAACCCTTCTGTCTGCTTAGCTCTAAATGCATATTAACTTGTCCAAATATATAATCTGAATAATGGCCAACTATTAGTCTGTTCCCTGTGAAGTGTCTGCAGATGCATTTCTTACTCTTCCCCTTACTAAAATTGCCACAGCATTTTCAGGAAGATCTAGTGGTTTCTATCTGTACAATTGCAGAGCACAATTTTTTACATAATGATCTTGCATATCTCAGTCTTCTCCTTTTTTCCTACCCTCCACCTCATTTTCTTAGCTTTTTTTAAACAAAAAGTCAAGAAGCCAATGCTCCAGGGATAGTTCACAGCTCTGTTCCCAGCTGGGAGGTACATTAAAATTCTTAGTTTTGGTCTTTCTCCCTAAGACAGCAGGAACAACATGCTCATTTGTGAGATGGGGAAGAATATCAGTAGAATGAGCAAATCAATAGCGTGAACTTCCCTACTCTGTTTACTTCTGGTAAGTGTTAAAGAAGCAATGTCTTCTGCCTTTAAAGGGGAAATCTGTCTAGAATTGTGGACTATTTCGATAGCAGTTGCCAAAACTCACAGAAAAAGTTCTTAGAAATCTTGGGCAACAGCCAAAACAATGGAAAAGTTAACTGAGACTGAGATTCGGCAGAGCATTGTTCGCTGTCAACTGTATGTGAACCAGGTGTGGGGACAAGAAGGCAAATTTGTATATTAGTGGAAACCCCACAAATTTCCAAAAAGCTCCTAAGGCTATGCAAATGAAACACCCATGTTTCAATGGTGGTTCTTCATTTAGTCATTTATAATAATTTATATTAATGGCTTTATTTTAATTTCAAGCCAGTTCTAAAGTTTAACTCTTCTCTGTTACTTATATTCCTGATTTTCGAGGGTAATCACACTGAAATCAACACATTCCAGACTTTAAAGGCACTATTACACTTTTTTTTTTTAATTATTGTTCTTAAATTCTTGGGCTTTTGTCGGACGGACTTGTCAGTAAGTTTCAGGCATGAACTTGAGAGTGCCTGAGAAGTAGGTTTATAGCAACTGTGTAGGGGCACCCCTTTATGTGAGCAAAATCTGCATGCATAAATTGAGGCTGGGACTAACAAAAATGCATCTTGTTGCTCTTTCTTTGTGGCTGTCATTTTCCATTTTTGCAATTTTCAATCTTTCCAAACCAGAGGGAAAAAAAAGAACCATGACAGTGTGACTGAATATGCTTTACTGCCTATCGTCTGCAGCTAAACCTGTGATATTTTAATATTGCATTCTGCAAATAAAAAGATTTTCTTTTAACGAAAAAGAAAAATCTATCATGGCATATTCCTCGGAATCTCCTTTTCTCAAATCCTTTTGCTTTGTAGATTCATACCATACTCAGCCACTAGTAAAGGAACAATCTGAGACTTGTCAGATTTTATGGCTTTGGAAGCCAACTACAGGGTTCAACTTCAGAGGATTTTTACTAGAAATAGCCATTTTATTCCTAATGATGTAACCTGTAATTGCAATGTTGGCCATTTCTTCCTAAGTGCTTCTTAAAACCATCTCACAATAATTCTTTAGCAGTTTGGGAGAAAGGATTACTACCACTTTCAGAGTCTCTGCAAGTATTTCCTGTAAAACCCTTTTATTTTTAATGAGTTATTCTTAAGTATTTATATAATTCTCTAAATTCTTAAGTGTAAGGTAAAGAAAAGGTTCCTACTCTGTAATATAGTGCTTAGTTTACCCATTAGTTCAGCTGTAATTAACTTGTTGAAAGCTTAGAGCTTCAAAAATAAATGAGATTATTTGTTCAAAATGCCATCAGGTCTGCTTGGAATGGCATTTAAATTATATAATGTAAATCAGTTTGACCTGTAAGTCCTTGTCATTATTTAGTGACATTTCCTAGAGAATAAATTGTTTGCAGGTTGGGCAGTGTGGTATGGAGCTTGGCAGAGAGCTATAAAAACAAATTATCCTTTCATTTTATACATCATTTGCTCAGACACTTGTAAAAATTGCTTCGTTTTTGTGTAATAGAGAAGTGTCATTCAGTGGTTTGCGGCACAAGCGGTGCCCTGGCTGCAGAGCACGGCAGGTAGCGCCTGGCTCAGGCAGGGCATGGGCAGGAGCGTCCCTGGGATGCAGAAATCATCCTGGCCCTGGGAATGCTCCTTGGTGCTCATGTGTCTCCAGCACTCCGCAGTGGCCACCCACAAGAGCTTTTGGGGATGGAATTGGAGAGGGCAGACACTGCTTGGGGCTCTGGGTCACTTCCCGGTGTCACCTCCCAGCTCTCTGCCCAGGGCACTGAAATCCAGCACTTGTGCTCCTGGCACTGCCAGTGCAGCACAGGGAAAGAGGGCTTCCAATAGCTCCTGCTGGTCTGGGAACATCTGAGCTGGCCCAGTAAAATATGGACAGTGATGTGTCTGAAGGAGTATCATTTCGTAGGACTTCAAACGTGTAAATCTGAGTCTCGGGGAAACATCTGCCTTTTTCCTGGAACACTGGATTTTAAACTCCACCCAGCACCAAAGCACTTAAGGCCATTGTTTGAAAAGCAAGCAAGGGTCACTAGATGGTCTTCAAGGGCTAGGGAGAGGAGGAAGTGCTGGCAAAACTCTTTCTGTCTGGTTAAGAATGCACTCAGCTGTATTTCACCCCTTCTGGGTAGGAGTGAATGCTTTTGGAAAGGGGAGAAGTGGAACTCTGAGTCTTCTGCATGATCCATTTTCTGAGGGGAGATTCACTGGGGGCTGCAGCTCCAATCTCTGCTCCCTGGGACCAGAGCAGGGTTAGGCTGGATATCAGGAAAAGGTTCTTCCCCCAGAGGGTGCTGGGCACTGCCCAGGCTCCCCAGGGAATGGGCACGGCCCCGAGGCTGCCAGAGCTCCAGGAGCGTTTGGACACCGCTCCCAGGGATGCACAGGCTGGGATTGGTGGGGGGTCTGTGCAGGGCCAGGAGCTGGACTTGATGAGCCCTGTGGGTCCCTTCCAACTCAGCATCTTCTGTGATTCTACTTTTTGGACAAGCATTTTACCAGTAGGTTATTGATAAAGGGCACTATCACCATTTCCTTAGGTTGCAGGCTGGTTTGGCTTTTTTGTTTGATTTCTTCTTATGGTTTTGCCTTTGGTACTTGTTTGGAGGGACTGTGTGAATGGGTTAAAGAAAGTTTGAGTCTGCTAAAGAGCCATTATAATGCAAATCTGCAATCAGAAGAGCAGGGTTGCCTTGGTAAGGCCAGTCAGGTTTTAAAATTTGAACTAATCTTGAACAAGCACAGAAACCTACTTTCACATTAGAAGTTGCCTGGCCCAGGCATAAACACAGAAACATGTTGAAGGTGCTTTAAGAATCATCATTTTTATTTGGGTGTGTCTAAGCACTCCCCAGTCCCTCTGTGAATCCAGCCCATGTCCTTTGCATCTTAGTCCTACAGACTTGTGCTTTCCCACAGATCCAGGGATGAGTCCTGGCTGACAGCCTGTCAGGGCCATCCTATTTGCATAGTACTAAATTCTAAGAGGAATTAATTTCTTTTAATAGAACATGTACTTCATGACACTTGTGGCTTTGAATATTTTAAGTAATAAATAATTTCTTAAGAGATTAAATATTTTCAGACTTTAAAATGAAACTGGTTTTATAAAGTGCTGAAGAACTAGTCTATCCATAAAGTTAAACTGACCTATTAAAAATAATATCTCTGGCCTTCCTAGATGAGATTAATGTACCAGTGCAAGATTTTTTAGGAAGAGTTTGTACTTATTAATTCATTTGCTAAGCATAATCTCTTGAAAGGCGATAGTAAAATTTAATACTTGTCTCTCAACATTTTCAAGCTGATCATGGAGCTTAAAGACGACTGACTGTGTAGCTGCAGTTTCCAAAGGCTCCCTAAAGTGCACCCCAAAGTGTCACAGTTACTGGAGTATTTTAATGCATGCATGGGGATGTTCACATTCTAATTTCATTTTAGTTCATTTAATGTGTGCTGCTTTCTGTTGTTTTAGTCTTCATAGACCCTTCCATGGTTATGTGCCTACTAAGCACTAGAAAACACTTCAGCATACTATGGCCAGTTTTAATTACCCTGATTATAGGAATGTCCACTGCCTGGCATTTTTACTCTTTCTTTTTGCTCTGCCCTTCTGTTGCGTCTCTGCAAATATTTTAGATGGTAAACTTGTTGGGGGGAAGGTAAGCAAAAATAATTTTTTCATTATGGGTATTTGCATAATCCTGAGATATCAGGATTTGGAATTTCAAAGGTCACAGCACCAATAAGTGACAGCATTTCTCTCTGGCATCTTCTGCATCCCCCTGCCCCAGCTTTTTGCAACTGGGTTGTCTTTTTTCATAGTTTCTCTCCCACGGTTGTCAGAATAGGAAGATTAATGTCTCATGGAACAAAGTTTTCATTGGTGAATGCCAGGATAGGAACAGAAAGTTTTATCATTCAGATTAAATAAAGTACCTTATATACCAGACACAAACCTAAGTCACAATAAGTTTCTTGAAATATTAAAAGAATTAGAATATGGAAACCTATAAATATTAAGAGGCTTTATGAACCTGAGAAATATATGAAATGTAGAAATAGTTTGAAATTGTCAGGATCATGTTTTCCTTAAATTTCCTCATAGTGCTTCGTAAATTTTTTATTTGCAGTTGAGTATTATCATAATTTATCAACTTGGCATTTGAAGAAAACACAGTTGCTTGAACAGTTTGCAAAAGTATTTTTCTGCCTCTCTTCTATTCAGGGAGCAGTCTTTTTTTTCCTTCTGATCTGTCACAAGCATTGCAAAAATGCCCCTGCAGAGACTTCCTCAGACTTATCAATGTTTGTTTAGGTCAAACACTCCAAACACAGCAGTGTTTGCTGGGAGCATGCAGCTGTTAGCAGGAGTCAAACTATGCACTGGACGGACCTTAACCAACCATCCCCACTATGAGGATAAGAATCTGAGGGAGAGAACAAAGCAGGTAAGAGATTTCTGATTGTTTAAAGTAATTCTTACCCATGTCAGTGGCTCCACTCCAGAAAACAAATGCCCTCTCCAGTAGCACACTGCAAAAGGAATCATGTGCTTTACTCATGAAGTTTACTGTCAGACACAGGCCCAGGATTTAACTGCTTTGGGATCTCCTGACTCACTTCTGGCAGCTGGTGTGTGTCTGAACAGCTCTGTGCCTGTGTCTTGGGACCCAGCTGGTCCCAAGGGCACTGGTTTGGCTACTGTGGCATGAGTAGATCCTGTTGCCCACATGGGCTGTTAAACCCACATGGAGCATTCCCTGATACTCCCTTCAGTTCCCAGACTAGCACACAGCATTGGATATAGAAACCACCCTGAGAATGCACATGGAGCTGGGGCGACTCTTTTTTTTCACCTACCCTCTCCTGTACTTGAGACATTCCCAAAGCCTGACAGCACCATCCAGTGTTGGTTTGCCAGCAGCATCCTTGCTGTAACACACAACTCCGTGTGGCTCCTGAATAAAGCATTTCTAGATTGTTTCTATAATGCTGCATTCCCATGGTTCCTCAGTCTCAGTTCTTTCTCTGGCTCAAGAGAGAGGAGTCATTACAGAGCAAACAAAGCAATAGGGGTGATGTGGTGTATGTTGGAGCTTGGTTTCCTTGTTCTCCAGATTTACCAGATCTATGCCAAGCGATCTCCTGGCGACGTGTATGGAATCCTGCGGTCCTTTGGCACGGACTATGTGATCCTGGAGGACAGCATTTGCTATGAGAGGAGGCACAGCAGGGGCTGCCGCCTGCGGGACCTGCTGGATGTAGCCAATGGCCATGTGAGTGTTACAGACAAGATTGAGGAACAAAATACAGTTTGCATGACTTTGCTCTGAAACCCACTTATGTGAGTTTCATGTGAGGTAGCTCCGCGTATTTGCACTGTGGGAAGGCAAATCTACTGGAGTCTTCAGACATTCTCAAAATGGCCACATGAACACTGCTTGCATGTAAGGGTATTTGAGAATAAAAAAGGGGGAATTCAGCCTGGGCAGGATAAGTAATCACTTCATGACAAGCTCCAGGTTAGCAGTACACAAGCAGAGTTCCCTCCCAGGTGTAAGTCACTTCAGAGCTTCAGTTCCCTCAGCGTGGTTCTGTTACTGCTCTGTGTCAGGGGAGTTCTCAGGCATTTCTGGGGCTGAGGTGGAGCCAGAGCAGACTGCACAAGCCCAAGCAGATACAGACCTCTGACAAAGCAGCTTTATCCACTTAGAGACAGTACTATAAATCTTACTGGTTTAAAGCTGTTTTCTTCCTCCCACTTGTTTCATACTGTGAACAAACCTGGCCAGCCTGACCCAGTGAATGTATTGTTGAGGTTGTTATGAACTTGTTATTGCTTGTAACTGTGAACTGGCTAAAGATATTTCACAAATCTGTTCCATTCATTGCAGATCATGGATGGCTTGGGAGAGAATGAACCTGATTTGAAACCTTCGTTGTATCCTCGCTTCTGTGAGGAAATTAAAAAAAACCTTCCTTCTTATACCATGCACTTCACCAGGGTGTTTCAAAACAAAACATTCCATGTTTACAAACTTGCCAAGCATAAATAACGTTTCCAACCATGGCTTCAAGTTCAGTATTTCACTGCTAGGACCCACATTAGGAAATGCAGATGAAGCTTACAAACAGGTTACATCTGTAAGACATTTTACACCAATGGTTTCTTGTTTAATTACTGTGATTCTTTTTTTTTAGACAGTTTAGTTTTGATAACATTATTGATGTTGCCAAAATTGTCATAGATGCATAAATAAATGCTAGCAGGGACCATTTTGATTATAAATTCTGACCCTCAGAATACTTAGGTTGTAATTGTTTTCCAGTTTTAACTGACTGGGAGACAGACAAAGGCAGCAGCCTGCAGGAGCACTACTGAGTGCCAGCCTGTCAATCTGCTCAGCAGTTCAGATTTTTTCCTCTCAAATGATAGAAATTCAGTGAAAGCAGCCCATGCTACTCCTGCCCTGAGTAAGCATTGCCTTTATGAATCCTTAAAATGAAGTTTTGTCTTACAGTCTGATCCTTTTTGACAGATCCTTGTGCTCTTTCAGTGCCTCTTTTTTTAATTCTTTGGGAATGTATGCGGATATGAGTTTCCAGTCTTGTGAGTGTGACTGCAGAATCATTGAGTGCAGATTAAGTAAGCAATTTTGAAGAAAAAACTTTAATCTTTGGTCCAGCATTTTTAGTGATCAGAAATAAACTGGTTTATAACATTAAGTGTTTAATGATGGAGTGTTACATATTTCTAGTGAGAAAAAAAGGCTGGAGCATGCTTGATACATGTTGCATGTTTGTATCCTCATAAAATGCTCAGAACAAAAATCCAAATTTCTCAGTTTGGATTCTCACAACACTTTTCTGTATATACTTTCTAAAGTACAGGAGATCCTTTTTCTCCCCATGTGAATCCCACTAGGATAGCAGAATTGAACAAAAGAAAAACTCATCTCTAAATCAGCAGGAAACCAGTATTTCAAATACGTTTAGAGAGTAGAGCTTTGTTTTGTATTTTTTCAGACACAAAGCTCTATATTTTAGCACAAAATCATTGTTTCCTTGTTCTTTAACCTAAAACAGAGACTACCAGTATTTTAAAAAGACACAGAAGATTAAGTGAAGCCAGACCTCAATGCTGAGAATTTTGTGATTTGTGTGTACCCTTTGTCTTTTTACCAGCCAGAACTTTGTGAATTGTATTGGATTTCTAAATGTTATGAAGGTACCACATGGCTTTTGACGTGTTGTTAGCACTGCTTTGGTTTTCGATTGAAATTAGAATCAAATTTGGAAGTCTCACAGTACTCTTGAATTAGACATCGACTAGGCTCATTTGTTTCTTATGAAAAACAGAACTGTAATAATCAAGTGCCTCTAGGCCCAGGTTGAATTAACATTTGAACACCTATAAGAGTGTTTGTGGCCTGTGCAAATAACTCAGTTACAGTAATTACCATTGCAATTAATTTCTAATGATGGGAAACTTAAAGTGCTAGAGATAGCAAACTCCACATTTAATTTAATCAAGATGTGTAATGAGATTAGCTGTCACAACTGAGCTGGGCTCCAATTCCAAATGATTTAAGTGTTTTCCCTTTCAGTTGTACCAAGGTAAATTACCGAAGAGATGGAGATGGTTATGTCACATGCTCAAACAATTTTATATTCCGTAAATACTAATTAAACAATGTCCAACATCCTTCTGCCTTTCTCTCTGGCACTGAAGGCTGTGCTGTAGCCAGGCTGTGTTAAATCACACACTGACAGGAGCTGGGTTGTTACACTGAGCAGCTGAAACTCCTGAGTAATTCCTAGCCTGTATCCTTTAATGAGGTTGGAGACCACTGCAGTTTAACATAATACAATAATAAAACATTTTAATCAGTATTAAAACTTTAATTAGGCCTGTAATGATGCATGGTGGTTCTTGCTGCAAGCCTGGGTCAGTGAATCCCTCAGTGAGTGCCTTCAGTAATTGAAACAAGCACACAAAAGGTAAAGTATGTCTGGGCTGTATGGCTGGTTCTAGAATGCAATTGGATCTTTCTGGAAAGGTGCAGTAACTTTCCTTTGGTGAGGGGGAGGGATTCCCGGGCCCAGTGATACCCTGTTGTCTTCAGAATTTACTTGTAAGTAACAGATGAGACTAAGAAATCCTGACTGGAATAGTAATTATTTTTAAACAGACTTGTTTCAAAGATGCAGTCTCTAATATTGCCAAGGGAGAAGTTTAACCTTTTTGTAGAAACTACCAAGTGCAAACTGGTTTGTTTGGGTTTTTTTTAAACAGAAAAATGTACTATGAAAGATTATCAGAAAGGTTTAACACTAAGGGATATTCCAGGCACTGTAATGCAGCAGACACCAACCTGCTTAAAACAGTAAATCCAAGTGCCAAGGGCCAAAAGCAGTTCCCAGCTCAGAGGGAGCAGCTCCTTCCTGCCCCTGTTTGTTTGAGACAAGGCCTGGGAGGGCAGGGACAGCTGTGAGGGGCTGGGGGAGAAGGGCTGCGCCTCCCATTCCAAAGGTACTGACTCCTACTGATAACCAGCAGTGGGAATGGTAGGCACAGGACTCCTCCTGTGTGTTCCTTGGTGTCCACAAGGACTTTAGTGCTGCATGTGATCAGTGAGATTGTGGTATAAATTTCTTTTTTTTTAGATTGCAGAGACAAAATGCTGTCAAGGAGCCAGAACGTTTTTAGGGGAGAAAAGCCTTTGAGATCCCTAAGTGTATTTTCATTTCTTGTTTCAGTGTTCTGCTGGTGGGATCTAACATAGTTATTTTATAATATGTTGTTGTAAAGAGATGTAATGACCATTGTATACTAAATAAATTGTGTAATTTGAAAGTCACTTTTTTTGCTTGTTTTTATGTTGGGATGGGTTGAGAAAGACCTGGTTAGGGAATCAGCTGTTTTAGTCCATATGGAGGAAAGCAAAATATTTTTCATGAGGAAGTTTTGGCTTCTCAAGCTCACTATATTGTGTATAGCAGTAATTTTTGGAATCACCTTTGTGTTTTAACAGCTCACTGGGCTTTCTTTGTTACAAGCTAAAGATATCAGCCATGATTTTTACCAGTCATCACCCAGTGCATTTTAACTCCAGTAAGGTCAGTAGACTGAGGCAGAATATCCATTTAAATAAATATTATTTCTTTATTTATTAAGTGTATTTTTTATATATATATAAAAGCATATATTAAGTGCTTTGACCAACAGGGACCTGCTTGTTTCCAAATTGTAACTCTAGTATTTTTAATGAACAGGTGCATTCTTTGGGAGTGAAGAAGCACATTTCAAGGGCTGTAAGTGCAGTAGGGTGTCTTGGTGTGTGACTGTTGTGACAGGAGTTGCAGGATGTGCAGAGCTGGACATACAACTGCCCATATGTAGGACTGGTCTAAAAGGGAGTTGGGCAAGTTTTGTCACCAACATTAATTAGGGATTAACGGATGGGATGTGAGCCATACGTGGTATTCTTGCGTGGAGGGGATTCTGGGCTCCAGAGAGCCTCCTCCTTTAAATCCTCAGGAGATGGCCATGGGTTTTAGCATTTTTGTAATTTAAGAAAATGCTCAACTTTCTTCTGCCTACCTAATCCTGCTTCTTTACAGTCCTGTTTTCCCTCCTAAACCTGCTGGTCAGTAGGTCAGACCTAAGGACAATCAGCTTTCCTATGGCTTGGCTCCATGTTATATACTTGGAATGTTATTTTAACAGGGGAAGACCACAAAGATTAATGTAGTTGACAGGCAGACAGCTTAAATACTAATATCCACACGATTATTTAAATTTCAGACCTTTACAAACATTTTATGCTAAATAAAATGTTCGTACTACATGTTTAAAGTCTGTAAAGAACATGGAAGAAGATTAATAAAAGTACTAGATTACTGAAAATCCCACTACCTAGGGACCCAATGGGTTTTTTTATTCAATATTTTTCCTTCCCCCCTGACCCATGGCACAGCTTTCCGTGGAAAGCCAGCTGTTCTCCCTGGGAGCCACGGCAGTGCTGGGATAAGCCTTTGTGTAGAGGCACTGAAATATTTGTGTGTGTCTGCGCGAATGCAGAACAAGTAAGGATATGATTTCAGCAATTGCAGAGTAATTAAAGGAGCAGCATGCAAATTAAAACAGATAAAGTAAGTGAACTAATTAGTAATCTCTGGAAAGAGGAAGAGTAGGCTTTAATAGGGCATGACAGCTGCTAATGAGTGTGTCCTATTACTGAGATTGTATCAACACACGTTCCTAGAGCAGTTCTGAAATGTTTCCTGCCCTTTTGTTTTATTCTGTATGCTCTGTCCAAGGTGGGACTCTTCACTGTGAGTACAGAGGCAGCTCCCAGGCTCTGAGGGTGTTGTTTTTATGTTTGGTTACAAAGTAGGGCCACAGCTGTAAGAGGAAAGGAAGCAGCAGTAGGGCAGCAACATTTGGGAACAGCAGTGAGACATCTGAGCCGCAGCAGTTCTGTGGCTGCTCTGTGACCTGTGTTTGTCCCCAGCGGGTTCCTGGGCACCAGTTGTGCTTGTGCGTGTTGTCACTCTCTCCCAGGGACCAGCCCCCTTCCTCAGCGATGGAGGAAGAGCTTTGACAAAGGTTTCCCCTGGGGAAACCCCGAAGTGTCCTTTGGGTGTGCAACTGGATCCGGAGCCCACCAGCAGAAGCTTTTCAGGCAGCACAGCACCTGTGACTCACATCTGTGGAAGCATCTGATCAAAACTGAGAGAGAAAGAATTCAACAGAGTCCACACTTTAGTCACCTTAAACACAAGGCAGACACACCCTGGACAGAAGGCTGGTTTATTATTTATATGGTGCCTGAGATAGGCAGGACACTTCACAGGCAAATAAAGACAGTCTTGGCCCCAAGGAGCTTACAGGATAAATTAAATTAAAACCAGCCAAAGCAACAGCATGTCCATAGGTATGGGAAGAACACAAGGTATGGAGACAGAATTACTGCTGTTTCAGGAAGGGATAGATTTTTGTGCATAACATATATTTTAATTCATTTTCCATATCCTGTTTGTGACTGCTGATATCATGGAATACAGGAGCTGGCACACTGGATTTGTGAACACTGCAAGATGCTTCAGCCAAGGTTTCCTTCCAAGTCAATGTCAGTAAAATTACAAAACCACAGACTCTGTACTGTCTGTGAACCAAAACCATTGGGTGTGGGTAAAAATGGGATTTAGGATTTCCAGAGGACAATGCCCACCACCTGCAACATGTAACCAGTGGTTAATGGTGCACTCAAGATTTTCCAGAGCGTGGCACAAATGCACGTGAGAACAAGGTACTGTGTGATCATTTTTCATTTGGGAATAAGTCAAACTGAGCTGGCCTGCAGACAGCATTCACCTAGTTACAGGTTTTAATATATGTATAAAAATAAAAGCCAGACCTCCCAAAACAAACTACTGATGCAACTGTGAGCAAAGCAGTTTTAATCTCCATCACAATACATTGTTTCATGCTTTGTTTTAATGAAACAAATTATTAGAAACTAGGACATAACTCATATTATTAGCTCATAATATATAATGTACATATTACATATACTTTACATATTATAATAGATATAATTTACATATGATACATAGAAGAAACAGCACAGCTTAAAGATTTTGGGTTTGCTACACTGTACTCCATTTATCTGTACAAGTGGTCTCAATTTAAAAAATAAAATTAATTTAGTGGCACCTTCTGTCTCCCAAATATTGTCAAGTTTAAGAAAAATCCAGCATAGTAGCTGGACATTAAATGGTCTGAAAAAGGGACTGATTAATTTAGAGCATAATATTCTACCCTGTTACTGCTGTTACTTTTTCCCTGTGTTTCTCTGTCCCCAGATATGTCCTGCAATATTTCTATCAGAGGAGATTTAACAAAACATGAGGGACACAATTGTAGATGCAAATGACACAGTTCAGGCTGGTTTAGGCTAAGTTTACCAGCTCATTAGGAATGAGAGATTATGGTGAACTGTGGTGTTGGCTATGCAAATTCCTGACCAGCCCCCTTTGAGCCATGTATCCAGAAAGCCTGGCCTTTTCCTTAGGAAAAGTACATAGTTGTAAGCAGCTGGCTTCATGTGATGTGCCTAAATCCAGTTTCTGCCCTTCTATGGCAGCATAAAGGGATCTCATGACAGTATAACTGAAGTCCCAGGTCACCCATCTGCTCCATTCCTTTACCTGTAACCCCGGCACTGGCACCTGCACCGTGTTCAGTGAGCAGGGCTGGCACTGGGCCCAGTGTGGGAAACAAGAGGGATATAGTACACCATGGACTTGATTTACATGAGAAAAAGGCAAGGTGGTTTTCTTCTTCAAATAACTATTAAAGCACCAGAAGCAGCGCACCCAGCATGCTTCCCTCGGCTCCAGCACACCTCAGGCTGTGTGCACTGGATCCCTCAGAGTCCTGCATTGCTTCAGTGACAAAAAATACCGGTACTTCTTAACCACTGCATGTGAATGACCGAGTACCCCGGATTTTCTCTTTGTTCTTCCCAGTAAGTATATATCCCAAGATGCAAATGTCCAGGATGTCCCAAGATTAGCTCCTACTCATTTTTCAACTAGCTGCTAAATGTGCCTCCTTAGTAGGAATCTGAATCCCTGTTGTAACAAGGAAAAAAGGCCGAGTGGGAGTATTACAGAGCCGTAGTACAAAAAACTGTGCCTCACCTTTGCTTCCAGAACTGAAAACAGCAGCCTTGGGGAGCTACAGGTCTCCTGCCTCTCTGTGCGAGTACAGCTCCCTCAGTTTCTCGAACTTGGGTCCCCATTCGTGGATGTCCTCGCAGACGCTGCCGTCGCCCAGCCCCCCGGAGCTGAGGGAGCTGAGGCTGCCGGCGCTGGAGCCGGCGCCCTCGGTGCAGAAGACGCGCAGCGAGTCCTGCGGCGCGGCCGGGGCGCGGCGCTCGGCCTCCCTCAGCACCGCCGCCAGGGCCCGCCCGAGCTCCGCGCGCCCCGCGGCTCCGGCAGGCCCCGCTGCCGCCCCGGGCTGGGCCCGCCGCGACACGGCCCTCACGGCGCCCTGCCGCTGCGGTGGGGGCTCCTTCTTCCTGTGGACGGAATAGGCCGGGCTGGCTTGGATAGACACCTGCAGCTCTGCCATGTCGTAGGCGTCCTGCAGGGAGAAATCGGGCACATGGAATTAATACTCTCTGTAGGTCCCAAAAGTTCACGTGCTGGTGGGAATAAAGAAGGAATGATCCCGAGTCAGTCCGCCCGCTGTGAACACCGGAAGGGTTGGGTGTTCTGCCAACTCTGCCACCTGCAATGCACCTGAGAAAGGCTGTGAGGAACACCTGTGCAGTCTGCACTGCTGTGGTCAGGGTCAGAATCAAGCCTGATTTCATACCAAAAGCTAAATAAACATGACACAAATGCCCCAGTCTTTTTTCTGAAATTCAGATCCGAGTGTCTTATCATCACTAGACACTGATACCACAAGTGTGGCAGAAGAGGTGAGAAAGAGTATTCACAAACAGCACGTTAAAGAGATCTTTCTGCAGTAGTAGTTCAAAAATCTACTGTGATTTCTGATAAAATTTTACCAGTCTCTGGAATAATAGCTAATTATGTTACATGGCAGTGGCACAATTGTAAAAGCCAAGTAGAACTACCTACTCCCAAAGAAGTCACTAATTCCCTCCCAGCTCAGCCACAGTAAATGCTGTCTGGGAATTGTGCCACAGCCTCTGGCACAAAGCTGCCAATGCCAACAGTTAATGGCATTCACTGGTCAGAATCTTTGTGCCACCTGCAATGAAGAAGTGAAGTCCTGTCCCCCAGCATCCTTCACCTCCCTACAACCCAAAGGTTATGTCCCTGGACTGGTTTACAGGCCAAAGAAGAAGGCTGACAGGTGGTAGGAGACAGAGCTCATTAGAGCAAACAAGTAATTATTTGTATTGCTAATACTGTTCATGGGAACAGGAGCCATAGTGACAGAGGTGTAGAATCAGCACTTCCCAAAAGATTTCTTTAGTTCTCCAGCATGTGGCATTGTGCATAACCACGTTGTAAGAGATTAACCGAGGTAATCTGAGTGAGCTTTGCTGAATTTCCCCTGGAGGCAGAGAACAACTTAAATCGCCCCACCTACAATCAAGAAGCTGCCTAAGTGGCAGGATGGGGGGTTGGGACAAGAGCTGCTTATTCCCATTCCTCCAGAGACTGAGGAGTGCTGGTGATGAACACCAAGACCTACAGCCCAGATGCCTGCCTTAGGCACGTCCTAAGTTAGTGCAAGCTCCAGTCCAGCCCCACTCTGAGCATGGATACCAGGAGAATCCATGACATGGAGCAACTTTTCATCGTACTCAAGTTAAATGGGAGCTTGTTCCAATACAAACTTGAGGATCATCCCTTCACTGAACTGGGTGATATTAAAACTATCCTTCACTGCTACTAATTGTTCATTAAAATGACACATTTCTTCTGATAATAAACCCTTCTTGGCTGGCCATCTACAAACCAAACTCAACCCCTGCCTCTGGGTCCAGAGCTGGCTTTTAACAACATCTGGTGGTCAGCTGAGTTCAGTGTGTACTCAATAATACACTAACCTCCTGCAATTTTTATGAGCACCTAATTTCTCTGGGGGAAAGTTTTATTTATTTCAGATGCAGAAAGTCCTTCTTATGACAACCTCTTGTCCCCACAGCCCTACCATACACTAATATTACAAAAATGAAACTCTCTTATCCAAGTGGCCTCATGATCCTTTTGTTGAGGTAACATTAGAACACAACTAAGTGGTGTAATTCTAGGTATTTTGGTGGCTGGTTTGTTCATTTGGGTTTTTTTAAATCAAGACAACCAACTAAGTTTTAGCTTAAAAAGTTTCAGCTGCAATCTCAGCAACTGTTAAATCTGAGTAATTTAGGAAGAGTACACAGAACCCAGAGAGGCTTCACTCCAAGCACTGTTTCTTCAGGCAGAGTAATAGCCTCAGATGGAGATCATCAAGTCACTAATTTGATTCCACTGCTTAAAATAAGGAGTGTATTTTAGGAACTCTCCAAAAGTAATTAAACATGTCTCACAGTAGCTGTAGATTTCCTCAAAGAGACCTTCTGGGTGTAAAATTGCAAAATATTGCAGAGGAAGTTAATCTGATTAAGGAAAACAGGATTTATAGCTGTCTATGTTATCACATGGGAAATGTCTGTGTTTATTATGTTCCCACTAATTCACCAAGAAAATAAGGATACTCTACAAGTAAGAATATTTTTAAATCACTGGCTTTTTTTGGCCCATCACATTGGCACCATGACTAGTATTACCTCTGCAGAGTCACATCTCCCCTTGAATCCATGAACTGAACAGCTGGCAATGAAGTTTCTTACCTTTTATAAACATAGAAAGCACCTACAGGTCAGTAAATAATCTATTCAGAGTACTTGTTTATAATATCCACAGTTTTCTTCTGCCTTCCACTGACAAGTGAAAAGCTTAGAACAGCCAGCAGGAATGTTAATAATACCTGCTTTGGGTATAATCTGCTCTACTCTTAAGTATAAACAGCTTGTGCTCACTGTTGTATTTATCTCCAAAACACAAAAATGCAGAAAGGTTCTTCCACAACCACCACATGCCCCAGGGCTTCAGAGGAGCCAATTCAGCACCTCCCCTTCCCAAAAAGCGAGGTGTGAACACCTGCTGTTGGGAGCAGTCTCTGGGAAAGCCTGGCCGTGAGGAACAGTCACACCAGGCTCTTCCAAGCCCTTAGAGCTCCAGCAGACACGAGCCTTGAGAACCTCAGTGTCTCCTGAGCCCCAAAACCAAACCCAGCAGCTGTTAGTGCCCTACTGCTAAACTCACCCTACAGGCTCCTTTCAACATGCACTCAGGATCACTGGCTTTAAGACAAATTAAAAATGGATAGGCACTTATCTCTGCTTAGGAAACATGCACCCTCATGTACAGACCCTTACAAATAATTCATCTGCAAATTGCAGGGCTGATTCAGCAGAACAAAGGCTAAGGAAAAAGCACAAAATACATTTTCCTTAGCATGGTGAGCCACCAGTCCCCTCTTAATTGTAACATAACAGTGGTCCTTACTTCATCTTGCTCCCCACCCCCTTCTTCATTGTAGTTGAGGATGTTTTCCCTGATGTCCTCCAGATCCTCAGGATGAGCAGAGCCGTGGTAAACACCTCCGTGCAGACCCTTGCGTGTCTTCCAGTGAGCCCAGAGGAGGCCAGCACTGAGCAGAGCTGTGGGAACACAGGAGCAGAGCAGAGGTGACACAGGCACCAGTAAACCCCAGGGCACAGCAGGGCCAGCACGGCTGCACTCTGGGCTTCGCAGCAGATGTCTGGGGTTTGCACTTTCCAGTGTGGTGAACATCAAACACAGAAGAAAAGCCTTTAAAGAGCATTTTGCAACACCCTTTAAAGTCCAACTCGAAGTTGGTTAAAGACCAAGTGGTGTCTCTGACCTGTCTCTGTCCTGTGTGGAGTTGAACTTCGTCACAGAAAATGAATTACAGAGGGGGACAACTGAAGAAATAACATGTTGACAGTAACAGGCACAATTACATACAAATGAAACACAAGAAGACACAAGACAAAAGAGGAAATTACTTTTAGATGTTTTACTAGGAAAAAAAAGAATCAGGCACATTTTGCCTTAGCATTAATTAATTTAAACATTTTTCTTAAATGCTGAAGTGCATTTTACACAACTGACAAGCTTCAACATCAAATACTGAACATTCTATAAACAGAAACGTATGTATCACTGTGTTACCAACTCTATAAAAATCGATAAAAGCTCAGAGTAAGATCTCAAAGCATTGAATACCATAAATCATGTGTGCAGTGAATTAAAGAAACTAGAATCTCTTACAGAATATCTACATGGCAGCAGCTCTGTGGAGCAGCATCTAAATGATCTTGGGACTGAAACTGGGGTACACAGGTCCATGCCCTGCACTCCTCTAACATAAAGATCTATTATCAACCTCAGCTATCTGGAATTCCAAGAGCTGTGATACCACTTAGCTTCCCACAAATTTGCTGCTCATATTTGCACGGCAAACATAGTATCTAGCAGAGTTGGGGAAAATGATGGTATTTCCATACTCTTAGTACAACTTCTGAATGAAACTGCATTAACACTAAAAGCCAGGAGAAGAATCCTGTGTCTTTACTCAGGCAAACTTCCATGATATTTGAATAAACAAGAAAGACTCCAAGATGTGATCCTTCCTCACAAGTAAGATCCTTCTGATTGTTCTCTTCTTTTAGAGATCCAATGCCTAAGCCTGAAAAAGGCTGAGGAAGCCAAAAGCAGGTGTTTAGGAGCTGGGACACAACTGGCAAGATGCAAAGTCTGCTCCTGCCTGACCAGGGTACTCCTATCAGATACGAAGTTTCTCCTAGACTGAAAAATCTGTTTCGTGCTCAGCAGTATTTTAAACAATGCTTATCTGGTAGTAATTTCCACTCTTGCTGTTCAATTGCATTTGCTTCCAGTTATGCATCTGAACAGTTCCTCAGCAATGAAGTGAAAATGTGAAGGAAACAAAACTGCAGAGAGCTTCCATAGCTCACAAATGTTGATTCACTTAGCGATGGACGCACAGAGGGATGAGAAATCAGTGACGGGACCACGGCAAAGGAATGAAGGCAGAGTCGAGTCTCCCTGAGGAGTTTTCAGCAGGGGATGAGGCGATGACTGCTCAGGACAGGTGGACACGTGAGCTCACCACAGGTAATACAAGACGTAGTTGCCGTAGCTACCTAAGAGCGCCAGGAAGCAGACGCAGATGGCGAAGAGGGAGGTGAAGCTCAGGCCCGTGTCCTTGTGGAAGATGGCCAGGGTGATCTCGCAGTGGCGCCCGGTGTAGCCGTCGGGGCAGTGGCACTGGAAGGCGGTGGGGGACAGGGACACGCAGGTGCCGTAGTTGCAGGGCCGCTCGGCGCACGCCGTGTACACGCACTGCCGGCCCGAGGCGTTCTCCAGGATCATGTGTCCCGCAGGGCAGCTGCTCACACCAAGGCAAAATGGGACCATTAGACTGGGAGAAAACAGCCATGACAGGCAGCACTGAAGATTTTAAAACACATTTTGGTGGCACTCTGCACGGTTTCTGAAGCAGCCACTGGGAGTAAGTGACGTGAAATCATTACAGGTTGTAGCTTTTCCTGAGGTAGCCATACCATGAGCTCTGCAACTTCAAACCCTTGTATCTGGGGCTTTCAGAACTCGGTAGTTCCACTGCCTTCTGCAAGGCTATCCTTGTGAAAACCAGCTGAGTTGGGGTCTGCAGTTCTGGCTAAGCAGGCAAGCTGTGCTATGTTCGTTGAGTTTCCAGAGTTAGAGAACTCTGTTTGTGTGCACAGTGGCAGTCAGGAGTGTGTGCAGACACTGAAGTGTTTGTAAGTAAAGTGTACATTTGCACACCACAACCAACAGAAATTAGTGTTGTCCTGACCCCAGCCCCAGCTACACACACAAGAATCTGAGCTTAATGGTGTGGTGTTCCTAATGCAGCTGGAGGAGCCTGGGAGGGAACAGAGGTAACAACCTGGGGCTGTGTAAGAAATCAGACCCTCACAAGAGAAAGCACTGACACTGCACAGCACAAGCTTTACAGCACAGCCAGGGAACTGTGCCACTCCAGCTCACACACCCGCCTGTCCTGGTCCCAGGGTTTAAAAACATTCTGGATTTGCTGCTTCTCTTTAAATGTTTTCCATTAGACAGGCAGCTGAACTTGCTTCAGAATCCCTGGAGCCAGGCTGATTTACATCAGCTGAGGGTGGTGCCTGTAAGGACAGAGTAACCTGCTGCCTGTGCAGGTGTCCAGCTTTGTGTGCCATTGTGGTTCCAGGGATTTGATGAGATTGCCAGGGGCAGCCTTCAAGCTGCACACTTCAACATCCACCCTTTCCCACCTCATTCTGAAGGGTTCTGTGCTTCTATTCCACCAATTACCTGCATTCATGCATCATCCACAAATCAATACAAATAAATTCCTGGTTGCAAGGATTATTCCTACAGGCCTCCGAAGAACAGCCTTCTTTGATGCCTTGGGCACTCAATATTGACACCAGCTCCTTCCCATGAGTGTCCAGAGGGATTCTGTAGTTGTTAAATCTGACATCCTTCATACATCCTGCAGCAAGGCACAAAGAGACAGTTTTAAAAACCATTCAGCAAGAATCATTTGAAGCAGCTGTAAGATTTGGCAGTTTATGCTTAACAAAGGACACAGGCTATCAAAGTTTAAATCCAGGACTGAACTGACTTAAACTTTCATAGCATTGTCCTTCATTTTTGGACTGAATCTGCTAGTTTTAGATGAAGATTCCCAGTGTTTTCCATGAGAATCAAGTGCTGCTGCAGGCCTGTGCTGGTTTTGGCTGGGGCAGACTTAATTCTCTTCCCAGGGGCTGGTGTGGGGCTGTGTTTTGGATCTGCGCTGAACACAGGACTGATAACACGGAGATGTTTTCTGTTCTTGCTGAGCAGGACTCACACAGAGCCAAGGCCTTTCCTGCTTTTTGTAGGGCCATGCTGGGAAGGAAGTTGGGGATGCACAGGAGGCTTGGAAGGGACACAGCCAGGACGGGCGACCCCAACCAACCCAAGGCGTATTCCAGACCATATCACATCATGCACAGGATGCATGCAGTGAGGGGAAGAAGGAGGAACGGGAGATGTTTGGAGTGAATGTGTTTGTCATCCCAGGTAACCATTCCACGGGATGTGGCCCTGCTCTCCTGGAGGTGCTGAACACCTGCCTGCCCATGGGAAGCAGGGAATTCATTCCATGTTTTGCTGTGCTTGCATGCATGGCTTTTGCTTTCCCTATTAAACTGTTTTTATCTCAACCCAGGGGTCTTCCAGCCTTTACCCTTCTAATTCTCTCCCTGATTCTGCTGGTAGGGGAGTGAGTGAGAGGCTTTGAGGGGCTGGAGGCTGGATGGGGTTAAATCATGACAGGGGCCCTATTTGCCTGAGTTAAAGTCCAGTGGAATATGTACCCCTCCACTGTGATTTCCATTGAAAAGTCCTAATACTGTGGAAAATCTGTTTTCATGTGGATAACCTGTTCTATTTTTCAATGTACCAGTAAAAATTGTGTTTGGCTGATTTTAAATGGTAGCTTATGGCTTAACTTTATAGTAAGAAGAGCAAACCACAAATAAAGGTGAAAGAGTCTTCCATCAGAGACAGAAAATTTGTACTGAAGATGTGTGACATTCACTTTGTATGCATGAGATGCCTCAGCATGAAAACATATACTTTGATTAATTAAGTACATTTTATGACTTTGAAGTCCTTAAAGTTTCAGCTACTTAGCAGCAACATTAATTGTCCTAATTAAAGTGATATTCATGCAACCATTTGACTTCTTTATTTACTTAAAAATAAACATTATTACTCCCATAAATAAAAAATTCAAAATATGCTCCCTAATTCACATAATAAACTTTATTTATTGGAATGCTTCTAGCAAAGCAATAGAAAACAATCTTTTTCTAAATAATTTGTGATACACTTACATTGTAAATTATTACTCTATTTAATTTTTCTCCAGGCACTTTTGTATTACTCACTGAAGTAGTTTTGCCTGGTGAAAATGTGACCAGCTTGTTCTGAATGGATTTACTAGGACCCTGTTAAAGAGGTGAAGGGCATGGGAGAGAGGTGACCTACAGACACCAGGCAGATTTAAGCAGCACTGATGTGTCTTCCTTGACAATAACAGCTGTGCTGCTGTGCTTTACTTACACTGTGGGTTTAGGCAAAGGCTAAACTTCCAGCTGAGCTCAGAGCAAAGAGCTACCATGGATATCCCAGACTTATAGTTCTTTATATTTCTCCTTTGTGGAACTACACAATTTCCAGGATGGAAACTGATTTGCTTTTA
The DNA here is from genome assembly GCA_013399875.1 of Gymnorhina tibicen. NCBI lineage: Eukaryota > Metazoa > Chordata > Aves > Passeriformes > Artamidae > Gymnorhina > Gymnorhina tibicen. The sequence goes on from VXAZ01005839.1 coordinate 554,506, forward strand.
ACAGACTCACTGACCTCATCCACTCAGTTGCTAAAAAATCAGATTTTTAGCTCTAATTCAATAAACCATTTCTAATTTTAGTTAATGCTTTGACTGAGTGTAAAATCCAGTAATACAGAGGTAATAAAACAGGATTTGGTGGGTGCTATGCAATGCACATATAAAGTAGAAAAATTCCTTTCAGCATAGGGACAGATGTGTTTGGAAGGGAAGGAAAGCTGCCAAACAGACTGGACAGAACCATGCACTGAACCAGCTCTGTCTATCCAAGGCAGGGAGCCATCCACAGTCCACCTGGGAGATGCTTCTGGATCTCCAGGTACAAACACTCTGCAGCCAAGGCAAGAGGTAACCATCATTGTTCCAAGTCCAGTAGCCAAGTGTATTTGCAGACAATTATCTGCTGTACCTTCTCCTGGTCAGAACAGCTTATCTGTCCCTGTTGCAAAGTGTCATGCAGGAAATCTGTGTACTTTGGGCTCTGCATAAACAAGGAAGTTTCCTGCAATATGCCTTTGTTTTCACAGGTCCATATTATGAACAATGAGATCAAGAATTCCTACCTTGAAAACTCTTGTTTTGGTTGAATGGGTAGGTGTTTCCAAGGACCAAGCTGCTGGGGTCAATGACAATCTCTTTGTATACTCCTGCTGCTTTAGTAATCTCTCTGCTCCCACCTCCTTCATAAAGGCGAAGAGTAAATTCATTTTCATTTCTCTCCAGTGTGATGTGATGCCATTCACCATTATCAATGCGGTAGGAGGCAAGGCTTACAGAATAGTCTCCATCACCCAGATTGTATGAGACCACTAAGAGTCCCCGAACAACCTTGTGGATAATTAACAAATAGCAAAAAAAGAAAAGAAAAGTCATTGCCTGGCATTTTGTATTGACCTGTAACTTCAATCTTAAAGCATTTGTTTAAACTTAGGGTATGTTTACCCTGCACATTAAGGTGTAATATAAAAATACTTCAGGTGCTACTGAACTAGGCAACCTAAATATGGTAGCAATATACTCACAGTAGTATCTAAGTCACCTGGAGTAATTATACCCTGATCTCTCTTGCATAAATTTAGGGGGTTCTTCAAATAGTTGAGAGTCTGGTATATCTCAGCTACACTGACAGCTCAAACCAACTTGGCTGAAGAGGTAACTTGTTCAGTGGCGTGTATAAAATGAGAAGGTTGTCACTTTGAGAGCCTGACATCATTAGAACTGCCACAGGCACCTTGCTTGGCAGAGTCTGAACTACGCAGACTTGGCCACATGGTTCAAAAGGACACCAGGTACACACCCTATTCATCCTATTCTGTATAGAAACTGTATTTCACTGCAACTGGCATTGAAATCCAATGGGGTACCACAGCTGAGTGGTCGACATCTCAGGTAAAGCATCAGACCTGTATGTATCCATAAAACAAATTCCAAAGTCTTGGTGCTCTGCATAAGGTTTTTTGTCCTGTTTCCATCTCTTAAGTGAGTGTTTCTCTGAGCTGTCTCTGGCACTGATGTCCCACTGTCTCTGTGTGGGGTGCCCCCCCTCACCTGCAGGGTGATGTGCTCGTCCTTGCCCCGGGACAGCATGGTGGTGATGACACTGTCGGGCTGCCGGGTGCGCACCAGGGCCTCGAACAGCGTCCTGCGGGCAAACACACTGACAGGGAGCTGGTAGCGGATGTGGCTGCCTGCCTCAAACGTGTACTCCTTGGCCACTAAAAGGGATAGAAACCTTTAAACAATGTCGTGAGGAGAGGGGAATATCATTATTTCCCTTAATGTCAGAAGGAGAGTTGAAAGTAAAAGGAAACAATTGCAATGCACAGCATGGATCGGTGAGACAACTTGTCTTTTGGGACATACCCCTGTATTTATTTCCACAGCTTCCCCAGTCATTCTCTCACTTCATTTTCCTCTGTAAAGAGGTGTTCTCCCACCCAACTTGATCCTGCTAATGCTCCTCCTTACAATGCTCACATGGGATGACAGCAGGGAAGCAGCACCTCTGACTAAGATGAGACTGCAGACCATGTATTAAGTACCACGATCAAATTTCACAATCTGCTATTTTTTATTTGTCTTTCTGCTGGAAACTTTGGCTCCATGAGAGCTAAAGATCCTGCTTTTCCCAAAGCACAGCTCCTTAAGCCAGCAGAGTCTCTTCCTGACACCAGCAGAACACTGATTTCTAATTCCAGCTGTATGGTTGTAATTTTGCACAGAAAGTGGTACCAGCACACTCATATTTTTTAGGTTATTAGATATTTCCGAAAGTGTAAACAGATGCAAATCAAACAACTGTAATAAAATAATTTTTTTTCCACAGTTTTTTTCTCATGCAGTCATGTCATTATACAGTCATTGCACAAACACCCTCAGGATTAAAGAAATGATCCCATACCAAGAAAGCAATTTCTCAAAGGGAATTAGAAAAGAAATTGTTAACGATCACAAGCAACTATACTGCAATGGCTTTACATAATGTAAACATCAGAAATCACCTCAGCGATCATTACCTGCAAAGATTTTAAGTTTCCTGTACTGTAAAATTTAGCAGCCTACCAATAATGAAACAGAAAAACAGTGTTCACCTTTATCACATCGATAACCGTGGTAGCCCGGCAAACAGTGACACGCAAACGAGCCCCAATCTCCAAGGCACCTCCCGTGGATACCACAGGAAGAAGATCCCATGGTCTCACAGCTCCCATCCGTCAGGGTGCAGCCTGGGAAGCTGTTCAGGGACTCTGCAGGAGACTGAAGGTCATATACCTTCAAGAGAAAATTCATGACACAAAAATATTATTTGAGAAACATATTTCATTTTTAAACAGAAATAGCTGCACCACTTTACTGTCTGTTCCTCATATGCGTTGCTTAAGTCATTGTTTTTTGACATTCAGACTTCAGCTGATTTTATCAAGAGCATATTTTGCCTTTGAATAAACTCAACTGACTATGAAAGCAAAAAAACCCTAATACTTCCTAACAAAGCAGACAGCTGGCATAAATATACCGTTATACAATTGCCATTCAGAAGTTCTCTGAATGCACAAAGAAGCTTGGAAAACAGCTGCGTGAAGCAGGGGATAAGCAAACACACAGCTCCTGGCTCATTAATACATCTCCTTGTATTGAGAAATAACTTTTCAAGGTAGCTATTCTAATTATCACAGAAAAATCCAGAATTTTCTTGTATTTTACATTGATGCATGTGGGCATTGAATACATGAATAGAAGCAGAAGTTTCATGTGCAATACAAATTTCCCAAAAATTAAATAACAAAGTTTTCTCCTCTGCTAAAGCAAACATTACTCTGCTCTTACCTGAGTATCCAAGATGAAATTGCGCAAGCAACCAGAAAAATGTTTGTGTAGCAATTGTGGGTAGGAATATGGTAACGACTCTTTCACACCACCCAGCTGGAGAACATGGTTTGCATTCAAATACCTTTAAAAATCATATAAATAATAAAATTTGATGTGCATCTACTTTCAAACACAGGCAGAGAAATAAATAAATACACTGCATTTCCAAATAACACAGGCTTTATCATATAACAATAGAATGCAACTACTTTATCTTCTCTCTCTGAAATAGTCAGTTAGCAGAAGGCGGCCCTTTAAAATAAAGGGTATTGTTTTAAATGTGACAGTGAAACCTATTGAAAGTTTAATTGTGGGACACTATTTCATTTTGGATATGTTTGTGTTCAAGTCAGAAACAGCTGTGATATTCTAGACACCAAATTCTCCTTCAAGTGTTCTGTGTGTGCACAGTCATCCTATGCTGTAGGAATACTACAACAAAGACTGTTCTGTGTATGACAAAGGTCAGAAACCTAAAAGTTGGGTCCATGTGGTCTAAAAGGCATGGTAAACATGTCCAGGCTCTGCACTGTCTCCAATCACCTCTCCAAGCCAAAGAACTCCACGTATTTTAGTCCTCATACTTTTTTTCCCCCAGGGTTATCAATTCATTTCTTTTGTTTTCAGTTGTCCTTATATTTTTCCTTTTTTGTGCTCCTTTCATGGCCAGGAGAGTTCCATGCAGCTGTGGACAAGGCTTAATCCCAATGCTCATCAGAATGCTTGCTGGGACTATCTATTTCAAAGCTCAAATATCTTCGTTAGTACAAAGGTTTCCCTAAAATATAACCTGAATATTCCTCACTGTAACTTTAGGCCCTGTACAGAAGAGATTGTCTAAATCCTCTTTGTACCATTCTTTTATACACACTGAGACTTATCATATCTCTCCTCAGTTTTCCTTTCTTTCTGTTAACTGACCTCAATCTCTTCATTCTTACTCTCAGGGTGAGCTGATCACAGTCACTGCTCTTCTCTGGACTGTACCCAGCTGCTCCTTGCCCACCCTGCACTGTGGGGCACAAACTGGACCCAGGACTCCAAAGCCAACTGGCCTAAATTCATGAGGTTTTCAAGAGCAGGCTCACAGTGACTTGATGAACAGAGAGAAATTCTATGGGTGAAGGATGGTACACAGGACCCACAAAAGCTCCAGTAATAGCCACAGTAGTCTGGGGTTGTTACTTAGTACTGCAACACTACTCAGAGGAAGACTGGTTCCTTAAAATTTGTTTAGTGCTTTAAGGTCCAGGCTTGGCCTAGAAGGTCCGAGAAAAGAGGAAATGCTTTTTATGCTCCTTGTCATCAGCAACTTCAATCTAACAGGTAAAATGTTCACAGGCCTTAGAACCAACTGCCTGTCAGGGAATCTCTAGGAATGTACCTTGCTCTCCGTGGAACAGACCCAAAGACTTCACAATTTGTGCGATCTTCAGTGGACAACCACCTGCCAACCCCTTCTATCTCTGACACCACGGCTGCACTGCACTGATCCAGAGTGAACCGAACATCCTGCACCAAAACACAGCACTACTGAGGTAACAGCTGCTGCACAGTTCAATAAATGTGTTATATCAGATTTTGATCTTTTACTTCTTGCATACCATCAAGCAAAAAGGGTTGGGTTTTTCCCTGTTTTGTTTTCCATCTTTCAATAACCAGGAAAGCCAAAATGGAACCATTTAGCAAAAGAAGCTACTTAGCTCTGCACTTTATTTATGCTTCTGAGTATTTTAACCACTTACACAAGACCTGTAACTGCATTTGCAAGTAAGTAACTATCTGCTTTTTGTGCATAAGTAATGGATTCCAGCGTCCACATTCTACATGTACTGCTGCAGAACTTAAAAAAGGCAAAGAGATTCCTCTGAGTGCAGAATATGGATTACAACATCAGTGGATTTGGAATTAACAATGAGGTCTTCCCAAAATTTCTATTACTCATCAAATCTACAAGAACTGTTAGGAAAATATATATAATTATCCAATCTGTTCTTTCTACCCTCCTGTCTCTGCACAAGGAAATGCTACGGGAAATATTAATGTCCGGATGTGGAAAAAAAAAATCCAGTGACTGACCTGACCATTGGTTCTGACTTCCAGTCGATGCCACTTCTTGTCTGCTACATTCAGATGACTTGGAAACTGCAGCACCACAAAACCTGAGCCATGGCTCATCTTCAGCACAGGAATGCCACTAGAGAGTTCTAATACAACATGAACAAGAAATTAAATTCAGCTACAAGAATCTTTCACTTTCGGATATCTCAGCAGTTAGTGACTGTACTGATTCAATGGTTATTGCTGGTCACATACGGGGATTCACTACGGAAATAACTGGAATTATACTCCATGTCTTCTATTAAGCAGAAGTACTCATTCAGTATATTATTTACTTATATACTTTAGATTATTCCACTTCTCTGTCAAAACACTGGAACTAATTCCTGAGAAGCAATCTGTAATTTTATGATGCTGTAAAACAATTAATACATGCAGGTTTCTTCCCTCCCATCTTCTACTCAAATTTACAAGTAACTTCAAAGCAAGGCAATAAAAAGAGGTAAATGATTAACTATTCAACCACATTACCTTTCAATTAATCAGGAAAATATAAAATGCCAACCATACTGTGCATCTTGTATGTTAATTCACAAAAAATAAATACCAGCAACCTTTTAAATGTGTGTCAACGTAAAGCACTGAGTTCTACTTGTGTATGAATCTTTCCACAGTGGCATGTGAGGCTGGATTCATCCATCACATCATTGCCTGTTCAAAAAAGTGTGCAAAATTGCCCCAAGACTGAAGGCAGTTTAAGTAGATTTCTTTTCTTACCGAACTAGATAAGAATGACATGCAACTGAGACTGCACTACTCATGTAATACCTATCTTCAAAGCACCTAAATTCCTTTATAGCACTACAGTTTTTCTAGGCAGATTATATACATATATATATATATAAATCTGTCTGTTTTGCTTTCCTCTTCATTTCTACAACTCTGTGATGAACCTAAAGCTAGAGGTGCAGGCTACAAAAACAGACACATAAGGAGAAAGACTTGTTAGGAAATGCTTCAAAGTATTTTCAAACCAGAAAATAAGTTACCTCATTAAATGGAAAGACAAAATTCATGGTCTAATTATTACACTGGTCACAAGTAATCCATTCGTAAAAGACATTTAATTTTTCCACACACTTTTGCAGAAATACCTATTGCAATGAAGTTTTCTGTACTCCCAGGTTCTGGATTTGATAAAGGGCCACTATACAGTAAAAGTCCATCTGGAACCACAGTAATAAACTCTAGAGAGAGTGAGCTTTCAAAACAAGGTCTGATGGGGCGAAACCATGCATAACCATTTCCATGGAAACTGTGCTTAGTCTGCTGGCAGTCTGGTCCATGAAAGGAAGCAGGACAAAGACATCTGAAAGATCATAAACAAAATAAATAGTCAAAATTCCCCAATGTTCAGGGTTTTTTTGGTTTTACATGCAGCAAATGCAGAATTAAATCACAGTTAAAAAATCAGTGAAACAAGGATTTTAGCAGAATCTCAGGGGTGCTTGGCAATTATTAAAATATTTTAAGAGTACAAAGTACTTTTATTCCCTATGCTAACTCCCTCAAAAAAAAGAGTATTTTTGAGGCCAAGTTTTTGAGAACAATGAACTTTTTCCCTAAATAAGTAACACAGAACACCAAACATCTATTTACTACAGAGTAAACTCAGGGAGGTTAATTCCTAGCTGGAATTAATTTCACCAAGAGAATACTGCTGCACACCAGGTGATGCTATAATAAAGCAAGTTTACTATCTAATGCTTTTAAGGCTCCTTATTACCCATTGTTTGAGCTACATTTCACTCCTACATCCCTGCTGCTACCACTGATATTCACCTTTATTATTACTCTCCTGGAAAAGAGAAAAAAACCAGGGCACACGTGCCTTCATACTGAATTAGATACTCTTAAAAAATAACGTGTTAATTATACCACTGCTCATTCCCCAGGGTTTTGTTACTCACGCACTTTTTGGGACCACAGCCCCATTGGGGTCATCAGGAAAGCCCCTGCTGCCATTAGGTTTACATCCCAGTGCACTTGTGGGGTTTTTTGTTTCTCCTTCAGTCAGAAGAACATTTACGGTTATTTCAGACCGGTACCTTGTAAGCACCACTCGACCCTTTAAAAACAGAAGGCAGAAATAATGTGCAACGCAAGTTTCCTCACCTGTAGCCATTCAAAGTGTCAATACAAATGCCCCCGTTGAGGCAGGGGCTGCGAGGGTAGGAGGAGCAGGGCTGGTGCAGCCGCTCGCGGGCGGAGCAGGTGCAGATCCCGTGGGTGGAGGTGGTGAGCGACACAAAGGACACGCTCCCGGTATCCATCACTGTGGGGATGCTGCTCACGCTGAGGTGGTTTGTACAGCCCTCACTGCAGTTGGCACTCCTGCACTCGTCAACGTCGATCTGGGAAATGTTCAGTTGTAGAGCTGACTGGATCTAAGAGAAAAGACAGTTCGACACATCACCACTCTCAGCCTAATGAAGGCTTTTACCTCAATTCTGAAAAACTGAAGCCATCAAAGACTTAATGCAGTGCTTTAGTTTCTTGAGCATTACTTAGTAACATCCCTGATTACACAAGAAAGCAAAATGATTTGAAAAATTCAGGAAACATTTCATTTAAAAATTACACCAGCAGCATTTCCTAAAAAAATTAGTCACTGACATGACTGTCTGTGAACATGCTGAATCTGTACTGGTCTAATAACATTATTTCCAAGGACCAAAGCTCTGAGAGCACTCACAACTCCACCTTCTGAGCTGCAGCATCTGCATCATGCCTCTCTGCACCCCAACAGCAACAGGGGTGTTTCAGCTCAAGCCAGGATAAATCCTTCCTCAGCAGTAACACTCAGCTATTATTTCTTGCATTCTCTCACACAAAAAGATACAGACACAGGACAATGCAGAGCTGAGCTGCTTCAATAATCACGTCCACACAGAGTGACCCGACAAGACAACTCTGTAGCAACTTGGATTCAGTCTAATGATTTGTGCCCCATAGATTTACATTTCATGTCAAACCGTGTGGAACAAGACACAGTCAATTCAGCATACTGGATGCTGTATTCTATGCTATGTTCATCTTTGCTAGTTCACTGTTTTTATTATTAATTGGGGTTGCCCCTCAAAGCCCAAATAGCAAATAAAAAAAGCCTCACTGTAAACACAGGTCTGGTAATGTAGAAATAGTGACTCTGAGATCACAACTTCCAATCCAAACGGAGCAACTGGCAGAGAGGGAGGGAAGAGAGCTGCTCACAGTATGAGGCAAGAACAGGGCTGCCATTAGTCCTGGCTTTCTGTCCTTCAGCCTGCACACCTAAATTATCACAGTTTGTTCCTTCCACTTATTTGGGAATTTTGCACAGGTGTCTGTTATAAAGCTTCAGAATTTGATCTGTATTTGGTGATTCAAGTACACTGAAATGTTTATTTAGTACCCAAACCTGAGCTTGGGTGAGTGAGGCAAAAGGCTCACTACTCTCACAGTGGTACACAAATGAGTAAGGTATACAAACGTAAAACTAACAACACTACAGCATTATGTATTTAATATGGGGTTTTTTCCAAATAGTAAAACACATGGCAAACATCTTAAAAATAACCTTTGAAAAGATCAAAACAAATACATAAATACTAAAGTGCTCCTATTTTTTTCTCATTTGTGTAGTTATCTCAGTTCACCACTGTAAGAACTTTGACCTTTGTAATCCTTTGTCCCTATATTCTCAAATATCTTAACACGTACTGATGCCCATGCCCCCAAAGGCACAGAGCATACTTTATAATGACATGATGCATCCTGTCAATGCAGGTCTGTGTCTGCTGCCCATGTTTATCACCATTAGTGAAGAGTCTGTAGTGCTTATTTAGACATCTATGTAATACTGTTACAGAAAAACTGTATATAAACAACCTTGGCTCCTTTAAAGTATTAGGATGGATTATTTTTCTGCTAAATAAAAATTGCTGTTGTAAAACTATATCCCCAGGAGGTGATGCAAACATATTATTTATGTAGCAATTCAATGAATAATTCCAGTGCTAATTACTTATTTTCTATATTTATAGTTATACACATAGAAAAACTACTGGAGGAATTCTCCAGCTATGATTGGTTTTCTGTAAACTACTGGTGATTACTCACTGGAGCTATTCATTAAATATTGAAAGGTGGTATATAATTAATAAAAACATATTTTTTCATTAAAATACGTGAAGCAATCCCCTTGTTACCATTTTGATGAATTCATATGTCATATATTATGGCAGAGAATATTTGAAATCTATGGGATTTTTTATATTATTGTTGCAGTAATTCAATAAATATGCAAAAGAAGCAGTCGTTAGCCATCATGAATACTCTCTGTCTCTGGCATTTCCTACTTGGTCACTCTGAAGACTCTCATAATCCACAGAGCCCTTTAAGATACACCAAGATGGAGGCAGGTGGTAAGTTAAGACATCCCTGTCTGGTTCCCAGACTAAGGCAGACTCTACCATAGTCACACAAATGGAAAGTGCTGATTTCTCTTTGGGAAAAATCATCCATACGATGGACCATGTATTAAACCCAAATATGGCCGGGCAAGTGAAAAGCTGAGCAGTGTCACTTTGCCTTTGTGCAGGGCTACAGAAAAATCCAGGTGTGGCCAAGACAGACTATGTCTGTGTAACTGAGTTAGAGGGCATGCTAAGACAGCAGGACAGTTAGGGAACACCAGGAAGGGGAGGAAAACATCTTCCATCCAAAAAATATTTTCCCCTTACAACAGAAAAAGAAGTTGGGGAAGGGTGTCACTTTGTATTTGAAGTTGTCCTTTGCTGAGATAAATGCAAGCACAGGATTGGTTGTCTCCATCTCACTTACCTGTTGCAACTGTTCCTCTATCCTGCACATTCCTTCCAGCAGGACTTTTTCTGTGAAGTGTCACCTCTTTGTACTGTACAATTTCTGTCAGGGTGGCATCAAGCCTCCACTCTAAGTGTCTAAACACAAGCTGATGATGTGAGGATTTGGGGATTACACAATGAAACACTGACTGGAGAAAACACAGGTATCTACCCCATGACAGCAATGGAGATCCAGTTTTCTGCAGCTCTCCAGTGATGACATTCATTGAACCAGAAGTTAGTACAACCATACAACACCAGTATGTATGGCACTAAAAAGAAGGGAGAAAGCTTGAATTAAACACTTGTTTGACAAGTGTTTCTGTCCTGAGTGAAGCAATAAAACCCTTATCTGCAGATGCAGAATATTTTTCCACTGGGATTTGGGATATACACCCTGCAAACTCAGTGTTTGGGTGAGTTCCACGGATGACCCCAGAGAACAAACCTCAGTTTTAAAGGCTGCCATCTCCGCATGCAGTTTCTCAGGTCTGTAATAGGCCAAGCCAGCACGGACTGCAAATCTCACATCTGTCTGTTTTCCATCCCTGCTCATCACACTGAAGACAATGACATCACTCAGCTTAGCAGGTAACAGTTTTGCAAGGAACTCCTTGAACTCGCCATGTCTCGTTTTACCATGTTCATCTCTCCTTATGAACTCCTCTGCTGTGACATCTGCTTAGGGGATTCAAAAATAGATAAACATGAAATACTGGGAGCTCACAGGTTAATTTCTCAATTTTTTTCTTATTTAACAATATGGAAACATACCAGAAAGCGCCCTACAGTGATAAGCATATCAAGTATTGATATAATAATACCTACATCACATAAACATTCAGTTAGAGAAGAAGCTGATCTAAACTCTCACCAGCAAATAAAACCAACCTGAGAAACGCACAGTGGCTGAGTTTTGTATGGCTTCATTTTCCAGGTCTTTGACATGGATTTGTACTGTAGATATAACATCAGGACAAACTCCATCAGAAACTCTAACTCTTAAGTTGTATATTCCCTGAGGAGTGTTATCCACCATCAGCAAAGACCCAGTCCTCTGATTTAATCTGAAAGATCTACACAGAAACCTTCAATTAGGAAATCTTAACAAATCAAACTTGCGGACTTACTTTATTCATTAACATGATTCAGAAGGCCTTAAATGTTACTATGAAGGCTACAGGACCAAAACTTACAGGAATTATCCAACAACCTCAGAAAGGTACCTCAGCCACCTTAACTGAGAAATTACAATCTGCAGATCTTATAAAAATATGTTCTTGCCACTCAGCCTTTCCCAAATTTGAACAAAAGCAGTGTGCTGTTGAACCATGTGGTTCAGCACAGTCATCATGGGCAAGCCTCTGAGGTCAGAAATAGGAAGTGACAAACCCACACTGATCATTCCAGATTCTCACATCTCTATCTGGAACAGAATAAGTCTGTATAAAGTCTCTCACAGCATCTTCATTTGACACCTCAAAGAACCAGTAATCAGCAATTACAGAAATATTCCATGACCATTATGGAACAGTAACCTTTTAATACAGAAACAGGCCCATGGGCTGCAGATGGACAGAAAGTCAATCTTTAATTTTGGGCTACATAAAGCTTTTAAACTTTTAGTCACAGCAGAGACCAAAATTCACATTTACTTTTACATTCATTTTTTCTCTTCCAAACACTGTATAGTTAGGCCATAAACCATCTCACTTTATAATATAAACAAATAATGTCTAAGTAGGAATTAAGTGTCCAATTCAACATTTCAATTAACAGAAGAAAACCTCCACTAATCTGAGTTATGGTTTTCACTTGCAATTGTAAATTTAGCCATCAAAGGAGAGCACCAAATTCCCTTCCACTTTTGATGAAATTACTCCATTCTTGCTTTTAAATTTAGGATTTGAATTCCATCAACCCTAACATCTGAGAGCAAGCGTTAGAAACTCTGCCTGTTTTTAAATTGGAGCTTATAGAATGCACATTTTTCAGTAAATTAACTATGACATCTGAATAAAAATCAACATCATGGTGTGATCCTGCATTGTCTTGGAAAAAGTATTTCATGCATTAATTTCTTAATACCTCATAACCCAAGTGAAAAAGAAAAAGAGCATTCAAAAGGTACATCCCTTAATACACTCAATAACCCTGGCTTTATGCACATCCTGAACACAGAGAAATACATGGTGAGCAAAATAATTACAGAAGCATAAATATTACTGATTTTGACAGAAATACAGTCCTCACTTGAGCAGTTTTCCTTCAGAGAGAAATGTTTTATTGTCCCAATCATCCTGATCTGGTGCAAACACTTCCCCAAGCACTGTTGTTGACCATTTTCCTGTTGAGATAAATTATAATAAATCTGCATTTAATTTTTGCTTTTCAGTGCACTTTATATTCTGTCACATTCATTATTGCATTTATTATCTTCAGATTCCTGCTCAATTTAGTGATGGTTATGATCCAAGATTTGTAAAACAATGCATAGCCTGTCATATGATTTCTGCCAATTCTGGCAATGTGAGTACACTGGAGATGTCACATGAAAGAAGAAAAGCTGGAAACAGCACAAAACAACACCAGAATAATACATAAATACAACTCTCTATGAAACTCTCAGACAAAAAAAAAATTAAAAGTCACCGTATCAGGAGTTAATTCCAAATGTTTCATTGCTATTCTATTATTTTGAAGAGCACGCAAGTGGAACCCAGCAAAAGAGGGAGAGCATCTTGTGGGGTACAGCTGGGAGAGAAGGACATGACTGGGAAAACGGCAAGAAGACACCAAGCTGGGCCAAGTATTAGTCCTTTTTTCTGGCCCTTGTGGGCTGTCACAGAAGTGGGACATCCAATCAATGGATGCTCTTCTTAAACAGCAAGGTTGGCAAGTCCAGGGAAGGAGATTTTTGAATTCCACGGTCAAGGTTCAACAACATGGGAGATTTTAAAGGTTCAAATCTGGAGCCAAGCCACCCTTGATGCTTCATTCTCTCATTTCCACAGTATGATCTGGTCACATCTTTTTCTAATTTAGGCATACCAAACTTAGAAAATGTAACTGCAAAATACTTTCTCTAGGTGAACACTCATTAACAGAAAGTAGATTTTACTGGTTTATAAAAATACTGCTTTTGCTGCAATTTCAATATATACTTGTTGGCAGCTAACAGTTTTTTGGTAGATAATCTTTTACACACTAAGGTCAGAGTTTTGCAAATATATTTCACTTATTCCACTTTACTTAGTAGTCTGCAGACCTGGAGCTGCAGTTTTGAAGTATGTAAACAAAGAAATAGATTAACAGACTGCAAGAAAGAAATTACGTGTAAAACTCTGCTATATTCATGAGTCTGATATAATATCCACACTCTGATATAACATCCAGCTAGCACTTACCTTTGTAACTGTACACATAGACCTCCTTGTGGCCAGACTCATGGCAGTTGTCGTTCTCATCCCCAACAGTTATAGTCAGGGTGTTTGTGGAGCTCATAGGTGGAACCCCACTATCTGTTATAACTATTGGCAGGTGAAACACCTTCTGCTTTTCTCTGTCAAAGGACCTCAAAGCTGTTATAGTTGCCGTGTTATTTCTGTTGTCAGTAAGAGAAAAATCCAAAGAATTCTGATAATCCGGTGGCAATGCAAAGGTAAAGGGTGGCCCATTTTCCTCACCGTCCAGATCAAATGCATGAAGCAGCTTTGACGTATGGTTCATATGCACTATTTCAGGCTTCAATGTATTTTCCCAAACTACAGGCATGTATGGTGCCTCAAACCTTGGTCCATTGTCATTAATATCAAGCAAGTTAATTAAAACTGTAACGCTTCCAGTGCGGGCAGGTGTCCCCTGATCTGAAGCCTGTACAATTAAAGCGTATTTCTGAATGGCTTCACGATCCAGTGCATTTGCCACAACCACATGACCAAACTGGTCAACCACAAACTGTCTCATAGGATCTGAATCTGACTTTATAGAATAGATAATCTTCCCATTTAAATCAGAGTCCTTGTCTGTAGCTCTCACTGTGGTTACTGTAGTACCTACAGGCACATCTTCAAATAAAGGGTTTGTCTGAATAAACTGAGAAAGGAAAGCTGGGCTGTGGTCATTTGAGTCTTCAACTTCAATCAGGCACACTGCAACACTAGAAAAATCCAGATCTTCCACAGTAATAGTAAGATTAAACTGTCTTTCACGGGCATTCTCAAAATCCAACTTTTTTTTCAGTCGAACAGTGCCACATTGCCATTCTTTGTCATTCTCAATATAAAACTTCTGATCTGGATCGCCCCCGATGATACTGAACATTAAGTCTGCATTTTCTCCAATGTCTGCATCCGTAGCACACACTTGCAAGATTTCTGAGTCGATGGCACTGTTTTCAGGAATTGCTGCCTGCCACAACTTCTTTGTGAATTTCGGAACGTTATCATTGACGTCTGCAACCCAGATGGTGGCAGTGCCAGTTCCTGTTAGCCCTCCCCCATCTCTTGCTTCAACAGTAAGAAAATAATTTTCAGTCCTCTCCCTGTCTAACAGTCCCCCCGCCACGTGGATTGTACCAGTACTGGGATTGATATTAAACATGTCAGTACCAAACTCATTCTTCACATTCTCTGTTATCCTGTATGTCAGGACAGCATTAAGACCAACGTTTGGATCATCGCGATCCACTGCACCCATTTCCATGACTAAGGTGTCTGCAGGAGAGTTTTCAAAGACATTCCCGTTGCAGTCATCAGGCATGCACATGAACAAGGGGGCATTGTCATTTATATCCCACACATTGATAATCACATCAGCAAACCCTGTAAGTCCTCCTCCACCTTCATCAGTAGCCAACACAATAAATCTCCACAGTGCCCTCTCTTCCCGGTCCAGCCTCTTGTGCGAGTAAATGCTGCCTGTTTTCTCATCTATTGTGAAAATATCAGCTGCACCATAGCCATGCAAGGAGTATCTCAAATCTCCTCCATCAGTACCACTATCAGGATCACTGGCCAGAACCTAGAAAAGTTTTGAAAAAAAACCAAACAACATAGAAAGTATGAAATATGCAGTGACTGCATCACATCCTATATGCTGCTCCAGTCTAAAGGAGTCCAAGCAAAAGCATATGACATGATATCAACATGTGCATGCCTGGGAATAGCAAACACGGGGACAATTCAGAGCAGGCAAATAAGCATTTTTAACAGTGTTAACAACCATTTTAGTACTAAAATAGTACTACATTTTTTCATGTTCATATAGGTAATCTAAATATTATATTCCGATAGCTACTTTAAATTGTCAATTATTTGCTTTTCAGGATCAGCAAATGATCCATCCTGTTTATCCTACTTACTATCCCTGTAATTTCTTTTTCTGCAGAAGTCCATTTCTTCTCTTCCAGTGACAAAAAAACTTAGTAAAATTGAACTTCACTAATATATATGTGCTGAGTTATTTTTAACATAATTGTACCACAGTAATCTGTGCTTTTTCATGGAAATATTATAATCTCTGAAAGTGCATACACTACCTGCAGTACAAAGACTGGTAACACATCCAGTTCCTCAATTATACTTCCATAGTATTCGTTGATAGAGAAAACTGGAGCCTCATCATTTTTATTCATGATGTTGACGATGATAACTGCATAATCTTCCCACTTCCCATCAGAGGCCAACAAGTGGATCTCATACATTTTTGTTTCTTCATAGTCCAGTGGTTGGGCAATGAAAATGGCTCCTGTTTCTGGATCTACATCCAGGACTCCTCCTGTGTTTCCAGCTGTGATCTGATACCGTAATTTAGCATTTGTTCCTGTCAATTACCAACAGTGTCAGAAAACAAACATTTCTTGAAGCAGACTGATGCATGTGATGTTGAGATGAAGTGTAAATCATACAATAACTGATTAGGGGTATTATTTTTATTTTATCATTTTTGTGGTCTTTCAAAACATGCAGCTATATCAGATTACTTATCAGCATTTTCAGTTCTGATGTATCCAATTGTAGTTTGTCTCTACAAAATGTGTCTTTGTAATGAAGTAATAATTCTGTTTTTACTTTATTTGGAGGGCAGAAATGAAGTGCCATCTATCCATCACATCAGGTCCCCTGTCCCAACACTATACAGCAGATTTACAGGGAGCCTAAGTGACCAAGTAGAAGTTCCTCAAGTAGGTAAATCCTTCTGCACTACATCTTCAGCACATTTGCCTCAGCCTCCTGTAGTGGAGTGAGGAAGTGGGTGAGGAGTCCAGTGCAGTCAGGATTTCCTTGCACTTCACAAACACACTGAGAGAACAGTCCTTTGGGACTTGTGCAACAACAAAAAAGCGGTGTTTCACCATACAGTGAAGCTGAATTAGCAGTGCTCCACGGTCAAAAGATGGAAGCAGGTACTGATCCCTCTCTCTTTTATGAGCTCTGGTTACGTACTTACTTTGACATGATTAGTGGCTGAATTTCTGGCTGATTTGTGGATAAAACAGTGTAGCTAAAATTCATCATATGCATTTAGGAAGTCTAGGTTAAAATTTTAGAAAACAAACAAACAAAGCAAACACAAACGATACGGTCCATCATAGAGAAAGCCAATGAATCTCACTGAAATCAAGTCTGACTTATTCTAGTTAATCAGGACATTTTTATTGGCACCCATTTGTAAGAAAATGATCTGATCTATAAAACATTTGTATCTGCAGGCACAGAAATTATCTCCTATCATCCCACATTAATGCATGTCTCCTGAAATAAGAGACTGTGCCTCACAGCTCCATTATGAAATAATGTTCATGCCTGATCAGTTCATACTTAAGTTTTAAAATCTAGACGCAAAAAAACAGTTCCCTTCCTAACACCACCAAATATGTCTTGGTGTGCTGAGATCAGCAGATTAATATTTTGGACAGAGCTGTGGGAGATTCCAATGCTTTACCTTCATCCTCATCGTTAGCACTGACTGTAAGGATGGTGGATCCCACATCCTGGTCCTCATCCACGTTCACCTCATAGACACTCTGGGCAAAGACTGGCTGGTTGTCGTTCACGTCGCTGACGGAAACTCGCACATAGGCCGTGTCTGGAGACACAAGGAGCAAGAGATTCAAATCCCCAGCTGTGCCACTTCTGTCAGCTACAATCCCTTAACCTGTCCGCCTGCACATTAAATGAAGACAAATATGCAGACAATACAGAAACAAACCCTTAAGGCTGTGGACCATATATACACCAACATTACTCAAAAGCACTTGGGTATCAAATGAATGTCACATCCAATTTGTTTAAACAGATAATACATGAATAATTGATGCCTAATATGGCAGCTGTACAGTGTTTAGTCATAACTTTTCATCCTGAAGCCACAAAATTTTAAGTTTTTATTTAAGCAGGGCAATCAATTGAGAAGAGGATTTTCTATCTTGTACATTCCTGCTTCATAATTACTTTTGACTGAATACAGTACCATATGCAGTGCTTTGAGAAACACTTCCATTGCCCAAAGATTTGCATCCTACAGATAATAGGCACATCTTTGCTAGCTAGGAAATACTCTCTAAACTCTAAATATGAAGGCCTATAGGTTTTTTTTTAATTTCAAAGCTTAATTTTTAATTTCAGAATTTAACTTTTTTAATTTCAAAACAAAAAGCTTGCTTGATCATCATGTAAAATTTATCCTTTAGCTCTGACACAACTGACACACAGATAAACAGTAAAAAAGCTACCACAAAACCAAAACAACAGGCACTCTTAACATAAGTAGAGAGTAATTTTCTGTGAAAAAACCCAGAAATTACCATCTAATCCTGTATTTCAGAGCTTCTATTTTCAGACACAATCCAGGTAATATCACACTTAACACAGACATCTGTCTCTTACCAGAGTTTGGCTTCCCATGCTTTCCAGGTCGAGCTGATTCAGACCCATCCACTGACTTGATTTCCAGAAGGTAGGAGCCCTTCTCCTCTCTGTCAAACACGGAGGCAGTGTATATGGAGCCTGTCTGGGGGTCCAAGCGAAAAGAGGTGTAGTCTCTGCTACTGTCATGTAACAGGGAGTAAGTTATCTAGAGGATTAAAAAGAAATAGTTAATATATACTTTCCTTTTGTTGGATAGTTCACAACTAGATTAGTACTTAAAGAGAGGAAGAACAGTCCCATGTCCGAATACTTGATCAGGCCAAGGAAGCTGGGTAAAACTGCATCTTGAGCAATCTGGTCTAAAGCCAATTAACTTCCTTGACTGCTCATCTGTAAAGGAAAATAGTTTGTCTGATCAGCTCCTGATTTCACTAGCACACATTTGTACAGTGCTTGTGCTGTAGCACTTAAACTCAGCTAAACATCCTAAGTACTAATACAACAGCCACAGGTGAGCTGCATTTGAACCTGCTCAGTATCCATTATATACATGTTTTTGTGACTTGACTTCAGCTTGCACTCTTGTTCTAAGGACATATCTACTTTCTATTTTTTTAATCAGCAAGGAATACATTCGCTTTGGGTGTTAACTTGCCGTATTTTGAAAGGATTCAGTTTGCAGTAACCCCAATGACTTCCAACTCACAGAAGCTTTTAACACAGCTTTTCTTCCATTAATTTATCCAATCTCATTTTAGGTCTGTGTAGAACTTTCCAAACCAGAGAATTCTACAGCAAGAATTTCAACTAAGCTACAGGTTGTCTAAATATTTCCTCTTTGTTTTCTGCCTCACACTTACTAGTTTTAGTTGCATTTGTCACATGGCAACACAAAGAAGTATGTAATTAACTACTTTATTTCACTCCACATTTCCCTATTAGTCATCCCTTTTCTAGGCTGAAGATTTCCAGATTATTTAGCCATTCTTCATGCAGAAGTTATTCCACAGCTTTCATCAGAGGAGATGAAGGTCCCCACTTTCTTACCTCACCATGCTGACCAAGGTCAAGGTCGGTGGCAGACACCTGAGTGACAAATGTCCCCACATCAGCTCCCTCTGTTACTGAGGCTTCATAAATGGATGAAGTGAAGAATGGGACATTGTCATTGACATCTAGAACATCAAAAAGAGCACACATAGAGAAAACTATAAAACTTTAAAGGAAAGCAGTACAGGATTATACTGTGACATCACTGAACAGCTCACACACCTGTGACATTAACATAGACCGTGGTGAATGCTGCCAGAGGAACTGCAGCCACGTTCTGTGCTCGGACCCGCAGCAGAAAGCTCTTTGTCGTTTCATAATCCAGTGGCTCAGCTACCAGGATTGAAGCAGAACCATCATGTCTGTTTGGAGTCAGGTAGAAACGAACTGGCATGTTGGTCTCTGGGACAAGCCCCTCTTCCAGGTTGTAAGTGACACGGGGATCTCCAAGGGGAGAAGTTGCTTTGATTGTCTGCATAGTTCAAAATGTGTGTGTAATCAACACTTCTGTAAGTACAGCAACACTTCTAAAAGCTTTTGTGTTTTGACTCTCCCAGATACTTAGCTACAAAACACAAAACTCTTATAAAAGCACACTATATTTAAGTAGATAAACAATGTTCAGTTACTCTACAGCCTGAGAGCTATAGACAGACAGACAAGTCTGTCCCAACCTTACCAAAATTGAGGCATCCCGTGTAGTATTCTCTGGAATAACAACTTCATAGCTGTCTCTTTCCCACTGTGGAGGCTGGTTTTTTGCACTGGTTACAGTTACAGAAAGTTCAACTTTACTGCTCCTGTTGCCTCCATCTGTAGCAGTAATCTCTCGAATTATAGATGACTTCTGAACAGTAAAAAAAGGTTTCATTACAGAAGGTTTTGAGCAGGCCTCCAAAATACATTAATACATAAAATTAAAGGCACATTTAAAAATAAAATACACAGAAGAAAAATATCTGCAGCTGAACTCAAAATATGAAATAGGTGTAAATTTGATGAAAAGCCTATTTGCTTTACTGAAGATTATTGGAAAAGTTTGCTATTTGTCTCAATAAACCTAAGAAAACGTTACACAAAATTTAAAACCAAACTGAACCAAAAACCCCACTTTGTGGAGCCCCTGAGTTCTTAAGGTTATCTATTAACAGTTCTTGTTATTAGGTCTGTAGGGTTCTTCGATTCATTAAGGAATATATATTAAAATAATACACCTTCACCAAACTTTTGTGTGTCGCTTACTTAGAAGCTAAATGTCAGTATTAAAAATTTCTATTTAAAGACAGACATCTACAACAGTATTTCCATTTCAAAACAAATTACTTTAAAACCTGAAAATATCCAACTGCTTGTGTAGGTATTTAGAAATAGCTGAAACTGATCAATTTTAGATAACTATATGAATTAGCTTTCACTTTCCTGAGGGACACCTATGCTTAATCCACCACAACTGACATATGTCAAGTTGGGAATCTGTATCAGGACCAAAATTTCACGCTTGTTCCCATTCAGGTTTGTGTCTTGACTCATTGCCTGCTGAAAGAGTGAAGTCCTACACTTGGGTTCTTGCTCCCCTGCTTGTGACCTCAGCCCTCCAGCCCTCAGAATTAGCATGCCAAAGCCAGGGAAATGGGAAGAGCAAGTCTCAGAGGCAGTGCTGTAGCTGCTGCCTCCCAGCTGAAAGCAGGGCTTGCTCATACACAATTCACAGTCAATGAACCCAACAGCTAAAAGCCTTAGACTCATGTTTAATTTAAATAGATGTATTGATCCTTTAACCTGAGGGGGCAACCCAAACTCCTAACCTCAGTCCCTCCCAGGATATATTGAAATAGTCAGCTTAAAAGGGAAAGCAAGCACCATACCTGAGATATGGGTTGGTTCACAAACACCCAGCCTGTGGTAGGATTAATTTGTAAATAATTCGGTTCACCATTTGCTATGGAATATGTAATGGCAGCATTTGAGCTGTAGTCATCATCACGGGCTGCAACACGCAGGAAGCTAGTCCCAACTCTTGTGTCCTCTCTTAGGAAATCTAATGTAAGGAAAGGATATTTCAAATTGATCACTAATATGCTAAACTACCATGCATATCTTAGTGAGTCATAAAGAAATAACTGCCATACATTATTACTTTAGTATAACTTCCTCTTCCTTGGAACAATGGCCACACACAGAGAGTATTTTAAAGGGGTGCTATCACTCCAGAGCTACAGATCATATCTGAACTTCATATTACCCCATTCATAACCTGGAATTCTCATTTCTTATAAGATACTTCTTTTAACTGTATTTTAACTCAGAGAATAATTGCTCTGTACGAATGACATGGCTATTGTTCCAAGGAGCTTTCCCATAAGGCAGGCCTATGAGCCAAGGCTGTACTCGTTACACCACACATTACACAGAGTAACAGCTCTGCAATTAAATAAGCAAAGTGCATCTCTGGCTGCATCACAGTCACATTTTCTACAGTTTGTCACATTTTCTACTGCCAGGAAAGGCAAAAACCCAAAAATCTGAGACATGGGGTACGCTCACACTCAGGGCACTGAAACTCTATCCAATGACTCTCAATTACATTCATAGTGGGTGTTTTCAAATCTGGGGTCATTGTCATTTTGGTCCAGGATGACAATATTTATCTGACATATTCCAATGAGTGGCTCCGCTGCCTGATCTGTTGCTGTCACAGTGATGGGATATTCCCTCTGTTTTTCTCGATCAAATACCTGAACGGTTGTCAGAACTCCTGAAAATAAATTAAATACCAAAGAGTTAAAATTCTGTGCATTTGGCAATACTCTACATGCAGATGTTTATTTTTATGTCAATACAATGAGATACAATGCAATATAGGTCAAGT
Source organism: Gymnorhina tibicen (assembly GCA_013399875.1). Taxonomy (NCBI): domain Eukaryota; kingdom Metazoa; phylum Chordata; class Aves; order Passeriformes; family Artamidae; genus Gymnorhina; species Gymnorhina tibicen. The sequence continues at coordinate 576,633 of VXAZ01005839.1, forward strand.
ACACCTATAACATGAACTTCAGGTTCAAGGATCCAACCCCGAGATGTAACAATTGCAACAGCTGACATTGTACTGCTCAGGCAGATTCAAACTTCAGTTACACTTACATCTACACACAATAGGATTTTGAATTAGAATTGAAGTGCAATTTAAGTTCAGAAAATGGAGATAATTACCAAACTAAGAGAATGAGTTTCTAAAAAAATGTTTCTTTTGAAGAGCTGTAAGTACAGGGTAAAGGAACGTTTCATGTCTTTCATCCTCCAGAAATTCAGCCTGAACTTAGTTTTGGCATTCTAAGATTTAGTTCCTTTGCTGTTTGTAAGACTAATGTCATTTGGATAAATCATTTATATGCCATTAGCAATGCTGCAAGATAATGTGCACTTAAAATACGTTTGTTTGGGTTTTTTAAATCCAGTTACAAAAACACACAAGTTACTCCACCGAGCAGAATTTCCACGTTTCAAGGAAAACATCAGTTTTAGTTCAGTACTGGACATGTGTGAAACTTAGTTTCATGGAATACTTGTTCATGCAGTTAATACAGTTTATATTTTGTCTGCTGTTAAAACTCCAAGTGAAAAAGCCTGAAGTCTGATTTTATCTAAGCCTTTTCTCCATCCGTTTTACACGGTGGTTTCTCTATGCCATTATCAGTTCTGACATTTGCTTTACCTGTGTCAGGATGAATACTAAATGCTGGTAGGACACCATCTCTGTGCACCAAGCCATATTTCACTATACCATTGGCTCCTTCATCAGCATCAGTGGCTTCAACCTGCAGAACAACAGTCCCTGAAGGCTGGTTTTCCAGGACAGAAGCATGTTCCCGATAATACTGGCACTAAAAGAGGGGAGAAGAAGAAAGAAATAAAAATTAGAAGAAGAGAAAATTCAAGGACTTCCCTTGCCATTTGATTTAAAGATATACTAGCAGGGGAAAAAAAAAAAATTTATTTAGCTACACTTGCATTGCCATGCTCTGCTGTTAAAGCTTTATCTGTACCATGATTTAGATTTCCCTCGCTATTTTATGGTTATACAAACAACACTCAACATGAGGCCACCGAGCATCTCCAACTAATGCAAATATTTGGAGAAAAAGTTAAAGTTGCTTCCAAATGCAAATATTCTTCTACGTTAGCCAAGGTCTAATAAAAAAGAGGGCATACACTTGGCCAAACCACAGAATTGCTTTGATCAAAAAGGGATTTCTACACAAAGTAACTTTGTCAAGGAGAGGTTACTGAGAATTTCCAAGACTGACGTGAACAGTTGCTGACTTTTCAAAATATGCAACATTGCCCATCAACATCTGAGCCATCAGTACCATACCTGAAATTTTTAGACAATAGATCTTGAATATGAATTAACATTGTGAAACCAAATTTAAGCATTTATTTTTTACAGTACTTCACTATTTAAGCTAAAACACACATTCTTTTCTCTTTCATTAGTTCCAGACACACAATCATCAAAGGAAGCCTATGTAATTTTGAGAGCTACTTTCGAGTATTTTGGAACAAGCCCACTGCATAGATAGCCATCCTTATGGATTCCTGCTCACGTGTCACATGAAATCTCCAGAAGTGTTTCACTTAGCCTCATCCTCTGAAATGCCACAGATGACATGTGGTTCAGGGAACAGACGGGAGCTCACGAGGATCTGTTCTGCCACAAGAGCAGAACAAACCCTGAAAGCCTTAGGGAGGGATGGAAAAGAAGGAGAAGACAGGACTTAGAGAGAGGGAAGCAGAGCACCCTCCTGAACAGCTCATCTGCTGCACACCTGCAGTGCCAACAGTGTTAAAACATTTATTACACAGTCCAGTACAAATGACAGAGGCTCATATATTTACCTTCTGAAAGACAGGTTTGTTATTGTTGACATCATCAATTTGCACAACAACCTGGGCAGTACTTGTGAGAGGATGGGGCCCTCCAGAGGCATTATCATCAGTAGCTGTGACATTCAGAACATATTCTGTCCCCTGCAGCTCAGGAAATGGGCTTGCACGAAGTCTAACCAACCCTGCAAAAACAACAGGTTGTGGGCTTTTGCTGCATTAACCCATTCCCATTATTCTTCTCACTACTAAGCGTGACAACAAAGCATTCTGGCTTACCTATTCACCAATAAACCATAAGGCTGCTGCAGTATAATTTAACTATGGTGTTTTTACTGCAGTCCCATATTAAAACAAAATTAAGACATCACAACAGGTTTGTCTGCAGGTTTGTCTACAGAACAAACTGAGACAACAGCCACAACTCAGCTGACCTGCACATAATAGCTTTCATCAATCTGCAGCTGTCATGGACAGCTCAGCTGAAACTACTTCAAGTTTACCTTCCTGTAGCACAGTCACAGCAGCACTGAGCTACAGAGGCACAGTCTCAGAAACCTCTGTTCTGCCACTCTCACAATTCCCCACAGGACACACCCAGGGTAGGACACAGAGCCACTGGCAGAAAGAGAAGTGCTACAAAAGCAAAAGGGACCACAGCTGCCTGAGATCCTGCAGAAAGAGGCTGTCATTCTTTTGCTCCACCATCCATCCATCACATCCCTTATTCATCAGGAATAATCACAATTGTCATTACAACAGAGTATTTTCACAGCATCGTCACTCAATTTGCTTGCAAATGTATTGTTTTAGCTGCAGCACTTATCTTTGACATTTCTCCACTTTATCTCCTTATTTCTGCTTCAAGAGGGTACAGACTATTCCCCTGACATAATTTCTGAAAAGAAACTGCTGCAAGCCACTGTATAAACCTTTACTGGTTTATTCAGCAACAAAAGCCCAAAAGTGTTTTGGAAAAAATGCTAATGTCCCTAAAGTTAAGTTTCAAAGACTATAAAATTAATTGGCAAAAAAGTATTAATGTACCTATACATGATTTTCTGTATTAAAACCGTGGAGCCAATCCCAAGAAATGCTATCAATCAAATGTTAAGATGCTTTGACCGAAAAAGTCTTTTTCTTACAAAAATGATTTTCAGAAGTGTCAGATATATTAATGCTGTAGCAATTAGACACTTTCAAAACCATTGTTCCTCCTCAGGTGCTGAAGCATCTGTAGAAATTTAACTCTTGGAACCTGCAACTCTATTTTTAAGTCAGAAAGGAAATAAAGGAGCTCATAGTGAACTCAAGGTCAGGATTCAACACTTGCAAGTTACCTGCAGACCATATTTTTGGGAGCATTTCAAAATGTAACATTAATATTGCAAAACCATGATTGCATTGAAATTAAAATTTCATGTTAAGTGAACTCTGTGAAATAAAGTGAAGGATTAACTAAGGGCAGCTTACTCCTTCCTATATATTCAACGCTTCTGCGTTGGAAAATCTAAGTTCAGATTTTGATTGCAGTTCAAAATACAAAATAGTTTAACTGAAGTTAATTAAGTTACTTCAGTCCTTCAATGGGATTTCAATTTGTTTGCCTGTTTCAATCTCAAAACATCCTCTTCTGTTTTTTCAAGGAATCAACAGCAAATAAATCCTATTAATTTAAAGGGATATGCCAACCTACTCAGATGTTGGTGTTTGTGCACTAAATTTTTTTTTTCCTAATGATGACACCAGTGTGGTGGGAACCTTATTTTTTTCATATTTTGAAAATATGTGACTGTTGAAAAGAAAAAGATGTAAAAACTGACATTTCAGAACAAAAGCCTTAAACTGCAAAGTATTCTCCACACATCTTTTTTTTCTCATGCATGCAGTATTCTTAGCTAAATAACAGTGGTCATATGAATAAAGGAAAAATATATTTCTTTAGTTCAGATTTTATATACCTTTACCTTCCCTGAAATAAATTCCATTCCACCTACAAACACATCATTTTCTGTCAGTACAACACAGGTGAGCTCAGCCAAGAAATGTTTGCTCTCACCAGCATAATCAGGATATTGACACAAGCATGGGGTGGGAAAAGCCTCATTTAAAATCCCAGGTGTCCCGTTTCTTATATTAAATGCTATTCAGATACTTGTCTGACATTTTGGAATGTCACCCTATTATCAATAATAACATTCTCTATTAAGTTACTGCCTCTTAAGCTACCTGTTACTATAATAATGCTCTCTATTAAGTTACTGACTGAAAGCAAACACTGAACAGGTAAGAGAGGTCAATTATACACAGATTTTAGGAAATGATACCATTTTTTCAAATTGTAATTGTAAATTGCATTCTTTCCCTGCACTTTTAAAAATTAAGCTTCAAAGATCGGATATGCTATTCAGTTTGATAATAAGACCAAATTCAAGGTGCATCACAACAGAATTAACATTATGACCACAGCAGCAAGAGCTAACATATAATTACCTTTCTTAGGGTCAATAACAAAGTTCCCTTTCTGATTCCCAGACAGAATATCATATGTCACACCATCTCCATCAGGATCAATAGCATTAACTGTAGCAATTAGAGTGTTTGGCCCTGCATCTTCAGAAACAAAACTCCTGTAGCTGTTAAAAAAACCAAACAACAGCACATTTATAAATTTAAACAGGATACAATAAATAGAGAACTAAGCTTTACAACACCTACTAACCACCTGTTCAAAGGGCACTGCAGGGATTTTTAATTTACTAATACAATTACACTGATATGAAGCTTTTTTGTTAAGCAGTGAAATGATAGCATTGATGATCTATCCAACCATCCACATCTTTCTGTTGTTACTCCCACAGATTTCCACTGCAAACTTCCAGCAGTACCATAGCTTTGAAGCTGAGCTGTGCAACAAGACTTGAGCTAAATGCAGAATTCACTTGGGTTTTTTAATTAAAAAAAAATGAGCTTCATGAATCACAGACCCCAAGCAAACATTTGCTAAGTTAAAGCAGTTCTCGTTATAGCAGTTTCTGACACGAGCCCTTGAAAGGCTTTCAGGGCAGTCTTTGCCCGAACAGGACTAAGGTGAGAGTGAGATGTGGAGGATATGTGCAGAATGTCAGTTTCACAAAAATTTCTGCTCAAGTCCAGACACATCACTGACATTGTAAGCTCTTAAGAGGCATTATCAGCCTAAGCTTAATGCTCTCTGGAGTAGAAAAGCCCCCTGCTTTAGCAAAGTCCCAAATATTTATTATTTTATCTGACTGGATTGAGCATGGGTCAGACTAAGCATCCGCCAGGCCTGTCCACAGTAGATATCCCAAAGCTCAGCCATAAGAATGAACTGCAGCTGACTGTATCCAACATAATACAGATGCACCACTGGGTTAGAGTGCTTATGGACCCACTGGCCATATGCTGAGAATAGCACAAAATTTAAAGGAAAAGAAAATGGATGCACAGAAAACCTCTCCCTTCACTTTTGTTGTCAAGATATGTGTGTTTTCAATGAAACCTTCGTAGGAACAGCTTCTTTTCTTCCCCCAGTTTTATATGCAATGAAGTAAGAGAAGTAAATTATTCTGGTTTAGCTCAGTCACAACCCTCAAGACACAGTCTTAACTTTGCATCTGGAAAGCAAATGAACAGTAATTCTCATAATGTTTTATATGAAATACAGGGAGAGAGGAGTTCAGAAGAGATCTCTTAAAAAAGAGAAAGTAAAAACTGACAACATGAAACAGAGTGATAGCCTTAAGCATTTCATAACTGAGATAAAGAATAACTGTGATGGAAGAAAGCTCATGGCAAGGAATCATGAGTTTAGACTGGACTGTAAATCTGTTTAAACAAAGGGCTAGAAGGACAGCATCATCACGATTTGTACTAGACTGCCACAGAGCACAACATTAATTGCAAACAGTCTCTCAACAGGCCCCAATTTACATGTGTTCACAATGATTCTATTTCATGGAAAATTTCAGCTAAGTTCTGTCGGAAATTTACCTCTGGGTTCAAGATTCTTTTCATAACAGGAAAGACAAAGCAAAATCAAAGCCTAATTAACCAAAAACTTGAGATAATTTTCATTCCAGGAGATGAATTCAATTCCAGTGCCTATCTACACATACACACAACAGTAGCTTCCCTGCTCTTGCAGAGAGAATAGAAAAGCTTCTTGTGAAGGTTTGGTAATTGAAAATAATATTAATTTTAATCATATTCTTCAGTAAACTTTCAGTACAAGAGCTGTCAGGGATTTTTTTTTAAACTACGTTTTCTGTTTTCAATTGGTTAGATGTGTTTACAGCATCTTTAATAATCATCGCTTCTGATTAAAATATTAGGAACAGATGCAAATAAATATTCAATGTCTCTGAATAGTAAAACAAATAAAGAAATGAAAAATAGGCATTGGCAGAAAAGTGAGAAACCCACCCTGTTTTAGTATTTGAAAACATAAAGAGACCCAATAAATTACAAAAGATCAAATTTTCCAAACCATATCTCCTAAGCAATGCTTAGAAAAGAAAGGAAGGCACAAGATTTTGAAGCCAGAGGTTATCTTCACATAAACAAAAGACTGTCAGAAAGCTTTGATGTTTTGTTCAGCTAAACCCCAAGCTTAGCATCACTGAAATCTTTGCCTTGGTTTTGTTCTGAGCAACTTCTACTTTTAAGAGTAGAAGGCTGGTGCAAAGGCTGACTGGAAATTCCATTACTAAGTCTCTAACATCCGTGCAAGTTCACAGTACTTCTGGCATTGCTTCAGATGCTTCTGAGTCCCAACTATGGAAGAAAAGTGCTTACACAGGTGCTTTAGAAGAAAAAAAAATTACATACAGTTTGTAGGGCATGGGACTAAGTGAAATTAAGTGAACTCCACTTATTGGCATTTATCTTGTGGGTTTTATAATTCAGTTGTCATTTAGGATTGTGTCATCTAAGCATTTTTCTTTGACAACTATAAACCAGGGATGCAGACTGCTGACTCGAAGTTTAAACTGCCTAATTAAAAGGCAAAATTCCCCCATGTCTCTGGATGAAGGCTGATGGCAGCCTTCATGATGACTCTGTTGCCTGTTTTTTCTGCCTGATTTCCTTTGGTGGTGGAGGGGTGCTCCTGAACTGTAGAATCTGAAATTATTGCACCATATCTTTCAGTACATATGGGAAAAAATAAAAGTGCAAGATCTCAAGATTGTCTATAGACAAAATGTCAAAAGAGATTGTCTATATACTACCTTATTTTTACTGAGAGTCTCAGAGTCAAAATATCACCCCACATTTGTCAGCTCTCAGCTTTGATTGAACCAAAGCCAGTTACCATCCTGTGATCAGCCTTCCAACTGAAATACAAAAGGCAACAGTAAAAGATAACAGAGTCTGAAGAATATGTATTTACATTGTCTGAGAAAATTCAGGTGCTTCATCGTTCACATTTGAGATATGGATCCTAACAGTTGCTGTTCCAGTCTTGGGCTCTTCCCCTTGATCTACAGCCATAATGATGAACTCATAAAGGTGGTTAGGTCGCTCATAGTCCAACCGTGTTGCTGGAAAAATAGTGCCATGAGAAGTAATACTGAAGTCCTGGCTCAGTGTGTAATACAGCAACTGGGCATTCTCCTTTGAATCACAGTCAGTGGCTGTCACTGTTAGAGGAGAAGAGAAAGACATTGTGTAGATCAAAGTTAGTGAATTGGAATGTTAAATACATTTACTACTACTGTAGCAGGATTTGCCTTGGCATGTGGTGCTTGAAATCAGTCAGAAAACTGTGCTGTCCCTTGTGCTTTTTAGCGAACTAAACCGTACTCAAAAGTAAGTCATTTAAAAAAAACAAAAGTCAAATCCCTTGGAGAATTTAGACACACTCGTTCTTGACTTTGCTGGATTTAAAGAGTCCTGTACTATCAAGAATATATTCCCACATAGAGGGAATTCCCTCATGTCCACCTGACCTACACTGCTGACTTAAAATCACTCAGATCCCACGCTGTGCAATTAAAGATGGAATATTTACATATATTATTCAACTCATGCATATTATGTGTTTGTCAAATTCTATTCATAACCTACTAAAAGCACATGGTAAAAGCACAGCTACCAGAACAGTAACTGACAAACTACCATTAGTACAGGATAAATCACTAAATAGAACAGTAGGAGGTTATAAAATCCTATTTAATAGGGAAAAGCAATTTTCCTGCAGTTTAATTTCCTTTCCGCCCCTCAAGATTTAGAGGAAGTTTATGTAAGGGTTAAAAGACTCATACAAGGCCCTTGTACAGCTGCTTAGTTGACATAAATTTGTTTTATTGCTACACTTTACAGAGCACCACCACTTGAAGCCCAAGTTCTTGGTTCCATTGGGAAGAAGCAAAGTCTTCCTGTCAAGCATCCAAACAAACTGTCAAACTGTACAAGAGGCTTTTAACGCAAGAGAGCAGAATTCCTACAGCAAGCCCACACAGGACTCTCAGAGACAGGCAGAGAAGGTGAGCTCAGGTGTCCATAACTTCTGATCCAGGATCACCCACTTCCTTCAAGAAATGTACCAAGACTGCTACTATGAGGCTGCTGCTGTAATACCAACCACAACAAAGTTCTGTTACTTCAAAATCCCACAAAGCAAATCTGTTTCCTTTGCCTTCTGTCCCCCAAAATTGTTTGGGCCGTGGCAGTAGTAAATAACTGACATGATTCTACAAGGTGCCATTTGCCTTCAGAAAGCTGCAACTACCCACACTGCGACAGGTAATTTTGCTTTCTGAGCTGAATTCTAAGTAGTGCAAGAGAGAAAAATACAGTGAACGTAATAAATGGTTTCAGGAGCACTAACCTTGGAGAAGTGCAGTTGTCATAGGAACTGTTTCAGGAACACCGACTTTGCTGTAAATCGACTGATGAAATTCGGGGGCACAATCATTCACATCTGTGATTACAACCAAAACCTTAATGGAGAAGAGGGGAATGTTAAACAGCAAAGTGATTTAAGGGAACGACTTCCTTGCTCTGGAAATATCGCGTGGAAGATTTTCCCAAAAACATCCTTGAAGTCTTCAGCAGCCATAGGATGAGACATTTTTCTTAGATTGCTCTTTTTCTGCTAAGTGCCATTGAAATATTACATTCCAAGATACTAGGAACTGCCAAGTCCCTGACCCTGCAGCAATGTTTTCCACTCACCCTTCATCTCCATTGATTATTCCTTATTACTAATTTAAAGGAAAATGGACCATCTGCTTGCCAAGCACCCTTTTTCCATTATCTTATCTTACAACACTTCTGTGATTTGTAACACTAAAAACTCTACTGCCAAGCATATTACATTTTAGCAGTATAAATCTCCAAGACCAAGTTCTGAATTCAATTACAGCAGCACAAATCAGATATAAGTGGAACTGATCCCCAGGGAAGTGGTCACAGCCCCAAGCCTGACAGAGCTCAAGGAGTGTTTGGACAATGCTCTCAGGCACAGGGTGGGATTGCTGGGATCACTGTGCAGGGCCAGGAGTTGGACTGAATCCTTGTGGGTCCCTTCCAGCTCTGGATATTCTGTGATTCCAGTAAACCAAGTAAGAGATACAATTTTGCCTCTAACATCTTTACAAATGCTTTCTTATTCCTGTGTCAAATATGAGTCCACAGTTGCACACTTTACACTCCCAACAGTAAGGAGTGTGTAAATGAGCCTTTCTGGTGGCTCATCCTGCTGCACTTCATGCAGTTGGTTGAGGCATTCTGCATTACAGAGCAACAGGCAGAGGTGTATTCCATGAGCCTCACAGAGCAGATATGCATGATATGCATGAACTAGAGCTGCTCACTCAACCCTTGAGGTTGTATCACTGTAAAGCAGGTACAAGTTAAACTACCTCTAGGCTAAATATATTTGTAAAATCATCTCATAATCCTATTTTGAGTCATATTTTACCATTCTTCATCTTGTAGTACACCATAGGGTCAACAGAAACTATCAGGCTCTGGTGTGCTACAGCCAGTGCTCATTACATTGGCATATTGCTTCCCTGTCTCTCTGTCCTCATATTTGATCCCAATAATTCTGTCTCCGATTCCTTATCTTATTTCCTGCAGCAGGAACAAACTCATACGGCATGCTTTTCCTAGCTCAGTGAATCTCTGAATTCCAATAACTGTAATAACTATATTAAGTATTTTTGCTGTCAAACAGCTTTCTAAAACACCATGAACCATCAGTTTTTAATACCAGTGAATTTTTATTACTTTCTTGTTTTACGAGTTCACTTTGTGTTCTTGATACAAAACAAATAATTCTTTGTCCTGCCTTTGTTTTAGAGTGGAATAATCTCCAAAGTACCTCATACTTGATGAAGGTAGAGTAAGACAAAAACCTCATGTCTGGCTTGGCCACATCCATTTCCATGTGTTACCAGATAAGGCTTGGGATCTATGATGGGATGGCATATTGATCCCTCAGAAACAGCCTTTAGAGCATCTGCGAGAGTGAAATCTAAGAGTATCTAAACCAGTCCCCAACAGCTCCCTATAGACAGAAAGACTTTTAAAATGGACAACAGAATAGCCAGCAGGGGGAAATGGGAGCTCCTGGTGAACCTGTACAGAATTCAAAAGGATGAAGGAAAATGGAAACGCACACAGGCTGCTGGAGGGGAACACCTACCTCAGCAGCACTGCTGAACTGCTCCTCGTTTTCCTCTGCTCTGACCAAAAGAAGGTACTGGTGGGGGTCACTTTCATAATCCACACTCTGAGTTAGACTGATCTCTCCTGTTGCCCGATCAATACTGAACAGACCCCCAGGATTAGTGACCAAACTGTAGCTCAGGGATTTCTTCTGATACGACACAGCAGTGACTGTAAGAAAGCTGCATTAAAAAAAAATAAAAAGAGAGGACTCAAGGACATAATACAACATTCTGAAAAATATGACAAAAGCGATGCGTATGAGAAATGATGGTGCAACCCTGTAGGTCTGCTCAGAGGTATCCTCAGTGAAGTCAGTGACAGCTGTATCTAAACACCAGATTCAAGCATTTTGTTACACAGTGGTTCTATCACCTTGGGGTTCAACAGATAAAGACAGGATTCTTGGATGCAGAACACAGTAAGGATTAAAAATGCAGGAACAGAGGATTTAATTTTTGCTGCAGCTGAATTTGCCTACTTCAACTTCCTTCTATGGTAGTGATGATTTTCAGGCAGGAAACTAAAAGATAAAGCAAGATGAAAAAGATTTGCTTTAATAACAGCACAGTAAGTTTGCTGCAGTTGTACCATCCTAAAGTTCCAAGAGATAACTGCAAAAGGATAAAAGCCAGGCCCTAACAGCAGTGTGTGTTACAGCTAACACTGGACATATATATTTCGCTCATCTGGCACTATCTTTTTTCCACTGAAGTCCAAAGTGTTTAAAGCCTTCAAGTGGAAACACCCACAGTAAGAAGTAAAAGAAAAAAATTTATGTATTTTTAAAGGATTTAAACCCAAAAACTAATTTCTCAAGTTCTCTTGCCTTAACAGGCAGGTTTCTTAGGAAAAAGAATTCCACCTCCCTGGAGAACCAACAGGTGTGATCCTGTGACAGGTACAGTCAAAAACCAAAAACTTATTTTGTGCAAACTCCTTTTTCCCCCCTTGTATTCCTGTGCTGCTGTCCTCTCACTTTCCTTTTGGTCTACTACTGAACCAATGGACAATACTGCTGTAAGTCACTATCTCACTTTAGTTTTCTCCTGTATTTTCCTATGCTGCGGTCTCACAGGCAATTTCAGCCAGTGCACGACTGCATTCCTGCCAACAGGAATTATTCTGCCCTCCTTCTAACTCCCTGCCCTGGCTGCATGTTCAAGCCACCTCTCCTCTCCTGTCAGCACTGAAAATCTCAAGGCCATGCCGGGAGCACATTTAACAATCCAGCTGAAAACTTTTTCTGCCTCTTTCCTCTTTGTATCCCCTCGGCTCAGCCTGCCCATGCAGCTGTAGCTTATTGGCATTAGAGGCGGACCAAAGGAAGAGAAGGATCTGGTAATGCTCCTCTGCTCAGCAGCAGCCTTAAATCAGGCTCTAATGGGGAGATCATAAACCCAGAAATCCAGTGCACGACAACAACTCTGTTCTCCTGCATACTTGGGTAATTGGCCCAATTTAAATATGAGAACTTTAGGATTCTAAATGGTTTTTCATGGCTATTTCTGGCCAACACATTACAGAAAAAACTTGCATACTTTCACTGTGTATATTCAAACCTTTTCAGATGTAATAACTACACAAAATACTTCATTCCTTTTGGATATTACCAAGTCATTTGACAAAATGACTAATCTACTATCATTTAAGATGTGCAAACCTATTTCTAATACTGATAAAAAAGTTACGAATAATTTTATTTTTAATTCTAAACATTATTGAACCCAAGATGGCAGATACCTGATAGATATTATAGTATTTTGCAGCTTTTCCATTTCTTTTATGCCTGTGCAATTTAATTTTATTGCAGTTTTAAAGAAAAACCTTGTTATCTACTATTAATTTTTTTTTTAATCTTAACAGTCCTTGGTTATTTAGACACTGTAAAACTGAATGTTGCAGACTGAACAGTAACACCACAGATAATATAATATGAGTAACAGTTGAATTGCCACAGAAGGAACACACTGACCGGACAAGAGTATTCTCAATTCAAGTGGAAGACAAAATATTTACTCTAAGAACAAAACAGTTTGGAAAAGAAGGGACTGAGTATTCAGGTGGACTTATGTTACTAACACTTTCTGTGATATTTCAATTGACATGCTTAGACAAAGGATGGAGGAATAAAATGAAGAGTTCTGTGGCATCTTCATTTTAGCTCAGTTTGTCATTGTGGTGAAGACGGAAAAGAATCTTGGTTTTTCCAATTTTCACTTGGTGGAGAAGGCACTTCTCTAAATTTGACACATAAAATTGATGTATTCTTTCACACAGGATATCTTTCTTCGTGACATAACAGTACTAATTTGTATTCTGCATTTTGTTTGAAAATTAAGACACAATCAGCATCTACTAATCCTTTCCATATAATTTCAAAAAGTAAGAAAGCACAATTATTCAATACCACTTTTCCCTGTAAAAGGGTGACTAAAAAAACACATCATCAAACTGTGTCTGGATCACTTCTATTAAGAGACCTAAATTGCTTCTCACAGTATCTATTTATGATTCACAAACAGTACCAAGGGTTTGCAGAGATCAAACAGAAGTCAAAACCAGAACACAACCTCACTGCATTATTTTGAGCAGTTACTTACGGTTCTCCTTGTGGGGTACTCTCAGGAACATACACAAAGTACGACATGTTGGTGAACTGTGGTGGTCGAAATCCAGCAATTACAGAAACAGTGGCTGGAGACCCTCTGCTTCCAAGTTTATCTGCTGCCAGTACAGTCAGCAAATATTCCTTGGCCCTCACCAATGGCAAACCTGTTGTTTTAATCCAGCCAGTGTCCTTCTCAACTTCAAATCTGTCTTCACCACCTAAAAGAAACACGTCCAAAAATTGTAATCAGCAAGAATATTTTTACTTGATAAAAATTAGTAGGACAATACAGTGTCAATTACCAAGTTGGCTTTGGCTTAGGATCAGCATGCACACTGAAGTTCAAAAGTTTGTTTAGAACTTCGAAATCAGTCATTACATTCATCATTCATGACTGCACTTAAAAATTCCATTTCACTTCTCTGGACAGTTATCACTCTTCTTTATCATTGAATTATAAAATGGTTTGGGTTCAAAGGGAACTTAAAGCTCATCTCATTCCACCCCCTGCCATGGGCAGGGACACCTGCTATGAGACCAGCTTGCTCTAAAGCCCTGACCAACCTGGCCTTGAACACTTCCAGGGATGGGGCAGCTTCTGTGCCAGGACCTCACCACCCTCAGAGGGAGGAATTTCTTCCCAATATCTCATCTAACCCTGCCCTTTGTCAGTGTGAAGCCATTCCCCCTTGTCCTGTCACTCCATGCTCTTGTAAATAGTCTCTCTCCATCTTTCTTTTATTCTGCAATATTTTGCTGTTGCCTGACCCTAAGTATCCCTTACCAGAAAATACTCTACTGGAGAGGTATTGTTGCTCCCCATCTGCTCAGACAGTTTTGAACTATTACTAAAGTTTCTTAAAAGGAGACACAAAAAATTAGGACTGAGTTTGTATGAGCTCTGCACAACCCAGGTCTTTAAAAGTTTGTTACAAATGAATCAGAAGCACGACTCCCACAAGGGACAGGAACGTTAACCCTCCTCTCCACCCAACAAACTACTCCTCCACATACTGTCTCATAAATACAGTCCCCCTTGCTAAAGCCTTGGGGACTACTGACTGCTCCAGTTCCCATCATCCCCTGGGGATATATATGGGCAGGAACTCAACTCTGCAAAGAAATCTGTCCATAACCATCAATAAAAGTTGATTTTTCTCACACACAGAGCTGAAGGTTTATGAACCTTTTGCGGGAGGAAGGGAAAATAAAGCTGAGGATAAAGTCACAATAGTGAGGCATAATACACAGGAATGGGAGGGTTAAAATTTACCTTCCAAGAGAAAATATTCTACAGTTCCATGGATCCCTTCATCTGCATCCACAGCAAGCAGCCTGTACACTTCAGTACCTCCTGCAGCCTCAGGGGAGACCACAGCCAGGAAGGGGAAAGGCTGCATGGCCCATTCAGGGACGTTGTCATTCACGTCTGTCACAGTAAGTGACACGTGCACCAAGTACCAATCCATCCCTAAAGGTCAAAGACAAAGGAAGAAATAATTAGACAGCTACTTCATGGCACTCAGAGCAACAGAAACCTATCACAGCCTGAGTGTGCACTTCCTGCAATACTGCTGGCATGTAATCCAGAAAAACCTGGAGTTAAAAGTTTTCTGGAATGAACAGCATCCATACACAGTGTGGGGAAGAAATAACTAGCACAAGTACTGCTGAACTGCAAGACTGGGGCAACCTATATCACGTTCTTCTAAAATCTCTTCTTAGGAAAAATCACAAGTTCTTAAATTTTCAAACTTTAAATACCTGTTTTCTTAAAAGTTTTTTCTTTTTTTTTTCTGAAGAAGAAAGAAAAAGAATCAAATATTTTGTTTATGCAAAGTTACAGCAACTCTGAATTTGGAAAATTAAATACTTGTTGCCAAAAAATTCAATCTACCCTAACCAGTGATTTGCCCTTCTATAAAGTTCACTGAAATCCTAATATAGTTTTCACTCCTATTTCAGTGTAAATAGTATTAAATACATACAGTCAAAATCCAGAAGAACAAACCACCACAAAATGGAACTATCAAATTTTCCAAAAGTCAACAGCATAAGATCCTTAAAAATTGAGAAAAAAGTATTTATTATACTTTTACTGTCATTAAATTAACCCATGAAATAGCAGAGCTTCTAACAAGTAATAAATATCAGGCAGGTATTGCTGAAAAGGTGGCAGAAAGGACACATGAGACAGTGATGGGGGGGGGGGTTAACTGATAATTATCAGTAACATCAAGGAGTACAGTATGAATATAACTTGGGCCTTTGGACCAGTTTAGCTTCCAGCAGACTGACACTGATCTTGTAAATATTCTGCTACAGAAGCCAAGCTGAGTGTTCCTGCAGGCCATGTTTAATGCCTCTGGCTCCAGAAAAGTGAGGCATTCACCCACTGTGGCTCCAAAGGCTGCACAACTGCACTGACACTGCACTTTGCTCCAGCCTGGAATGTGGCCCAGGAAAAAACAGCCGTCTACACTTACAACATGACTTATCCACAAGTTTAATAATGAATGTAAAGTCAGAATTTTTAAAGTTAATGGTGTTAATACTTGATTTCAGTGTTGATTTATTATTTATACATACATGAAAACATACAGACACGCATTTATTTTCAAAACAGCTCTACAGGAATTGAAACAACATACAAAAAGGAACATCTAAAATTACCAGTTTTAATTTAAAAATAATTAACAGTACAAAGAACTTAGTGTTTAAGTATATATTTAAGTAGAAAATGCTGCCAAAATACCTCATCTTGTAGACAGTGTTATGTTGATAAGGAGGCCTATTCTCCCAGGAAGTTCACTTAGGCTGAACTGCTGTACTTGTTCTCCCTCTCTACTGCAGCGTGACATCCCTCTCCAAAAAATATCCATATTCCAACTAAAAATCTGTTCCTTTGTGTGAGGTGTGCATTTACTGAAGTTATCCCTTCACTCCCACAGCTTTCCATACCAGAAGTTCCTGTCTGCTGGCACGTGGCATGTTTAGTATAGCATATCAGAACCTGCAATCTGTGAACAACCAGTTTATGGAGTATTGGAAAGGAAACTCCTTGGTGTTGTGACTGGCAAAGTCAAATATAAGTTTCTTAGTTTAGATTCCTGAGACTTAATCCATCACGACCTTTGAGTACATTCTATTTTTACCCAGAAAATTGTCTTAACCGAAAAAATCAGCAGTCACCGATGATAATCACTGAAGCTCTCTTAGTTCACCTTGTAAAATTGTATTAATTCATCTGTATTTTTAATCTGTGAGTACATGGCCTTTTTTTGTTTCTCTAAAGAGCAACAAAAAGTGTATTGACAGTAACTTGTTAAATCCAAATTAATTTCTTTGTAATTACACCCTGTACCCAGAATCTAATGTTACAGGGAATATAATATCAGTTTACAGTAGCACAATATGAAAAAAACAGTGCCTACAGCAAAACCCAGTATCTAATTTACCAAATAGTAAATCACAGAGTGATCAGTTTCCTAAAAAAGAACCTGTATTGGGTTTGCCCATGCCTTACATGTAAGGCAAACATGCTTTACACCACTGTAGAACATGGATACATGCAACACGTGTTCTGACATTTTCATGGCAAAATTTCCAGTTACCATGTACATCCAAGCCTTACAAAGCCTTCCTGACTGTGAGACAACCTGTGTGTTCTATGTTATTGCACCTCTGCAGACAGAAGCGTTGGGAGGCCCAGCGTAAGGATGTTCAATTCAGCTTCTCTAGACAGATATTCTTTAAAACAGTGCATGTGAAGCCAGAATTTCCAAAGACAAACTAAAACTGCCTCACTACAAAACACAGCTGATGCTGAGGTGAAAGCACAGTAGCCCACCCTGCTGTTGCACTTCCCTTGTAGTCACCCAGGTATAATTCCCATCAGCATTCAGACAGACTCTGAAAGCAGCTGCTTTGCTTTCTCCTCTGTATAAAACAAAACAAAACAAAAAAAAAGAGCCAAAAGAAGGTGAAAAAAACTTTTAAAAACCCCCAAATATGTCAAAAGCAGCAGCATGTATATTACTTCTCACTACTATACTAAATAGTACCAGATGTGTTTCATATAGACGTGTCTCATGTCAGAATGTGGGTTTCAAAAGTCCCAGGTCAGCCAGTCTAAGACACCCGAAGAAAATGCAGAGGACGGAACATGCTGGACATTGATCTAAGGTTAAAATACACCACAGCAGCACACACCAAGGTGAGTTCTAAATGAGAAGTGCCAAACGCAACCAGTGTCTGCTTGCACACTTCTACGCTTTTAATTAAAATGTGTCCAAACAGAGTAGTTGCAAAAGGGAGAAGTTAATGTCGAGATTGCCTGACTTCTCAAAAGAAGAGGTCTGGTGGAAGCTGGTCCAAGTTTGTAAATACCCAGTATTAGCCTAGTTTGCCTGGGCATACTGTGGGCTTAAAGTAGCAGCACTAAATTAGACGCTGAGTTAAGAACCTTTGAAAATCTGCCCCTATAATAGCAAGACCTATTGAGGATTTGAATGCTACCTCAGTAACCCTGCTAGAAGTAGAAAGGTTACTGATGTTTGTCTCTCTGGAGTCTGGAAATCAACCTAATCAATCTCCTAATCAACCCCTGAACTCACTCTGGTTCAAGTCCTGCTAGACTTCCTAACATGCGTGTATTCATCTATCAAAAGTAAGTCCCAATTTAAGAACAATTCATTTTTATTGAAGAAGTAGTAGTAAATCTGGTTACAAATCCCACTTTTGTCACTTAACCAGTGCCAATTCACTGAAAATTAACACACTGGTACTTGGAATATATTTGTAACTGAGAAACAGCTGTAAGAAAACTGTACAAAAGTGCGTAAGGACCAAGATGAATCCTCACATGCTCCAGCAAGCTTTATTGCTCAAAAACTCAAAGGACTTGGGCACGTTCCTCCAGGTACTCGTATTTTAACACTTAAGAGACCTTAGTGCCATTCTGACATCTTGGCAAGACCAAAGCTTTCAGCAATGTGTTGGTTACCTCTGAAACATGTGAATAATCTTAAGAATTTTGTTAGGACACTCAGCAGGAACTGCAGTGCAGGTAATGGAAGAGACAGCTTTAAGTGCCTCTCTTGACCAGCATCCATTTCCACTGCATATGACCCTACAGATCTTATTGGTATCTTATCTTCTTCCATCAACCCCAGACAATCTGACTCATAGGAAAAAATGCTGAATAAATCATCATGATTTCCCAGATAAAGGCAGTCTTGAGGAAAATGACTGCAAGTAAGTTTTCCCTTGACTGCATACCATATATCAAAGGAAAAACTACAGCAGAAACACCAAACAGGACTGTACTTCTCTGCAGAGACCTACAAATGTGACCTGACAATTTGTGGAAACAACATCAGGGTGTCCACCGAAGCATGATTGGACAAGGACTTGCCAGAGGACAACAAATGTGATGAAGAGACTGACAGCAACAATAATGTCTATGTAATATGTGGATGTCTAGCAGGACAATGCATTAAGGATTTCAAAGTACACATTCATGAACATGATTTTTTTAAGCACAACTCCACATTCTAATTAGCACAGCAAGTATTTTAAAGTTTTTGCTTTATTGTAATTACCACGACACACACATTACAAAAGGCAGTCTCTCGTGTTTTGTAACTGACACAGCTGCTTGCCTGCAGAACAGACCTTAAACCAGACTTTCAACTCATTTTTAATAAGGTACATAAAATTAATTTTCTCCCTTACTTTTGAAAATTATTTGTCTTTCAAGACAGTGGATGGAAGAAATCTGTAGTGGTAGATTAAAAGACACATATCTGTATATATAGAAATATACACGTCTCTGTAGTTCAGGTGTATCAATGCCTCTGTCCATCAAAACATCCCCCATGTGTACCTTACAGCTATATTAATGATATATTTACATCACTATATTAATAGTAACAGTATATTATCATGCATCTGCATTCATATATTATGATTAAGAACAGTTTATTAGTAGTATATGTGAAGTAATATTGCTACATTATGGGAGAAATAATATGTTACAATTCCACTCAAATCTTAGCAGAAACAGCTTAAAACTGATAATCCTCTGTGGATTTGGGTTAAGTCCTACAAACACACAGAGAGGTTCTACTGAAATTATCTGTTCCCAATACCAAGCCCTGACAACCAGTGGAGGTACCTGCCACTATATTCAGCAGTGCAAGTCAACCACTACTGAGATCAGGAATCTGACCTGGGCTTCATTTTCCCAAAAAGAACTTTCAAACTGTTGTGTAACACAATACCAATTAAAACTGCCTCAATATTAAATGCTAGATGTTTGACTTTCAAGCCAGGCACATCATAGATATCTTACACAATGTCATCCATTCAAAAGAAATCCTACTCAAAGAATGGTTCTGCTAATTAGATTGTTGGCACACACACAGATTTTGCATTTGACAGATTTTCTTCCATAGCTTCAGACAAAAGAAAAATTTAAATTGCTTTCTCACAGATACTGAGCAAGAGGAGATAAAACACAAAATGGCCCTTGCCAATCATAAACATGACAGTAACATAACACTGGAACATCTTATGTCAAAAATCAGTATTTTTAAAAGCCATAGAGAAAATAATACTTCATATTCAAAAGGGTAAAACCATCTTTTTATTTAATCAGAAAGTACCTTTCCTCTTATTTTTGTTCAGTATGGAAACTAATGAAAACAGGTTCTGTAAGCAGATTGCTTCTCCCCTGTATTTGCAAACACCACTTACTTGCCCTTCGCAGTATCAAATTTAAGCCCTCTCTACAGCTCTCTTTTCAATTTATACAGAAAACTAAAACTAAAATTATAAACTCTAGTGCAGAGGTTTTTCCTACTTTAGATGCTTAATTCCCTATTAGAGTCAATTCGTGTATCATCAAAAATCCTTCTTAGGGCAGCTCATCCTGAAGTCTGCTTTTTTTCTCTCTGATATTCCCTCCAGTTGGAATTACTTCCTTTTAACTTAATATTACTGACAAAAGCTGCAGCACCGAAATTCATTCGCTATCACCAAAATCAATCTTCATAATCCACTGCTGAAAGCTCATGATAGGTATCTGTCTATAATTGCTTATTTTTCATGCCTATCTGTGGTTGAAAACTGATAAACAGAAGGATTTATTATACTGCCTTGCTCTGAAATCCAACCACATTAGGTAAGGTAATACATTAGCTGGCCCAAGCTTCTGCTCACAGGAAATATATGATAGGTCATCACTCACAATTTTCATCCTTGGAAAAAAAAACAAACAAACAAAAAAATTAGGTAACTTGCTGGGAAGTTTAATCATAGTAAAAATGGAAATAAATGGTAATGAGTCACTAAAAAAATAGGAAAAGAGTCTCTAAAACATCTAAACAGCAGTAACAACAACAACCAAACAAAACAGGAAAAAGCCTTAATACTCATATCCTATGAAGACTGGGTTAGACTTCTCACATCAAGTTTAAGATATATAGAGGAACCTAGGAACAGAAAGCCCTCTCAAAATCATGAACCTCTTGGGACAGTTCAAGTTAAAGACTTGTCAAAATTGAAGAACATACTGAATATTATAAAAAGCAATCAAGTATCTTGATGGGATAATGGTTCTCTTATGCTTTAGGTTCTTTACGGCTTTACTGAATCCAGGTTTATCTGAAAAAAACTCTTCTGTGATGTTCACCATTAATTTTCTGAGAAGGGGTTTTAACATAAAGTAACACGAACCAGTTCCTCCAACCTGCTACTGCAGCTGGTTATAAAGATTGATTGGATTGCAGAGAGATATTGCAAACTGATAAATCCTGTCATTTCATACAGCAACTAGAAAAAAATATTCCCCCACCTACCAATAAAGGGTGGCAGGAAGAAGGCAAGGGCTTCAGTACTTAATCATTCAGTTAATAGCAACTTTTGAAGGTTCTTCTGGTTAAACCAAGACTTGAAAATCATGTCTGCTAAAACAGTCTGTCTGCTGTTCAAATTTCAAATACTGTAGGTCAGAGTTGCCTCTAAACCCATCTCTTTTCACCATGTCAAATTATAGAAGATGCTGTCAATCTGTGAAATCCAATGTATTCTCAGACTTCTGATTGCATTAGGATTATATGACTGTCTTTTCTCTCAAAAATCCAATGGATAATTCTATAAGACGAGACTTGAAAATAAAATCCTTACATTCATTAAAAATGTAGGCTTCTCTGCATCAGTGTAATTGATAAAACTGACAATGCCAGACATTCTGATTTTAAAAATCTGACAATAGAGAGTATGTAGTTGACTGAACATGTCTCTGCAATTGTGGACAAACATTATACATTCCTTGAATGTACTGAGGGAAGAGGTATTATATTATCATGATTAAACAATAATGGGTGAGAAGCTAGGTTGCTCCTGGCATTTTCAGGTCATTACAATTTATTTTTAAAAGGAGATTATGAGAGTGTTAAAAGCCTTGCAAGCCTTGAGGTTACTACTGCTATTACATACTGCCCTACATCCATCAGCAAATTAAGTATTCAAGCTGGTATTTTTCTTTATGGTTTTGGGGTTTTTTTTAAGTTGCTCCCACTTCTAAGACTCTTATATTAAACAGACAAATGTTTTTTGAAAACTCGGGGGTTTTTTGTTTGGGTTACTTCAAGTTAAGTATTTTGGAGTTGGTTGAGAGGATACTGAAGTTTTGAAGACTCTTTGCAAATATCATACTGTGCTATTTTAAAACCTCACTCTATAATATGTCTTCATGTAAAATACCTACTGACATAGAATTTGGGAAGATACATTTTCAGAAAAAAATCTTAATGCCCTAAGCCTCTAGCTGCAATCAGGAGAAATCACTTTTCCCATTTTCATACCATAACATGAGATACAAGCTACTGGTTATTGTACCCAGTCCTACTGTATATCCTTCAAAAAAATAGGACAATTATGCACAAACATTTCTCTACTGTCATTTCTGAAAATTCCTGAGGTATATGATGGGCTACTTTTAAGTACAGTAGTTTGCTCATTCATAAAACATAAACCTTCTAAAGAGATAACTTTGATGGGCTCAAGCTGGGGACAGCCCACATTCCCTCCTAATATGCTTCATCTTTTTTGCAGATAGAATAATGACAGTCTGGCATGTCTCTGCTCCTTACCATCTAATAGCTTTTAAAATAGAAGTTAAAACAAACCAGAAAACAAAAGTAAAGAAAGCATCAGAGGAGCTCAATGATCATGGCAGAAACGATGTTAGCATAAATAACCAATTAAAAGACATTAAGGTGATAAGATGGTTATCAGAGACTTCCCAGTGTGGCATCAGTCTTCTGAGGGTGGCAGTCAGGGAAACCAACCATGCCCAGATGTGAAATAATGACTGCAAATTAAAAATCACAACAGACATCCTTAAATAACAAAACATGTCTTAATGAATTACTATTGATTGCCAAGAAGCATTATCCTAAGAGCACTCGGCTAAAGCAGGAGCAGCTACCGTACCACTGTAAGATGGGAAGTTCTCTTGAAATTTCCCTTAGAATTTCCTGGGGAAAATCCAGGTTATTTCTCTGTAGTCTTTCATGTGCAAGGAGGAAAAATAAAGAGAAAAAAAAAGTAAAAATGCCACCACAATCAAGTGGCCTCACCAACAGAGCCTGCTGTTCTTCCTTGGATCATCATGGAACCATAGAATAATTTGGGTTGGAAGGGACCTTAGAGATCATCTCATTCCAACCTCCTACCATGGGTAGGGACACCTCCCACTAGACCAGGCTGCTCCAAGCCCCATCCAACCTGTATGTTCTATAATTTATTAGTTCTATCAAACTGTCAAGTTTGCGCTGAAATTTAGTTAGATCTTGAGGAAAAAAAAGGAGAAAAAAGTTCATTTCTTTTGCAGAAACTGAATGTTTGAGATGATAAACAGCCAGAAGATCTAAACAGCTTTGGTGTTCAAGTCACAGCAGTCTCACAAAGATATTTTTAATCTGACTGCTTGGAATAGAAAGCAGATAATTTCAAAACATTCTGACTGATCAAACATCAAGATGGTGCTCCACAGCTTCCTCAGACATTCCTTTCTACCACAAACCAGTAACATTCCAAGCCTGTAAACACCCATAGCTGTCCTGAATGCACACAAAACACACTTTTTTTTTTTACTTAATTGCATGAAACCCACTGCAGTTTAATGAAACCCATCTGCTGGATAATAGACGATGATTTCAACTTAAGCTCAGCTTGAAGTGTAACTGTTAACAGCTGTAATTCGTGAAAGAGGTAATAAGAAATGTAAAAGGCAAAACATCACCCAGAAGCTACTTAATTCTTAGGGATGATCCCCCCCAGAATCAATACAGCTAGGAAGGGACTAAGGCCCCAGATAAAATTAAAACAGATGATTCTTGACTTCCAAGCATGAAATCCTTCAAGGTGAAAATACTACTAAAATTGGTATCTCCACTCTCTGTGTTGATTTAAACAGGACAACTATATTAAAAATACAAGTGACTGCTGCTAACTGTTGGAAGGCACATCAAACATCACCCTCAGTGAATCCCCTGATAAGAAAAAATGAACGACAGGAGATTACAAAGCTAATGCCCATGGATCAAGTAAGGTCAAGGGAGCTTGAGACAGCAGGATTAGAGAGGCGGGATCTTTAATGCACTTCCCCCAAGCACTAATGGAATAATAATGGCTCCTTCTCAAATTAAATGCTACCCCATGTTGAAATATTAATGTCTATGACAGTCTAAGAAATTTTACCTTCTGCTCACTGGGTAAAAACTTCAAACAGCATTATGCTTTTGCAAAGAATAAATTGTGTCCCAATAAATTGAATGGCATAAAATCCTGAAATGCCACAAAAAAAGGTGAGCATAACCATCAGTCCTTCCAGGCAAGGTTAACTGAAGAATATAACTCAGGGCTGAGTGATCAGTGGGGTCACTAGAGGAATCTCCTCCTCAAGGACCATGTGCCAAAAACATGTTAAGCCCTGAAATTCTGGAATTCTGATTAGCATTTCATGGCTCAAACTAATGCGTGAGGTTTTCCTGGTGTTTCCCTTTGGTTTGGGGTTGTAAAGTTTGTGTCTCAGTTTCTTTTCTTTTGCATAAAATTTTTTCTCATTATGAAAAATGTAAAAATTACCAGGCCATACTTTAATTTCAAGGGGTTTTGGCTCTCAAGATTGATTTTTCTGTCCAGTGTCAAGGCAGAACCTCAAAGCACCTTCCAGTATCTGAAGGAGCCTGCAGGGAAGCCAGAGGGACACCCTTTGTCAGAAACTGCAGTAACAAGAAAAGGAGTAATGGGTACAAATTGAAAGAGGGGAAATTTAGGTTAGATGTTAGCAAGAAATCTTTTACTGTGAGGGTGGTGAGAGACTGGAACAGGTTGCTCAGGGAGGTTGTGGATGATCCCAGCCTGGCAGTGTTCAAGTCTAGGCTGGCTAAGAGCTCACCTGAAGTTGAGATACCAATCAAGGCACTATGTCCTCTCTTGTCCAGGCCCCAAAACTCCTCCACAGGCCCAGGAGAACCCATTCCATTAAAAAAGCACTTAGCACTACAGGTCCAGATTTTTCTGTTGCTACTTTCTAGTGACTAATTACTGCCTCCAGAAAACAAAACGTATGATAAAACTAAATCTAAAAGTATTGAATAACCACAGAGATACACAGCGAATAAACAGAACTAGTAACATACTGTTTCCTCTGCAGATTGCAGTTAATGTTTCTGTAGCAGTAAAATAGACAAAATTGTTATTTCAAAGGATAAAAAAAGGATTATTTTTGGCATCTACATTAAAAAAAAAAACACCATGACATTTATAACCAAAATGCGTCCAGTCACAAAGTAACCACAGCATGTAATGCACTGGTCATGACAATAATTATAGTAGTAACTTGTGCACATCACTACCAAAAATCTTAAGAGCTCAACTGCAGCTTTGCCAAAAAACCTCTACTCTGCATGCTGAAGAGTTGTTCGTACTGCAAAAGCCCCTCAAAGCTACCCCTGACACAGGAAAACATACATCAGCACAAAGCCTATGCTCTACTAAGAAATACTCCAGGTAGTGAGGAGTGAGTGCATTATGTTGGTAGTTACTTGCCAAGCCAAGTGGAGTGAGCTCACTTAACTGATACCTTCAACAAGATGCAACTCAGAGAGAGAAAATGTTGTGGACCCCTATTCCATGTCCCTGCCTGCCCTCTCCATGTGGCTTTCCCCTTTCCCCCTCTCTAGTCCAAACCACTCCCTCAGGTTCCCCTGTTATCCTAACACTGCCCTTGTACCGCCCCTATGCCCTGCCATGAGGTCTCTCCACGCCCCCTCTGCCTGGGATAAGGGACTCTGAATCACCTGAGCCGGGCCTCTCTGCCTTGGGGTTTGCCAGCCACCAGCTTTTCTCTCTGGGCTCCATGCCATGTACCAGCCCCCTGCCTATGGGGGCTGGCACGTGTGCTGGTCCTAGGCCTTGGAGAGTTAGCATGGAATAAAGACCTGCTGCTGTCTCCGTGCATGAGAGCCTTCTCTCCTCCTTTACCGCCTCCGCGTTGTTGTGAGCCAACAATTAACTGAGATAGCTCGGGCTGCCGAAAGGCTGCGGGAAAGTTGTTCTCCCACTCTCCCTAGGAATGCCCTGCGGCGCTCTCAGGAAGGTTGCGGCCTGCCATGCCACCGCAAGAAACCAGGCACAGCAACAAGAAAACCCTTCCTTTTCATGAGCATGTGGAAGATGCTAAAGGATACTGAGATGCTAAAGGTCTGGTTGCATCTGGAACACCAGCCCTGGACACATTGCTGTGCTGATTACCCAGGACAGAACTGAGATGAACAGAAGAGTATTTAAAATTCTATTTTAGCTGAAGATGAAAAAATAAACAAACGTACAGCCTGTTACATGCCACTCGTACTGCTCTGAAGAAAAGTTAATTCAGGAACAGGACTGAACCTCCTACACAGTCCAACTTATGAACTAAAGAGTGGGGGCTGTCACAAACTAGGAAGAAACTGCTCAATGTTGCCTTATTACCATATACCCATCTTCTTGCTACTTTTTTGAGAATTCTCCATCAGTCAAAAAAAAATCAGCTATTGTTCCTAGACATGCATTAGGACCACTTGTAGCACAATGCTTTTAAGCACTCTTTACTACTGTAGGTAATGAAGTGCACATTACAAATGAATCACAATAAACTACATTGAAAAGATAAAGGAAAAGAGGGTAGACTTTATATGCTAAAGTATTTAAACATCTTGTCTTATCCTTGACATCATTGCCTGGGTTAAGAACAGAGTAATGACGGAATTAATTATTGGTTCATTTTCAGTTCTCAGTTACCAGGCAGCAAGAATAGGAGAAAGTTAAAAAAAATATTGAAGAAATTAATACAGCTTTATACTTGAACATAAATAGATATCTGATATCATAAGCTCTAATACTAGAAAAGCACAGCTACTGGAATGTTTATGGTTATGTGTAATGTAAAATAAGTGACCACAAATTTTAAAAGCAAAGTAAATAAACTGGAGAAAGAACCTGAACTTGCACTTTTATTCACAACAAAATTCAGTGTAGCCATCTCCACACTTTAATTCATCCTGAAAGTTCACTTCTGTAAATACTGTGTTTTTTCCCAGAGCTTTTGCAATATTCTGCATCTATTTCGGACTAAGTAAAACACGTAGTTATGCTAGGCATCTTTCTCCTACCCCTTCCTTTTGGTTATCTTTTCTCAGATTACTGAGATTGGATTGTGAATAAGGAGAGAGATGGAACCTTCTAAATCTGTTTAAACATATTATGTTAAATGTATTTTAACGCCTATAAAATGAATATATAAGCATTCTACAACTTAAGTTTTGAAGGTGTCAAGTCATTATTAAGTTTTAACTGATGAAAACAATAGTACTAATAAGATGTATTTTGAATTTAGTCTCCTTTAAACCAAGAAATTTCAAATCACCACTATCTAAATTATGGCATTTGGACTGTCCACAATTAATTGCTGTCTACCTAATCTCAGTCAGAACTTAGTCCTACATATTTCTTAGAGATTTATTCTCTTACTACTACATACTACCAGCAATAATTTATCAGGCTAGTGGAAAACACTCCAAACTACTTAGTGAAACTACATGATGGTAAAAAAGAAAATCCCTGGAATTAAATTAAAAGTTGTTTCAGATTTTTTTAAACTGCTTTAGCATGCATTGCCTTGGAAGTGAAATCTCGGGCATGACAGAATGACAAGCTCTGTTCCAGGAAATTTCAGACTTCTATATTCAGACTCGATAAGAGAAAAAACGATCACAAAGGTGAGACCAGCAGTAACCAGGGGCAAGGTTAGCTACCACTTTTCTAACAACATCATCTTGATCCTGACAGAGGGAACTGTGACACCAACAAAGGGCTGTAACTTGAGCTACATGACAGAGTGGGTGAACATCCCAGCAGCACACTCGGATTGACCCGACGGATTTTGTCACTGCCTCGGAGTAATGACATTCCCCTTGGCAGGCAGCCTTGCTCAAGACTGAGTAGCAGGGGTAGGACACAGAAAGTGCTGCGTTTTGGAAATTGGTCTATCAAGCTCTCGGTTTGCAGCCGAAGCTCAAGCTGGAACACAGCACAAAGCCAGTGGAAGTCACTGACACCAACACGCGACAGCGACAGGCACGACAAAACCCCAGAGAGAACGAGAGAAGGATCTGAGAGTTGCTCCTCAGGACACGAGTGAAAGGAGCTGCTGATGTAGCCTGCTTCACAGGGGGAAGTATCCATGTCACTGAAACTGTCAGCACTAATTAGAACCCTGCAGGCATCCTTAGGGATTTCACAGACACCGAGGAATAAACTGCCTCTCACTCCTATGGGCTGCCCCTCAGTCAGAAAACTGACGAGATAAGGGAAAGGGATCGCGTGGGAAGCTTTTCATCTCTCCCGCCTGCGCTGCTCTGTGGCTAAGGGAAATCACTCTGAGCAGCTGCACTGCTGAGAAGTTAATCGTTTTCACAACCACTAGAAGTCACATAATGCCAAACCCTTCCTAAACCTTTTCAAGATGAAATCAGGCCAACCAACTTATTTCTTCTGATAAGATTTTCTCCAGAATACTCATTCTGGGCAGTCTTTGGAACATTGTTACAATCAGAAGTAACAAGAAAATTAAAAGAGACGTGGTGAATGTGCAGAGATATCCACCATTCATAAATTTAAAACTGCTTAAACTAATCTGTACTTTCATAGGTAAAAAATATTAACCAAGATGACAATTAAAAAGGAAAAGAGAATTTTAAAAAGCAGTATGTGTAATCAGTAAATGAAGCTAGCTACTCCATTTAACTTGAGTAAGAGCTTGTGAAAAATGACAATTTAAGTCACAGACACGCCATTTTAATGGTGCACATTGAACTCGTGAGGTATTTTTAAAAAAGAACAGCTACCTAAACTCAAAGGCTCCAGTCCTGCAAAACCCACATCATGCTTGTTACTCAAACACACTCAACTTTAATAATGACTAAAAACTCAATGGTTTCAGCTGCATGCTTCAAGTTAGGCACTTACAGGATGAGAGCTATACGGAACATTTTAATAACAAACACCTGGGTGTAAGAAGCGTGCTATATCTAACATGCTGTGCCTCAACCGCTAACAACTAAGAATTCTAACTGGTGAAACACTTAAATTCTGCTAACACCCTACTGCTCCACGCATTTTCACAGAACTGTACAGTACACCTTCCCTAAGCTCCATAATGCTTCTTGTCACCTCCACTGTTTTAATAATAATTTCCAGATTTAAAAGAACAAAACTACATTCCGCAACATAACTGCATATGACACCTGATGCTAAACCACCGTCAGGTGCTTGTTGTCACTTGGGACAAACTGTTCTCCGACTCCCTGATGGGACAAGACCACTACTTCGTCTAAGACTTTGTCTAACACCCACCTCTGCGCTCCTGGACGCGGACGACAAGCTCCCAGGCGGCCACCGCCTCTCTGTCCAGGGCCGCGCGCAGCGTCACCTCGCCGCTCTCTCGCTCCACGCGCACCGGCGACTCCTCGACGGGCGGCGACAGCAGCTCGAACCATGCGGAGGCGAAGCGCGCGGGGGCCAGGGTGGCCAGGCGGGTGCCCGGGCGGGCGTCCTCGGGCAGGGCCAGCGCCAGGGGCGCGGCGGGCGGCAGCGCGGCCCGNCGGGCCGGCCGCGGTCCCGCGCGTAGAGACGCAGCGGGATGGGAGCGCGCAGGTGGAGCAGGGAGCTCACCAGCACCACGCGCCCGCTGCGCGGCACCACGAAGAAGTGCGCGCTGCGCGGGAGGGCGAAATAGCGCAGCTCCGCGTTGGCGCCCGCGTCCGCGTCCTCGGCCCGCGCCTGCCACACCTGGGACTTGAGCGCCAGCGTCTCCTCCACGCGGAGCTGCGCGGAGCCGGGGCCCACGAAGCGCGGCGCGTTGTCATTGTCGTCCAGGACGCGCACGGTGAGCGCGGCCAGCTCCACGGGCGCGGCGCCCTGGGGCGCGCAGCGCTTGCAGCACAGCCCCAGGCGGAGCGAGTACAGCGCCCGCGCCTCGCGGTCCAGCGGGCGCCGGGTGCGCAGCCACACGCGGGCCGTGCGCGCGTCCAGCGACACCTGGAAGTGCGAGTGTCCCTCGCCCAGCAGCTGCAGGTGCCACCGGCGCCCCTGCACCTTGGCGCACCAGGGCTCGGGCCCCAGCCGCGTCAGCGGGATGCTGAGCCCGCGCACCCGCGTGCCCGCCGGGCGGTTCTCCGCGACGTGCCCGTCGAACGAGGGTGTCCTGCGCGGGGCGGCGCGGGCGGCGGCCAGAGCCCAGCACAGCAGCAGGCAGCNAGTGGGCGGGCGGGGAGGGGCCGGGGCACGCGGGGCCGCTCCCGCCCCCACCCTGCCTTCCCCCCGATCCGAGTTCACGCGGAACGAACCGTCCCGTGAGCCTGCTTTAGGATGTCCCCGCTGGGCGGACTGCCCAAATTATCCCGTTGATGTAACAATCTGCCACTCGCTTTACCTCCTCCAACCCGCCACCTTCCCCAGCAGACAAGTTCTTCGTCCACTCGCCGCGGGCATAAGTGCACAGGTGATGTCCTGCAGTCTGTCACATGTCAAGCAGGCTCTCCCAGCACGCCGGTGTCCCCTGAAAACATTTTATTGTTGATTTCTAGACAGCTAGCTATTCTAAAACGCCAGTTTTGCGCTCAGCTTGTACTTGAGCGCTGTCACTGACCTAAAGTCACATCTTTGGTCACAATTAATCAGCTCCCTAATACCTCCCGATTTGTGAAGGTAAAAAAATTCTTGGTGAAATGTAGCTTGACTAAACAATGTTTCTGGTGATAACCAGAAAGAAATATAATCCAACATTTACTTGCCTGTTTGGATTTTTGGAGAAAAACTAAAAACCCAAGAAAACTAAATTTCACCATGTTATGACTACATAAATCAGGGATATTGTAGCAAAAGTTACTAGATTGTGCAATTCCTCTTCAAAACAGATCAGTGCTTTCAAGAATAAAGTCAAACACAATATAAAATAGGAATTGGCTGTGTTTAAGCAGTACATGAATCATTTAAGATTAAGAATCATTCTGAGATTAAAGAAAAGCAAAATAATAAAAGATACTCCATATTAGTCACTTTATTCAAATTTCATGAGACTGAATAATGTTTACATTTCTTATAAAACAGTGCATTTCCCTTATATGTCCCACCCAAGACTGTGAAAAAGTTCATAGACACAAAATTGTACCTTTCTGTAAGCCTTATAGAGAAACTGGTTGCCTTTTTGGGGAATTAGCAGTCCAGGATCAAGTAGGAAGCCTATGGAAGGCTGAGTAGGAAGACTCAGAATGAAAAATCCAAGTGCTCTACTATCACCAACAGGGAGTGACCTTCTCCATTTCATCCTGCAAGCAATTAAGGAGATACAAATCATCAGCTTCACACATTAATATATTCTCTCCATTTATGCCTCCCATTGAAATGTCTGAATAAAATGCACCCTCCTATATGGGATGTTATCTTCAGTGCTTTTGTGGGGGTTCTTTTTTGGTCTTAAAATAGAAAATTTGTGAGGTCTGTGGATGTGTACAGAGCAAAGGGCAATAAAGAATGGAGTGGGATGGGAAGAACCCATGATTTTGTCACAAATATTTACATGGCTTCAAGATAAAAGCATTTTTTTCCAAGAGTTTCCTAACTTGTCAGATACTACATGGAATCTACAATTATTATTTGATCAAATTTTGATCAAACCATTTTGTGAGATCATTTTAGTGAGTTCTGTTCTACATCCACTAGGATTTCCCTCTGTAAAAACATACCAGGAACAGTACTATATTTTGCAAGGTCTTTCACTTCTGCATCAGAAGTTCAACAGATAAGTAATTTAAACACACATGTGGTTCTAACAGATTAAAGATGAGCCTCATTCATTATTTCAAATGCAGAATTCAACCTACATTATT
This sequence comes from Gymnorhina tibicen, assembly GCA_013399875.1. Lineage (NCBI taxonomy): Eukaryota > Metazoa > Chordata > Aves > Passeriformes > Artamidae > Gymnorhina > Gymnorhina tibicen. The sequence continues at coordinate 608,297 of VXAZ01005839.1, forward strand.
CTAATCAGCATGTAGAGAGGAAATTGGGAGATTGCACAAGGTTTTTTTAGAAAAAAAATAGAGACTTTATACCATCATTAGTTAAAAAAATAAAAGCATGTTGGTTTTTATAGTTCACTGCCCTATAGTAATTGTAGACAAATAGTTGAGACTCTCTAATCCTATTACCAACTCTGCAAATAAGTGGGAATCTAAATTGGTGCCCTGGATATTGTATAGACAGAATCCTTCTGACTCCCATCTCCATCTCCAGAAATCCTGACCACGGTGGCTTTACAGTAAAAGCTCCTCAGGTCTTCTACTTCACAAATTTGCTGAGATCTAGAATGTAATAAACTTCACACATAATCTGCTTCCTTTTCCTGACTGTTGAGCAGCCCTCCCTGAAGTCCCATCAGGGTTCTCTGAATGTTGCAGACCATTCACCCATTTACAAAACTCCTTTTATTTCTGTTACCTCTAAGTTTGGATTTGTCAAGATGCACCAGTTCTTCCGTTAAAGCAATAATTTTTTTCTTGGTCCTGCCTTGAATTAATTGTGTGCATCTTTTATTACAGTAACTTGAAGTTTCCCTCTTTTCTCTCTGTAAAAGCCAGGACTTACAACCCTCAGGGTACACCTACATACCTGAGAATAAATCTCCTGCCCAGGCTCATAGGCTGCACAGATCCTTGCAAGCCTGGAGTGCAGGTGAGCATCCTTTCTAGAGATCTCACATAACCACAGATATCTCCTGGTCACACACAGCATCAAGTACAACCAACCTGCTGTTGGTTCACCTCTATGACCAGGTGATGTCTAGGCCAAGACAAAACCATAATCTCTGCCAGTGTTATGAATTCATGTTTGGTAATTACTGAAATGTAACAGTCTGTAACTTACTGAAATGTAACAGTCTGTAACTTACTGATTTATATACAAACATAATTATTTACAGAAACATCATGACAAGCATTTAACGCAGAATTTGCAGATTACAAATTAGAATTCCTCTGAAATATGAGCAGGAAACATTCTGAGGAAAATCTTGCCTTAACCTTACGGGACTGCAGTGTCAATATTGAGGCAGGAGAGAAGAACAAGGCATTCTTCCTGGTTTACATATACCTTGTAGCTGAAGAGCAGGATGGCTTAGGGAAAAGTGGGACAATCAACTTTGCTTTTGATCAAAAGACAAATATGCCTGAAGCAGTGAGTGCTCTTGACTGCCACATACTCAGTAGCTGGGTTTCCAGGAGAAGAAAGGGGCTGGAAATCCCCTAGGATCTTTTACTATAAATAACTGTAAATATATAACCGTAACAGAATTAATTGACCCTCTGATGCAAGACATTGTATATGTCACCAGGTGCACCTGACAGACATTCCTCTCAAGCACAAGTCTAAACCTTCAGGAAGGGCTCTGCTCTGCTGCATATCCAGACAAAGGAAGCTCTTCCTACAGTGTTTACTCCCCTCTCAGGATTCTACAAGTGTCTTGGCAAGCAGCTCTGCAGGATCCAGCCCAAAGTGACACAACAGCCCCCGTGCGATTTTAGATGGTTTGTACATTGTCACTTTTTATAACAACACTTGTAGCTCCATTTTCTCAAATGCAAGTACAAGTGATAATCCTTTCCTGTATAATTTGCAAATTAAACCTAAATTATTCAGAAGTACAGCTGCTGTTTTCTAATCCTTGCTAGTTCTTTATGCAGCTTTCTCTCTATAAGTCACAATTTTTTCTTGGAATCTAGCACTGAAATGAGTGCAAGAAACACCTTCTGTCATGCTAAAAGCAGAATTCTTCCTCCAAAAGGGAAAAGCTAGTGACATTTTCATTATCTTTCAGTATTTTATAACAATTACTTTCCAGTTTATTTCAACCAGCTGGAAGACCCTTTCTGCTGTTAAGCATGGTATGCTATATACAAGTCCAAGAAGGTTAGAACAAATGTTTTAATTACGATAACGTACCTAAATGGACATACCTATGCAGTCAGAAACACTATGTCCTACATGACTTATAATCAAATTAAATCAGCTATACATCAAAAAGTGACACCCGAGGTGTGTTGAAATCAGACAACACAGTCACGATCAATTGTCACTGAATCACACTCTAAAGGTATACTCTGTTTTCCTGGCTGGTGCCTTACTGATTACCAATAGAAATACATTATTAATAATGTCAGTAAACAGTTTGAAAACCTTTACAGAAATGCTGTTCTCCTAAGTTTTCACATGATTAAGATTTTGACTCATGACTGACACAGAAAAGGTAATTTAACTTATTTTTTTTTAAATAATGATTTTTGCATGACTTTATCCTACTCTCTAAACACTCATTTTTCTCAAAACCATGTTCCATCCCCATAACTGCCTTAATAAAATGTGTATGTGAGAAGCAGACTGCTGTTTTCACATTCAATACATAAAACACAACAAATACATATGCCCAATACTAAATCTCAGTAAACATTGTTCCGGTTTTTTTTCAATTATTTGTATACATGCAGTAAACATAAAGAATCCGTTCATTCTTGCTTGTCTTTCCTATTTACAAGCACACTTCTCCATAACTTCAATATCTTTTCTTTTGGTCATCACGTTTCTCTGTGTGTGAAACCCAAACTATTTTTACCTCAGCAGAACTAATCAGAAGAACAATTTACATTGTCAGAATGTGTAGATTTGGCAACAAAAATGTATCTGATTCCATTCTGCCCAGCTTCCAGCAGAAGCCAGGCAGGCTTCTGGTGAGCTGCTCACCATCTGGCCTAAAGGGCTGCTGAGAAACCTTCCCCAGTTCTGGGAAACACATCACTGGACTGCAGCCCTATGGCTTGGGATGTGACGGCTTCCAGGGTCTGGAGCAGACAACTGCTACAAAATCAGGGAGCCCACATGTGCCAAGGTCAGTAGCTCTGAAAGCCACAGATGGACTGACCTAGATCCAGTGTCCAGTGTAACATTCCTCCATGGAGACTTTCTGGGTTTTGGCGGGGTTTGCTCGTAGGTAGAAGCAAGCAAACTTTGAAGTATCACACCTCAGCACATTTAACAGAAAGGTACTTACAAGAGGTTTCTATAGACAATCCTTTAGAAATAACGTTTGTTTAAATACCTACAAACAGTGTGACAGTGCCACGCACTGGTGCCTGGTTCATTTGAGGTGTCTTATACTGTGCATCACAATTAACAAGGGTGTCAATCAGAACAGTTATTATAAGAAATATTCTGGTTTAGTCAGTAATAAGGAATAATATACTACCAACAAGGGCAGAAATCACCTTTAAAGTAATTATCTTCATCTTTGAAAATTAGAGAAGCTTGACAGTGATATAAACCTAAACTAATATTCTGATTTATCTACTTACACTTTGTGCTCTTACATGTTAAAAATACTCAAGCATATTAATGCTGGAAATTTGGAAACCAAAGCTTATGGCTGCTGTACAGGGGACACAGAGAAAATATTATTGTTTGTACAGCCCAAGGAATCAGTGAGGAATGATGCCTCTGTGAAGGATTCATCTTTCATGTGATATGAAACTGTGGTGAGACAAGCTGAAGGCAGTCAGTCTATCTCTTGTTTAATTCTGTTGGAAATAACTGCAGGTAAAGGACCATTCAGGCAGCAGATCCCCTGCTTTCCTCATAATACAGTTGCAATATTCACTTTTGTCCTGTTCTACTCCCCTCTCCTAGAACAGCTCACAGGGGTGTGGAACAGCCAGAGCTCTGCAGGGTCAGCTCAGGCCTTCTCACCACACCTTGACCTAAGCAAAGGCAAAAGACAAAAGTAAAACATGAGCAAGATTTACTTTTTAGCCCAGCCTCACCTTTCCTCTCCCAGCTCTAGTCTTTTGATCACCTCCCTCCCTAGCTTTCTGTGAAATCTGGCCTCCATTTATTCCTCTGTTTCTCTTTCCATGTCAGTGAAACAGCAGCCTAAAGGGGAAACAGTGAGGTAAAGTGGGTAACTTCAATATTTTTAATGTGCATCTTTTATTCTATGGGCTCTTAAATAAATAATTAGAACCAATAGTGTCCCATACCATTTAGAGTAGACACTTTTCCATAGGCTACAGCAAAATTTAATAGTTGGAATGCAGTAAATATTTAACAATGAAAAAGAAAAATCTAGTGCGTCTCATACTTGTGTCCTTTCCAAAAATAAGAAGAAAACAGGACTAGTTCATGTCTGTTACTAAAGCAAGAACATACTCACTACCAGGAGAGAACTGCTGGCTTCATGCATCTCTTTTTTACACACTAGTATCTTTTAATAGAGCTGTGCTTCAAATTTATGAAGTTCAAAGAATATGGAAGGGTTTATTTCAGGTTGTTTTGATTTTTTTAAAAGCAAAAAGTAATTCTGGTGGACAGCAAGGGTAAACTTCCACATCTAAATGTAGCAACAGTTATAAAACTCCTAAATGAACACTGCCATAAAAGTGAGAGTATCTAATTTTACTAAATAATACTACTGGCAACTGCAACAGCTTTCCTTTTAACTTAGAGAGATATTTTTAAATTGTCTACTCTCTATAATTCATAGTTCAGATATTTTTTTGGGAGCTGGGGAACGTGTGTTTCAGAACAAGCAATGTTCAGCTACAAGAAGAGCTAAGGAAGAAGGACAAACCTGATCTTCTCTTACAGGCAGTGCTTAACCTGCTCAGCTGAATGCAATGGTTCTAAACTGTCAATACAGCTGACCCATTCAAGTTAATTCCTACTTTGAACCTGAAATATGGGCAAAAAGACTTTGAGGGACAGTAAAACAATACAGTCAACATTCCTCAGTAATCAAACCAACAAATAAGTGACTAAGTGCTTAATCTTGTAGAAATTTAACAATACAGTAGATATTATCAGAGGAAAATATTACCATTCCAAAAGAAAAACAGGAGTTGGTTTATGCCACAGTCCACCCTCACTTCATATATGTGCTGATAATGCAGAGTTCCTGTTTTATTGGCTTTGCTGTGCTCCAGCTCATTACACACAGCTGCTTCCCATGAGCACAAGTACAATACCCAGAAGGAGAAGGAACAACCTGAAGTATAAGATTTTAGCCAAAAAACTGAAAGGCTTTCATGCTCTACTTCTTGGTAAAGCAAAAGAAAAAACAGTTAACACAAATGTTTTTTTAAAAATTAAGACATAAAAGCATATATATATAGCAATAAAAATCCCATTAATGGCTGCAGCCAGGTTAAAGTAACTATTGACCCCTGTGTAGCAGAGTAAATCCATGAGTGATGGCAATCCAAACCCAGGAAATATGCATATAGATATAGATATAGATATAGATAAATATAGATAGATATATATATAGTCATTTCAATGGACTGGAAGTTACACGTGAACTCAAGTACTTTGTAGGTGTTGGCCTTAAGCCCCAATTCAGTTCCTACTGAAATCTGTAAGACACTATCACAGCTTCTGTATCCCACTTTAAATATATATACATATATACATGTATGTAGCATAAGGAAACACCTGAGTGTGCCCCTCACATCTGATGGCACTATTTGGATTATATTCCTGCAAAACATTTGCTATTTAGTCTTTGAAATAAAATGTCATTTAAAAGTCTGTCAACAAAACTGTAAAGAGTAATATTTTTCCTTTTCTCACTCCTGTCTTTTACAGTCTGAGATCTCCTCACACATGGACATCATTCTATTTCCAAATTTATTCGACTGTATTTTGCTATTATTGCATACAAATCTTTGTAAAGCCACAAATCCAACCAGGGCACAATGTTTCTCATGACAGTTTTTATTTATTTATTAGTGTCCACTGCTGAGGCACACCTTCAGAGTGTTGCATTGCAAATAATCCTTGTTTGCATAGGTGTGTTTGTTTATGGGACAAGGGAAATTAAAGGGGAAATTTTCTATGGCTTCAGTAAGCTTTGGAACAGGCACAATGTTATTGTATAATTACTAATTAGATGCTTAAAATTCACTGTTAATTATTGAAGTTTATAAATTTAGTTTCCATTGATGCTGTAAATTTTTCTTCATTTTTTTCACATCAACCACTGAATTCCGTTTTCTTTTTTTTAAATATTAGTTTTTAAAAAGTGTCTAACTTCAGCTTCTGTACAGTGGTAACATTTTGCAATGCTTATTTTGAAGGCATTGTAATGTTTGCCAACTTTTTATAGCAATGTTTCTGTGGTTAATTTTTATTAAAACTTTAATTTTGGACAGAGATGACTAAGCAAGGATTTCATCAAACAAGGATTTCCAGTGTATCTTCCAAGCAGAAGTGCTAAACACAGAGTTTGCAGAATGTTGTCACAACTATAGGTATTTTGGTTTATTTACAATTGCTTGAGGAAGGAGATGTTTTGTTCATGAGTCTTTTCATGCATTCTGTTATGACTCTAATATGGTGTCATTCCGAGGATGATTACGAGGCCAATGTGAGCATTACTTAAAGAAAGACACCATTTATAGTGATTAAAACCTTAGGGAAAAAAATCAGCAGCTTTTCTTGAGCCCTCTAGTGTTTGAAATTGAGTCTCAAAGGGCTTGTGAAGGATCCTGCTTATTGAAAGTGATCTCCTGGAGATTTTTACATATCTCAAGTAGTCCTGATAACTCTACTGAATTCCTAATCTACACATAGTGCATTATTACTTGCAAACCAACTCATACTGAGCATTTTTGACAGCTGACATTCCTAAGGAATACAGAGTACAAGCGTAAAAAAATAGAAAAAACACTCTTTTTAAAGCATCTCTTTTCTGTTTACCATCCTTCATCAATATAAACGGCACACAGAATTCTGTGGATATATCAGACGTGTCTAGAAATTTCAGGAACCACTATTTCGGCATCACAACTAAAGGTTCTGAACACTATAAACAATTCAACTGATTCTGAAAAACCTTGGTCTGTCCTTTCATACGTTCACATTAGAAGCTGCCCAGTTTGCAGAGGAAATGATCTATACCTCTGAGCAGCTGAAAGAGGAACCAGGCAGCTGACGAGCCACAAATGATATACAACTTAAAGCATTGTTGTCTCCAGATTTCTTTAATGAACCAAACTCTCCCTTTTTGCTTCCTGAGCCTCGTATCGTAATTGACAATAACTACAACATCTTCTCAAAACACAAAAACGCATCAACTGCCAGCTCCCTGCTAATAAACTCATCCAAAACAACTTATTAAGACATAACCTTTAAGTGTGTGAGCAAACAATATGCAGTGAAACCCGCAACACAAATATCTATAAAGCGAGATGAAGTATTAGGATTACTGCAGCTTTCTCTGAGCGAAGCCAAGCATATGGTGGCATAATGGAGCATGAATTTACAGCAGCAGAGATGTACGATATAGATTAAAGCTTCATCTGGGAGAACATACTGCACGGCAAAAAAAAAAAACCCCAACAAACCAACAATTTTTTTGTTTTGTTTTCTGGTTTAATGAGGAGCACCGAATACTCTTGTGTAGAACGGGGGCTCCCTCTGCTGCCCATGGGGAAGGACAAACCCAATCCTGCCTTCAGAGCCGCTAAAAAAGTGCTCCCGAAACAGCCCTGATTTTCAGTTGGTCTGAACACGCTTCTCAGAACACGAGGATGGACGCAAGGTTTTCAGGCAGGATGGATAGGCTCCTATGATCCATCTGGAGGGTGCGACATGGAAAGATCCAAAAAAATTAACTCCACTCCACTAATTTTGTCTGCTTTCACTGTAAGAGTTGTTAAAGGAACTTGAGACTTTTTGCTACTTTTTAAAACTAGACCAGAAATATTTGATAATACATCTTTATTAGCCCTGCTTTAAGGGAGTTGTGGCTCATTCATCCTGGTAGAACAGCTTTTGGTGTTGTTTCTTTAGTTAAATTAAACCTTTAAGTACGAGTGGAAAACCTACAACCTTTAATAAGAAAGAGTGACTGACCAACACTAAAGGCTGAAATTTGAGATGTCGAAGTTACTTTTTTAACGTGATTGAAGCTATTAATTGAGTGTGCCAGTAATACTTACATTGCTATTATGACGCTATTAGAGTGACTTTGTACTCAGTCTGATAAAGGCCAGTACCTTTGTCAGCTTTTGGGGAGAGTTTGGGGTGGTTTTTTTTCTATTTGATTCCAGAGACAGGGCCATGGCTGAGGGGCAGCATGTCTTTTAGTCCCAATTCCCGACTGTGGAAGAACTGGGGAGCAGTGGGCTCAGCACAGGGAGGCACTTTTGGGGAGCCCCAGCCGAGCAGAGCTTAGGGCAGCGCCACTCCCTGCTGCACCCGTGGGACGATCGACCAAATCATGTCCCCACGGCTGCTTTTCAGAGGAAATCGGAGGGCCCGTGGCACACACAGAGCCCAGGCCACCAGTCCATGGTGACATTTGTACCAGTCACTGGCACAAACGGACACGGCAAAGCCTCGGTGTTCCATCAGCTCAGCGGGATCGTGCCCGTCCCGCCGCGCCCTCACACACAGAGCACTCCCGGCCTGACCCCGTCCCACTCCGGCTCCTCACGCCAGCAGCTCCCGAAAGAGGGGCAGCTCAGGAAAGACAAGGAGCTGCTGGAGAGGGTCCAGCAGAGACCAGAAAGATGCCGAGGGGTCTGAAGCATCTCTCTGATGAGGAGGGACTGTGAGACCTGGGCCTGGAGAAGAGTGAGAGGGGATCTCATCAATCCGTACCAGTATCTCCACGAGGATGGTGCCAGGCTCTGTTCAGTGGTGCCCAGCGACGGGGCGAAAAGCAATAGCGGTAAACTAAAACACAAATTCAACCTCAATATGAGGAAGAACTTCTTTATACTGAGGGTGGCAGAGCTGCCCAGGGAGGTGTGGAGTCTCCCTCTCTGGAGACATCCCAAACCCACCCGGACGTGTCCCTGTGTCCCCTGCTCCGGGTGACCCTGCCCTGGTGAGGGGGTTCGGGGATCGGCGGTGGGTTGGCCTCGCCTGGCGCGGGCGGGGCGGGGCGGGGCAGCGCTCGGCGGTGGATTGGCAGCGCCTGGCGCGGGAGGCCTCAGACATGGCGGACGAGGAGCTGGAGGCGCTGCGGCAGCGGCGGCTGGGCTGGATCAGGGCCGAGCCCGGAGTGAGAGGGACCGGGGCGGATCAGGACCGGGCACCGCCTGACCCTCCGCCCGAACCGCTCTCGGCGCCCCTCGGGGGCTGGAGGGGAAGAAGAGAGGCCTCTGCGTGACCGAGCCCGGGGGGAAGCGGGAAGAAGCCCGGCCGTGCCCGGAGCTTTGGCTGGAAACGGCACCGAGCGCAGCCCCGGCCCTCGGCGCCACCTGCCTCCGCTCCTCCTGCTGCTGCCCTGGGAGGTTCGGCACACGAGCGTTCCCTCCCCGACCACTCACTATTCCATGGATTACTTTCCTAGCCTTTCCAGCCATCTCAGTTTTCAGAGCTGAATCACACAATCACAGAATTATTAGGGCTGGAAGGAACCTCTGGAAATCATCCAGTCCAACCCCTCACCAGGGCAGGGTCACCTGGAGCAGGTGACACAGGAACGCGTCCAGGTGGGTTTGGAAGGTCTCCAGAGATGGAGACTCCACGCCCTTCCTGGGTAGCTGCTCCAGTGCTCTGCCGCCCTCCATGGAAAGTTCTTCCTCATGTTGAGGTGAAACTTGTGCTTTAGCTTATGGTCATTGCTCCTTGTCCTGTTGCTGGGCACCACTGAAAAGAGTTGGACACCATCCTCTGACACCCCTTGGAGATGTTTATATGGATTTATATGAAGTGTCAATTTCGTTGTTCCTGTGAAGGATCTTCCCTACATCCAACCAGCCCCATTTCCTATATGGTTTTCTATCCTGCTTTCACACTTTTAAATGTAACCAGTAAAATCTGAGGTGTTGATTCCATATTAAGTTCAGGTTTTTTCCTTTTTTTGTTACTTGCTTCTGCATAATTATCACTAATAGTGACTTGGAAGTTTGCCCCCTTTTATTTTTAATATGTGCTAGTGTTAAATGCAGGAACCAGCTCTTGTAGAACCCCCCCTCATTAACTTCATTGGCTTCAGGAGTTAGACTTGATGATCCTTGTGGGTTCCTTTCAACTCAGAATATTCCATGATTCTGTGATTCTGTGATTTCAGCTGCCATGCTGAGAATGTGTTACGTTTCATTTTACTTATCCTTAACTTACTCTCATGGGTTTATAATGCTTTTGTCAGTTTTCTGGGCTTTGGGGAAGTTCATTATCCTAGACCTAAGGGGAAGGCCTCTTCCTGTCCAAAGCCACAGGAGTCTGTGGATAGACCCAGGAGTGGCACTCACCCCACTGTTGGCATTACTGTGTTGTGTGGAAAGCAGAGTGTGGCATATTTATTTGCTAGGGCAGCAGATTCCCATTTCCAGGATCTCATCCGTGGTCAGGCGGGTTTAACAGGCAGGTTTAGCTTCCATCGATGCTGCTGGAATATTTTTACTTACTGTCCTGTGTGGAATGATTCTGGACTGTGATATTCACTCTGATCTCCTTCCTCAGGATCCTTCTGCTGATCCGTCGCAACAGGAAGCAAAACAGAGGTATAAATGAGACTATTGAATTTTGGTCTTGCATCTAATAATTTTTAGCCATTTACTCTTTGGTTTTTTTAGTATTTAATTTCTTTGGAATGCTGCCCCACATTTGTTTTGTTGCTGGGAAAATCGCTAACAAAGAAATTGAAGTGCCAAAGATTTGATACTGGTGTGGCACCCACGCCATGACTATACTGCCTGAAGCCTGCGGGGGTGGGAGGGCATGATGAGAAAGCAACAGCAGTTCATTTTCACTTGGGACTTGCCTGAGCTCAGTAACCTTGTGACCTGTAGTGATACAGTAGGGTGGTCTGGGGAAGCATCATCCCTCCCACTGTCACCTGCTTCTGGAAGGCAGAATCCTTGGCTCTTCAGGGTTGGTAGGACTTTATGATCCAAGTCTTGAAGGCTGGCAGAACTCCTCCTAAACTGGTGCTTTTTATTAGTGGTGAGTTTGGGATTGGGTTGGGTTGGGCTGTTATTGCAGTGGGAAGAGCCTTTCATAGTTGATCTGATTCTTCTGGGATATCTATTGCAGTTAAAATCTGAAACAAAATGATTTGTGTTGGAGCTTAGTGCGGGAACAGTGTTCAGTATTTGTGCTAGGTGGAAGACTGTAAGCAAATATTTGAAGAGCTGACTTTGCACAATCCAAGTTTGTATTAATTAAAGTTTCATAAACTAAAGCTCCAGTTTTGCAGATACTTACTGTCAAATATTGTAAATATATGGAGACTTGGTGAAAAATTCTAAATACATAAATGAGGTTTGGTTTGGTTTTGGAATTGCATGGCCAAGTCCTTGTGCCTGCTCTACCATGCACTTCCTTGGGGTGAATTCCACACGGATAGATGCAGGATCTAAAGGGTAGCACAGCTTTTGTCTCTTCAGATGTAATCATGAGCAGTGAGAAGGTATAAGTATGAAACTCCACCTTGATTTCTTGGAAGATGTTGCCATCTGTGTAATTTCAGCCTACATGGAGCTGCCCAGGACAGGACATGCTGTGAAAAGTATCATGTAAATGTAAGGTTTGAAGTGACCTCAAGAAGCCACTTTCATGAACCAAAAGTCTTCTGTAGTTTACTGTTTTGCACGCATTATTTTAGATGTTTGAAATCCCACTTTGAATGTGTGGTTCACTTTTCCTTACAGGGAAGCAGAGATAAGAAATACTATTTTAGCTCAAGTTCTTGATCAAGCAGCTCGTGCAAGATGTGAGTATCCAAGTAACTTTCTAATATAAAATACTCATCGAAGGGACTCCTCAAAAGTGTGTGTTGTACAGAGGCCGGACTAGAAAAATACTATTGTTGCTGAGAAGATAAAACTTGAAGCTTTTCAGTCGGCAGTATCAGTGATTGAAAGGGAGAGGCTAATGGGTATCTGAATTATGTTAATGTTTTGGGGTTTTTTTAAAATTAGTAGAAGGAATACTGAGAGTCAAAGTTGTTTAATCAGGAGCAAATATGTAGAAGTAAGAAATATAACTGTCTTGTACCTGGCATAAATAAAAATGCCTTTTTCAATTTATTTCACAACCTTGGCATAAAAAAGATGGTTTCATAGGGACATTTCTCACTTTTTAGTTACTAATGAAGGTATTTGAGAATGTTTTAAACCCAAATGAACAGAGCCTGTTTTTGTTGCAGTAAGCAATTTAGCACTTGTGAAACCAGACAAAGCAAAAGCAGTAGAGAATTATCTTATACAGATGGCAAGATTTGGACAGCTAGCTGGAAAGGTGAGTGTATTTCCTAATTCCTTCTCACATATTTATTTTTAAACCAAATTTGCTCTTAAAAAAAGATGCTTATAATAGATGTAAATTAAATTAACTTAACTGTAAATAGCTTCTGACCACTACTATATAATTCCATCAAAAACCTTTTGTAAGAAAGGAAATTGTGATTCAGCTGTTTGATACTAAGCATCTCTCAGAGTGTGTTTATCCACATTTTGTTTCGCTTTCCTAGGTATCAGAACAAGGTTTGATAGAAATACTTGAAAAAGTGAGTCAGCAAACAGAAAAGAAAACAACAGTGAAGGTGAGTTTCCTTTCCTAAATGTAATGTTATAAAGTAGAGCAGCAGAACGGCACCTATGGGACCAGTTCAGGACAATGCAATGTGCAGTTTGCTGGCACCCTTGCCCACGGTCTCCTCTTAGAAGGAGATTTAAAGCAAACCCTAATTTCAGTCTACTGAAAAAGGTCTCTCTTGCCAAAGCAGCCCTGCTTGGCTACAGCTCCAGGAAGCTGCACAGTTCAGGGTGGAACTTTGTATTTGCAGCTCTTCCCCTGGCCTGTCGAGCGCTGGGATTCCATCAGAGCACTCCTGTGGACAGGAGCGTGTGCAGCAGTTGCCCTGGGGCCAGGGCGGTGTGACACAGCCCGGCCCGGCTCTGTCCTGTCCCACTGGGCCAGGCAGGGCGCTGAGGGGTGGGGTGCACGTTCTGCCCAGGCAGTGCTTTCATTGCCACACGCATGGAGCGGGAAAGGTTTGTGCCAGCCTGGATTTACTATGACCCTTTAATTTCCACTTTATGTATTTCATTTTAGTTCAACAGAAGGAAAGTGTTGGATTCTGATGAAGAGGATGATTATTAATACTACTGTAAGGCTGCCAAACAATAGCCTGGAAAAATGCTGTTAGCAGGCAGAACGCAAGATCTGAAAATGTTTACGCTTCTTGACTTTTTTTTTATTATTATAAAAGGCCAACAAAAAAACCTGTAAAATAAATCTGAGAAGGGGAATTTTATAACTGAAATTTTTGTAGTATAAGAGGCCTGAGCAGTGTGGGGTTCCCTGTGGCTTCATTAGCATGAATGTTTTATTGCCCCTTACTCACTGTAAGCTCTGCTTTCAGCCACTGCACACACTTAACTTGCTGCTATTGGAGATGCCAAACACAGGAGGAGCCAAGTGAGAAGCAGGGAACAGCCACTCAGAGTTTAAAGTCTTGCCTCCGGGCTCTGTCACAGAAGTGTTAGAAAGGAGATTTCCTGAGCCCCTGAAGGGCACCTGTCCAGCCATTCACTGGCTCTCAAGTCCTTACTGGAAATTTAAAAATGAAGGTATCAAAATAGTGTTTGGATCAGGGGGTTGCTATCATGCAGTCTGTGTAAAGAAAAGTTACCAGCAAACAGTTGAACTGTTCCCCTGTGAGTTCCTGAGCTCTCTCAAACAAAGCAAGTTAACTGTGTAATATACAGCACTGTTCAGACACTTGGTATCGTGCATTCTTACAACTACCTCCACTTTTATCAAATGGCTGGAGTGTTTCTTACCTGGAAAAAAAGAAAGACCATTTTCCTAAACTCTGCACCTCCTGCATGCATAATGTAAAGCTGAACGTGTGCTGTACCTTTATTCAAGAATATGGTTATGGAAATCAGTAGGATGCATACTGTAATGTGCTGATAAACACTCTCCCACCACAACCCCCTTATCTGACATAATTTAACAGGATCGTGTATGATTCCAACTGCAGTGTTTTTTGCAACAGAATAAACTTGTTTCAAGTGAGCACTAGTGGGTGTGTTTTTCATCTTGTCTGAATGAGTGTTAAATGAAAATTAAAAATGAAAGTTAATGAAATATGAAACAGTTATTTTTGTTTCATTTGGTCTAGACTGGGCATTTTGCTTCTCTGTGAATGTACCTAGGATGCCTTTAGTAATAACCTGAGCGCCAGATTTCTTCAGACTAATCACCCTTGTTGAGTTTGAAGCCAAGGTGTGGTGAACTGATTTTTCTCATCCATATAGTTGAGAAATCTGAAGAATAATTTAGTTAAATGCATGCTACAATTGAAACACAAGCAAAATTCTCACTCTCTAGTTTGGAAGTCAGATCTGTGAAAGTCTGCTTTATCTTAAACTTTATTATCTGGGTTATTCTTGCTGCAGGTAAGGACCAGTGACTTACTCTGGGTCATCGTTATAGTGTCACAAGAAGGAAAAACCTGTTTCGTCTCTTTGTGTCTTTTGACTTGTAATAGCTAAACCTCCTTTTTTTTTTTTAATGTGAATGTAGAGCTAGAAAAGGTTATGTGAAAATGCTCAGTTTCACTAACAATTCTATTTTGTATACCTCTTGTGCATAAATCTAAAACCACACAACCTAATAAAGTTACCTGTAAATAATAGGAGGAAGAAAAGTCCAAGAGTAAACAGAAGGTAAAGTCTTCAAATGCCTACAAAACCAAGCAAGGAAATCTGTGTAATAGACTCTATGCTTGGACAAAAGCACTCAAAGAAAAGAGCATTTTCAAGAGTTCTTTTACTAGTTTTTTCTTTCCATCATTTGGCACAAATCCAAGGCACATCAGAAAATCAGATGAACTCATAAATTATTAGAAAAATAAACACATTACCCCCTCAAATCCAAATGTCATTTGACATTTTATCTCTTAGATTAAAAAGTTATCTGAAAAACCCACCACTTTGTCTTCCAGCTTTGTATTTTGCCAGGCAGTTTACTAATACCACAGTTAAAAGAAAGAATTACCTATACAAATAGTTCATGAAATAAAATGCAAGCTGGATGTGATGAGCCAAGAATAAAAAAATACTGCACTGCAAAACCTGGCTTGTGCTATTTACACGTTCTCCTCCCATAACCGAACAGTAGAAAATGAACTTCAAATCTAAGCCGCCACTTTGTAGTTCCCTGTGAGCTTTCAGTTCTTCAGTGATCACCCCTAGGAATGGGGTAGGATTTGGCCTATTCCAGCCAGTGCTCACTGATGTGAGAAGTACCTTTCATAATGGGAATTTCACCTTTTTAAGAGCAGTCCAGAGCAGGCTCCTAAGCAGTCTTGTCAGTGGATGTTGCCCAGGTTTGGAATCATGAATACTTGTGCATTTTTGCATTACCTGCTTTAGAGGAGGGGAAAAACAACTTAATTTTGTGTGCCCTTGCACATGCTTGCTTCTGCTTTTTTATTAGGCTGTGAACAGCAAGTCCAAAGTTTAGCATTGTCAAAGGCTCTCTACTTTCTCCCCAGTATCCTAGCTTCCTTGTAAGAACTTGATCTTGCAGCTCCAGTACAGGGGAGCATTACTAAGAGATTAGCTAGGATTACACCCCTTCATATTAATAATGCAGATGTTATGGACTATTGTTTGCCCAGATTCTGAAATATACAGAAATATATACTATAATGGTTTGTAACACTACAATAAAAATAGAGACATTTCAGTTACCTCTGGCAATAAATACCTTGTTATCCAATATATCTTTTTATATATATAAATATATTTATATTTAATTCTGAATGTAGTGATAAAAACTGAAAATGCAAAAATTATTCAAAGACTTTTAAAACAAAGCGGGTGGCTGAAAAATACAATACAGGGTTTCATTTGGTTTACTGTCACATAGAACTTTTTAGTAAGTGCTAAATAAAATAGGAAAGTAATTTTGCCGTCTTCATTTCATTACGTCCCTGTTTGTGAGATCAGTAATGATCTGGCTGCGTGGTCACCTCCAACATGAACGGAGGAGTCAGTCCCCAAGGTGCCAGAACATTCCAGCTGTGCTGCAGAGCCGGCCTGCTCTGAACTCGGGTGTGTCAATGTCACCGACACCTCTGACACAGTGAAGGGCTATTGAAATTCACACCACCTCAGGGTTCCTTCGGGCACCTTCGGGCTTCAAATCTGTGCTTCCCTGTCAGTGATCTGAAACTGAGTCATCACACTCCTGTGATTGTGGAAGCCCTGGATCTGCAGGGCTGGATGAGCCACTGTCACTGCCCTCCTCTGCTGGCAGTGGCACATTGACCGTGTGTCTGCGCTGCAGTAATTTACTCCTGTGAGGAGCTGTCGTGTCATCATCTTCCACAAACTCACCACTGCACCCCGTGTCAGTCACCTGAACTGTGCTCTGCCCCAGCATTCCAACAGATTTCAATTTGCTTTTATCAAAGCTTTTAATAGCCATCTGTGAGGAGAGAGAAATGGTACGTTAAAAGCATTATCTACTTCCTTCATTACAGAGAAGGAAAACGAATATGGTGTTTCTTGAGCATTATTATCATATTAATTTCACTGTATTCTTTATGCTGAGAACACAGCCAAGATTAAAAACAGCATACTTTGTAAGAGAGTGATTATATTTGGGCTACATATGAGAAAACAAGAGGCCAACCTGCCTCAGGCTACACACACATCAGTATCAGACCTGAAAACATAACAGACATTCCAAAACTTATTTTCACCTCACTATCCTACCATCCCGACTCTTCTAAATGCCTTTGTTAATGCACGTCTCAATGCACTTGAAATTAACAGCCATTTCTTTTACTATTAAGAAAAGTGGAAGTAGTGACAGACAGGGTCACCCAGGCACTGCTGAGGGCAAAGGCTGTGCTATTATTATTATTATTATTATTATTATTATTATTATTATTATTATTATTATTATTATTATTCCCTGCTTCCAGAGCTCACCTGTCAGGGAACAGACACCCACCCTCCCCACCCCACTTAGTGCCTCTTTCTGGTCACTCCAACTATTCATATCTTCTATTTCCACACCTGCTCCTACTTTCCCTGTACAGAGTGGGTGGCTGTCCTTGATTACTGGCCACTCTGCAAATGTTAAAATTTCAGGAGAAATAATGAGAATCCAAGCATGCTAATGACAGATCTTCTAAGACAAGGACTAAAGGAGAAAGTACCTTTTTTACTGAAATAACGGCAACAATCTTGAAAAAGCTGCAGACAAGAGATTATGCACGTTTAAATTCACTGACAATTCAGAGCTGTGTGGACTCATGAATTTGTTCAGCCATAGCTGTATGAACTGACAACCATGGCACAGGGTTGAAGTGCTCTGTATCAGGGTCACATTAGATTTCTGACACGTGTGTACTGAAGTGACATACTGCCTTCAGTGATCCACAGTTATAAAATCTAAATCCTGAGTTTAAATAGTGAAATAATACTACTAAGAAAAAAATATAGTAAGATACTACAGCTTTATAGCATTAATTTAGTGTTCTCAAGGCTTCTGGCAAATACTCAGTCTTCTAAGGGCGCTAGGGAAAGGAAGAGTATCCCATTTTCTAGATGGACGTGAGCAGCAGAGTCTGCATTTCCAAGGCTGTGTCAGTCTAATGATGGGCAGCTGCTGTTTTGGACAGGTCAGTTTTTCTCTTGATTTAGTGTTTTGAAATGGCTCAGCAGAAGATGCAATGAGAGTCAAAGCCAGAGTAAAGGAGGCAGAAGGAGCACAATTTCTGGGGGAAGGCAGTATCCAGCAGTTGGTGTGGGGTGTCACTGTACCCCAAGCAGAGGTGAATCCATCACTTATGTCTGTCTCACAGCTGACAATGCAACGTGCAGTTTGCTGGCACCCTTGCCCACAGTCTCCTCTTAGAAGGAGACTTAAAGCAAACCCTAATTTCAATCTACTGAAAAAGGTCTCTCTTGCCAAAGCAGCCCTGCTTGGCTACAGCTCCAGGAAGCTGCACAGTTTTTCAGTTCTAGGTTTTGTAGGACAGGACACAGAAAACAAGACAGATATGAAGCCTGCAGTAAGAGGCTTAAGAGGTTTTAAAGAAAGAATAAAGTGTTTAAGAGGTGTCATAGAAGCACCACTGAAGTTTGAACAATGACAAAATGAGCAACTTGGCAAACAGGTCAGAACTTTGACCACCACTAGTAAACTTTCCTCTTACTTGTACCCAGAGCAATAGCAGAGCAAATAAATATATTTGCTGTAATACACACAAGTATTTCCACTTACCTGGTGCAGTAAGTGATAGTCAAAATTAGGGACACTTTTATCTCTTGTTATTGTTCTCCGTAAGTGTTTTTCTCTGAAGAAGATTTTAAAGAGATCAAAGAAATTAATTGTCTTTACTTAAGCCTGTCATAAAAGCCTCTCTCTCAGAAGCTCCACAAGGTGGAACTATCTCACCAGAGACAGGCAGCTCCCTGACCACACCTTCCCAGAATTACAGCCTACTCATATTTCCTGTATTTCACTACGGAATATACATTAAGGTTTAAAAAGATAATAAGCAAAACCCAAACAATGAGTGAACACCACTGCAGTATTTTTAAGCAGTCTGGCTCGGAAACACTTAAACGATGGTACACCAAGTATTAGTGCAATCCCAAATTTAGATACATTTTCAAGCCCTCCCTCCCAAACCCAGTGAGCTTGTCGTGCCCAGAACATCTGCCTGGGGATGTGACCGTGCCAGCCCTGCAGGATTAACATCCACTGTCACACCACCACGTCATGTGTAATCATCACTGACCCACTTTGGGGCTTTATTAGCAGCTGGATTTCTCCTTTGCTTATGGGAAACAACAAACATACTCTGAGCAAGCTTCTTTGCTTACTTGTTAAATCTGTTAATTGATTGGACCAGCTGAAGTTGTCTGCTTATGGGATCATCGGCTTCCTCACAGGGCTTAGGATGCACTGGGGGTTTAAAAGAACAGGTAGCTAAAATTACAACTGAGTTGCACTTAGGAATTAAAAAAACACAGTTCTGATTTTAAATTTTACAGTAAAACTGTAACAGTGTTAGCTTGAATTAGAGTGGTGATTTGTCTTTGGAAATTTTACAAATTTTTAAGTTGCAGGAGTAAACATTCTTCCTCAGATGAGCACAAGCTTCTGAAGAGACTCTAATTCTGGACTTTGAGGCCCTGATATTCCAATTTTTACCAACCTGAATTAACACACAGATGCTAAACCACCTCTTCATTAGTATTACCTACTCATATCTTCTACTGCTCTTTTAGAACTATTCATAATATTTGAAAGAACTGTTCTCAGTCTTAGGCATCAGCATGCTGTGATTAATTGTGGTTTTCTATTAACCACACATTCACAATCTTTCTGAGGGAAGGAGGCAAGAGTTACTTTGAAAACTCATGGATGCTGAGATGGGCACTCCTGCTCCTCGTCTTCCCTAATTCCTGCTTTGCAGTCTCCCTGTTTTCTTTCTGCAGTCCTGGTGGCAGCAGGTCCTATGCTGAGCTGTGCAGCTCAGGGGGAACAGCTTTTGTTACATTCCTCACCCCAGGGTAGTGAACTTGAAAATTCACCTGAAAAACTTCTGAGCCAGCATAGTGGGAGTGGTGGATAAGGCAGATCAGAAGCTGAGGGTGAGAGGGGAGGAGGAAGAATCTGTGGTCACTAAGCTACATCTCAGAGGCTACTTAAGCACACTGAGATAGGGGACATGTGTCCAGTCCTTTAAGAAGTGAAATAATTCTGCATCATTTAATATTACACATAATGTTATTGCTATTAATAAAGGAGAAGGTCAGAGTTAATATTGCAAGAGAAAAGGTATCAAAATGATGGTAACTCATCCTTCCCAAGGCACTGGGGCCCTGCTGCAGCCCAGCTGTGCTGTCACTGCACCTCATGGCTGGCACTGGGCCCCTTCCTGCCACTTGCCCAGATGTGCTAAAAGGTTCAGTCCCCTCTGTAGCTCTCATTTCTGCCCCAAAATATGAGAGACAGTAACTAATGAAGAGTCACTCCCTGACCTGTTTTAGGGCAATGTAAATTACTCCCAACACTCATTTAAATCTGCTTTGCTTTGCTCTGAAATGCAGTTATTACATGGTTAATTATATCATCTCAAATGTGGCATGTTTTTAAATTTTCAAAGTTTCTGTATGTAAAATTTACACATATACCCTAAAATAAGAGAAAACTAAGTTTGAAGCAATATCATAAAACAAAGTCTGCTGCATTTACTTACAGTCTTTTAGGTATTTAGGTGTTACCTATCATAAATATGCAAAATAATTGACTGCCCTATAATTATTCATAAATCAATTACATAAAATATTTGCTCTAGTCGCACATGAATTCCTAAATCCCTTTTTACTCATGCCAGTGGAAATATGACAGGTACCTTTTTTCCTTATCTTGACAGTAACATGCTGCTCACTCTCCTTCTCTCCCTCTGCTGATGTGGGGACACAGCTTGGTGCTGCTTCCAGCAACTTCATGATGCTTGAATTCTTGATTTTCAGAGTTTCCATTTTCACCATTATTAAAGAAAAAGAAAAACAATAGTACAATTTAGTACTTTAGTCTGTGCAGAGTGTGTTAATTAATGCTTCCACAAATCAATACAAACACACGCAAAAAGATCTCATTATTTTAAAAAACCCTTTAAATTGTATCATTCTAAGTAGGGACAAAATCAGTGTTCCACAAGTCACACTGTAATGCAGTGATGATGTTGGAGTCTTGACCTCTTATGGTTAAACTAATTTCAGTTTAAATGGTAACATACATGCTAAGATTGATCCAGTACAGGATTTTGTGGTCATTGAGCTACATCTCAGAGGCTATTTAAGCACATTAGGATAGGGGCCATGTGTCAAATCCTTTAAAGAGTGAAATAATTCTGTGTAATTTAATATTACATATACTATTATTGCTATTAAAAAAGGGGAAGGTCAGAGTTATCCATTGCAAGATAAAAGGAATCAAAAGGCTTGAAGGGCAGAAGATGGTGGGTGGAACAAGGCACGCTGCTGCCAGTGCAACTGATTAGTGCAAGGTGTTCATTTGCCTACATCCAACAGTGCTTCTGCTCTCTCTGCCATTACGCAGATTTTAATGTTAATTTTATTTAGGTCTGTGCTTTAATTCTTTCCAGACTCATCCTTTTTGTCTAGGATAACTTATTTTAGAAACACAACCGGTTTCACAGGCCACAGGCACCGTTTGTACGCTGCACAACAAACAGGCATCTTAGTCTTTCTGTCCCACGCAGGTGCTGAGCGCAGTTGAGCCTGCCAAAGCCCGCTGTGACAGCAGCTGTGTTTGTTTGCTGTCCTGCCCCGTGGCCCGTGGCCGTGGGCAGGCTCGTGCAGCACTCACGGGCTCGGCGCAGTCCGCGGGGGTGCAGCTCCGCTCGTCGCGCAGGTGCCGCAGGGCCCCGTTCTGCAGCAGCAACGCCACCAGCGCCTCGCTCCTGCCCGCCACGGCCTCGTGCAGGGCCGTGCTGCCCTTGGCGTTGGAGAGGTTCGCCGAGGCTCCGTGCTGCACAGCACAGCGAAACCAGAGTTAGAAACGCGGCACCGGAGCGACGCAGCAGCCCCGGAGCTGCCCACGGACGGAGGCATCCGCGCCACCGGAGCAACAAGAGCCCACCTGGGCACGTTATTGCCCATCTCAAAGCCACCGTTTCACAGATCAGCTCTTTTCATTTCTGCATATACCTATTATACGTTCCAAGCTTAAGTGATATTTAAAAAAACCCCAACTCTAAGTGATAGAATCCCAAGCAAGAAAACCTAACACCTGCCACATAAAAGTTCCATAAAAACAGCCACCTGTACAATAGTAAGGTAATAATTATCTAATTAAAATCTGTGAAGGGATGGGATTGAAACGAGTAAGTCAACAAAAACTTATTTTTTTCCCCAAGTAGTTTTGACAGAGAAATGCATAACTAAAAATACTGATCCTGAGTACTGGGTAAGCACAGATATCACATGAGAAATTCCAGCTGAACATTCTGTCTTCAGAGATCTTACCTGCAACAACAGGGCAGCAGTCTCATAGTGACCATTCGAGCATGCATAAATTAAGGGAGTATTTCCATATATATCCTTTTTATTTTGTTTAGCATTGTAATCCATCAGACACTTTACCACCTATTGAAAGAAGTAACAGCTTTACTCTTACTATGAGACTTTCATATTTTAACATTAACTTTTAAAAAAGAAAAACTTAAGCAACTACAAGAAAGGCCAGAAAATAAAACTCGAGGTATGTGAAAAACAAATATAACCAATAACTTAGCAAACCATCAAAACCAAACCACCAGAGCAGCAGCACCCTTTTCCAAATTCATCACAACACCTGGAAGGAGATCTTTATACTGTAATTATCTCATAAGCTAATCTTTATTAACTTACAACTGTGAGTTGTATTATTGGGTTTTTCCTGCTTCCCTAGTGTTGTCTTCCCATCATTTTCAGAATTCTCTTTTGTTCCCTCCTGCAGTCCTCAGCTCCTTATTTTTAAAACCCTAATTTTCCACTTTTCTGCATCTTCCCATTTGCCTGTCTGCCCCTGCTTTTCCATAATTATTTCCCCCCCTCATTTACTCTCCCTCCCGTATTGACACCCTCCCCCCACGGCCTCATGCTTTTCCTTCACTGCTTTTGCTTCCCTGACTTGAAGTGAGGCATGAGTTATCTGCTGCCTCAGAGCTCAACTCAGCTTTTCAACTGAGTTGAAAAGACAGTAACTATTTAATACTGTGGCTACTGAAGATACAAGACAGAAACATAACCTAGAGAAGAAGGTACAGAGGAACGTACACAGAAGATTCAGCTGCACAAGGAATTTTTCAAGCATTTAAAGTATGACAGAAGGGTTTTGCAGCATTTGCATTAAACCAGTATTTTAAGTCATTTATAAAGAAAAGGTGTCTACTGAAACAATTTCAGCTGGAAGTTCCCCTTTCCATCTGGAGATTTGAGACAGTGAAAACGAAAACCAGAACCGCCAAACTCATTTTCCGTGTTACTGGTTTAGCCCGGTTGATGATTTCCCCGCACAGTGATTCAAGGAAGTTAGGGAATAATCGATTAGGGTCTGGCTGTTCCCTAAACAATGTATATAGCCTGCTCAACAGAAAGAGAGGATGCAAGACTATTGATAAAGAGGAAGCAGCTTGACCAGAGATCCTGTTTTTGGACCCTCAAACCAGCTTGAGTCAGCTTTAAGATTTGGACTATGGCCAAGGACCTAGAGAGCATGCGCAAAGAAGAAAGGTGAAAAGTTCAACCCCAAACAGATCATTTAATTCATCTGAGGAAGACCTTACTTCATCCCAGAGACCCCGGCCCATGACCACCGAGTGGCACTACGCATGCGCCATCGTATGGAAATGACTTTAGAACTCATTATAATACGAAGCCGAGATGGGTCATGAATATGTGTAAACACATTAAGTAATCTAATACATATGTAATTTTAACTCAATATATACCAAGATGAATAGTGCTGGGGTACACATGTCTTTGGAAAGAGATTTCCCATGCGTCCAACGTTGAAATAAACCATACCTACTTTACAACTTTTATAAGTTGTGGAGTCATGCTGTGTATCAACAGCTGTGTGCAGAAGGCAGGGTTACCTGGGAGTGCCCCTTCTGGCAGGCCAGGTGGAGGGGAGCGGCGAGTTTGGCGTTCTTGGCACTGGCGCAGGCGCCGTGTCGGAGCAGCAGCGAGGCCAGCTCGCAGTGCCCGTGCAGAGCAGCCATGTGCAGCGGGGTGAAACCGGCCTGGTTCGAAACGTTCACCCCGAGCCCGCTGGCACAGACCCTGGAAAATTTCTGTTGAGGAAAATACATAATAAAACCGTAAAAATAATCGTGCTTTGTTTTAACCACAGAAATAGCCAAATATCCGCTAAGTTCCCACAAAACAGGCAGATGGGCATTACAAGAACTTCTGCTCCAGAGCCCAACTTGAGGCCTTCAGAAAAAGTCAGTAAAGCAGAGCAGCTTGGTAGTATTTTTCAACAGAAAATGACTTTTATTGTCTCTCTTTTCTTCCAACATGGTAACTTCATAGAGAGAAATTCCAGAAAAAGTATTCACGATATTAAAAAGAGGCTAAAGCAGCACAGGTTGAGACATAAGTGAAACAAAGTTTTTATACAGCTATTAGGGTGCTCATACTGGGTATGAGTCAGTGTTAATGAGTTACTTTCATTTATACAGACATTTATGCTTTTTGAGACGGATGCTAAACACCTTTTAATGCTACACGACGCTTGAGGTAACAAGGATACAAGACAGAACTAATTTAATTCATCTGGAAGCAAAGTGGCCCAGAGAGCAGAGTCCCCTGGGGAGTCAAGATAGGGAAACCACCTGAAGGACAATTTACACAGCAGTACAGAACATCCTCTTTCACTCCTCTTGCAAACTGTGGGTGCCTGACATTTACAGTGGTGGACAACCTTCAGTTCTGTGCTTTCAACGTGTGCCTGCCCAATACAGGGGTAGGATTAATTATCAAGTTCCTTTCTCTTCTCATTCAGCAGGCAAGTAAATTCCACAGCAGATGCCATTCCCTCCTCTGTTAGCATAAAATGAGCTTTTTGGGCTCGAGCTCTGGCATCTTTAGCACATGATCTCTGTCCTGAGGGCACAGGGACACCCCTCACCAGAGAACAAAGCACGATGTGAATGTGAAGCATTTAAGGACAACAGCACACTCTAGGCCTGCACAAAATAAACATGTGGTGGCAGTGGGGAGTTTAGAAGTTAAGCAATCTCACTCGCTGTTAACCCCAAAGTAGCCAATAAACTGAAAGTCTGTACTTTGGTTTATTTTGCAGTGACTTATCCAGTTATGTACACCTTCAGACACCTCCAGGAAGGCAAGTAATGGAATTTCTACTTCCAAAAAGATGGCATTGTTCCTTGTTTAAAAAAAAAGAAAAAAAGAAAAAAAAAAAAAGAAAAAAAAGAAAAAAAGGAAAAAAGGAAAAAAGGAAAAAAGGAAAAAAGAAAAAAGAAAAAAGAAAAAAGAAAAAAGAAAAAAGAAAAAAGAAAAAAGAAAAAAGAAAAAAGAGTATTGTAAAGCCTCGTTCTATTCTACAAAGTGTGGTAAGTTAGGGGGCAGGAAATCTTTGCAACTGAAAAGAAAGTCTTTGTAATTATATTTAATCTCTGAAGAGGCTTCAGATATGGCTTGTAAAAAAGATGCCACGCAATTAAAAAAAAGACTTTATCAGCTTTACATCGATTATGGGATTAGCAGGTATTCCTTGCTAGACTGATCACTAACAGGTAAGCAGATATGCTGTGCCAGGTAGCAGTGTAAACTACAAAAGGGAACCGGAGGCTTAGAAAAGGATGTTTATTCAAAGTTGTCCAAACCTTCCTGACAGCACTCCACATATCCCAAAAGCAAACTGTGAAGCTTTCTCACTCCATGAAACATTGAGCAAGCCCATGAGCACCGTTCCTGTATCCAAAATTTTCAACAGTTCAATTAAAAAAAGAACAATTTCATAACATCAGATGAAGTGTGAAAATCTGTATATAGTTAATTGCTTTTTAGACAGAGAGACAGAGATGCTGGGCAATATGAATGCTATTTCCCTGGAGCTAAAACTTGCATTACAAGAATATAAATTATTATTTTTACACAAAGAATATTCCAACCTTTTGTGCTGGCCCACATTTCGAGCACTGGCATAACGGATGGCAGAATTCTGGTTTTGATGTACTGGCTGTGTCATCCTCATCTTCCAAGTCTTCTTCCATCCATTCCAAGAGGTAACGGACCTGGCATAAAAAGCAAGTCCTTCTTTACAGAGTCCAAAGGTTCCATGTCCTAACAGATCTGCATATGTAGACAAGTCAGATTTGACATACACTTGTGAGTGTCTCAGGGAGAGTACACAGCTACCTCTTGGCACCAGCTGCCCACAGGCCAAATTAAAAAATCAAGTGTTATTGGTGACACAGCAGCTAGGAAGTTCTCCAAGTACAGCAGTGAAGTGAATTATAAATTACTTCCTGCTGCCTAATCACAGCTTCAGTGTTCACCCACTCTCAAACACTCCAAACCCTTTTAGTTCAGATTTGTGCCAGCTCATATCAATGTGAATTTTGTTTCATATTTCGCTTTACAGAACATAAGAAATGACAGGGATGACAACATTTAACTGATACCCAAAACTTTGCAGGGGCACTGACTTTCCTTAGGTCTGTCACTTCCCAGGAGTTGGACAGTTTCACTTTTTCCACAATGTACAATGCCTCATTTTTGAGAGAGAGGCCCTGCAGTGAAGTCTTAGGGCTCAGGGCATTCATGTGCAACCTGCAAACAGCGACGCTTAGGGCACGTAAATTTTACATTACATTCTATGTAACTAAAAAAGGTGTTGAAGAAATAAATTTTTATCTTGAAATTCATTAATCTACAGTTCACTAAAGACATCTTAGAATTAGCAGTGACTGTATTAAGTCTCCATTACTACTGGACCAAGCCAAGAGCTCTACAGCTGCTAGTCCAAGGGAATGGGGACAGTGGGATGCCTGAGAGGTTCCTCCCACTCTGTTTACTCTCACACTTGTCACAGGTTCTGCTGCTCACCACTGAGCTCTGGGAAAACAACACATTCATGTCCTACCCACTTAAACACATGCAGCTACAACAAATCCTAGGACAGCCAGTAAGGGCCACATACCTGATTCTGAATGATAACGTAACTGAGACTGAAAAGGGATGTTTTTCACAGACAATGCTTTTCCTGCAAATTCCACATCGCTCTCTGGAGTAAAGGAAATTTTCTCTCAAGCCTGCCCGTTTATGGAAGGCCAGCTCAGCACAGCTTTACTACTTGCTACATTTGTACATGTCTAAAATAAGTAGAACTGTCGCTGCACTTCCCCCTTTCCCTGCAGACTCACCAAGACTCTCACAATTGACTTCCTCCTCCTCCTCCTGTGACAGCCCAGTACTGCTGCTCTCATTATCCAATGCACAGCTCCCAACATATTGACACCAGTGTCTCCCAAAAACCTGAACACACTACTCCTGTGCACACCTCTTTTTAATAACAGTGTAATAGACATTTTTCGTGGTTTAAAGGTTTTTTTTTGTCAAAATATTAACTGTACTTTCAAGTAGACACATACTGAACCACCTCAGGAGATTGCCCACAGTCGCATTTGCCAGGTAACTTGTCACCTGAAAGGTTCTTTACACTGCTGAGTTACTTTGGAACACTCAGCCGAGCACTCTGGGCCTGTTTACCCTCATGCCAACCTTTCAGCAGCTCCACAACACTGATTTCAGACAAGAGATGTGCTTTTTTTTGTGGTGGATTTGCACATATCCTTTCCGCCGGACATGCTGAGTAGAAAGAGAGCACCAAATCCAGTAGCTACACTGACACAATGCCAATCACATCATAATGTTTATTTTTTTGTTTAAATCTTCCAGTTTCACAGCACTTTTTTAAAGCCTCCTCTTGCAAAGTTCAGTTGGCTGTCACAACAAAAATCTACAGCAGCCCTAATGACCTGGTTGCTGAGGCTGTTCCTATGGAGACAGACCTCAGGCTGTCAGAACAAGGTCAGAGTTTTTAAATACTCATGGTTTTTTAATAAATATGCAATCTGTAACCTTTGTAATCCAGTTGGATGATTCTCTTTTTATGAACAGCTTTACGTGGACTTCAGTAATGAGGAAAGTAAAGCCACAAAAGATACGGTGATTCTGTCACCTGAATGCACAGGCTGGATTTCTATATGCTTTTCATTGCTGCTATCTATTGAGCAGTGCTAGATGCTAATTTTCCAGCAAGTTATATCACTATATTTTGTTTTCTTGATGAAGTTTAGATTTTCACAAAGTGGGTGAAAAATTAACGGTAATACATGCACATTTACCACTGGCCAAGAAGATGGCAAATATCACCATTGTACATTTCACTGCTTCTTGAAATGACTTAAGGGCTGGCATGGAAATAATTACTTATATTAAGTCACATTGTAAACTAGGATAATGATATGTACTCAACAACTGAACAGTTCTTTGCTCTATCAGCTGATAAATTATTTCTATCATCTCAGTGGAACAGAACATGAGAGAAACAGTATTAACCTGGCACATATTTTGTGACATGGGTTTTCTATTTTCTGACCACTGTGTGATGCTTCATTGGCATTTTTAACTGCTGGTACAAACCAAACCCAAACAAGTTTTTCAGAACATGCATCCAGCAGAATAAACCTGCATTCTCACACAGCTTTATGGTTTTGTTCTGAGAACCACAAGACTATCAAGAAATCTACAGCCTTACACACATTTCCAAAAGCAAAACTTCTAAAGATTCCTGTGTCATCTTCAATTTTTCAGTAGAATGACAATGGAAGCATCTTATTTTTTAAGGAATAAAGGCAATAATAAATTTTTTAAAAAGTCAAGACAGGTGGTATCACAAATTACAGAACATCACCTCTGAAACTGGTATTATTATAGCCATCAACCATCTATTTGAAGTGAAATGCAGATTACACATTGTTGTGTGCCCCACAAATAACATCTCTCTGGTGACTAGTGTCACCTAAATTTCCTTTTTATATGAGATTATTACCCAAAGCATTCTCCACTTGGTATTATTTACAAATAACTTCCTCAATTTGAATGAGACAAAATGGAATTCAACAATATTCAACAGCCACGTTAACACTCACCATTTCCAAATCTCCATCAGCAACTGCTCTCAGGAGTTTTTCCACCTATGTATGAAGAAAATAATTTATTTGCTTTGTTAGGATTGGTATTAAGCAGAACACAGAATATCTTGTGTCCTTTGCTAACCTCCTAAGCTCATGCAGTAGGATTACTGCTGGCTCATTTCATATTTATTGACAAAGTTTTAAAGGAAAAACCTTCCTCCTTTATGAAATAGAAAAGCTGTACAAGGCCTGTGGCCATTTGATGATCTCTGACTTGCTTGGTTAAACAGTACTTATCCAAATTGAGGATATGTGGCCCATCCATAAACAAAGCCATGTAAGCTGATATATATTATTATGCTGCTCCAGCAGCAGCTGCCCTGTGCATTTCTGTGTGAACCTAACATTAAAAATCCCTACTCGAGGCAAATTTCTACCCTAATAAACACTAATACTGTTTGGACTCCTGCTGAGCTACTCTGTGCAGCCAGGAGCACAAAGGACGGCAGGTTTTACTGTGCTATTTGAGACACAAGAGTTTAAGATGAAAAAGATGCTTTCCAATTGTTCCCTTTACATCTACAGATCGCTGGTTTATTCTTATGCTGAACCCCAAACATATCAAATCTAACTTGACTGTAAGTATGAAAATCCTTTTCTTACTGAAAATCTGGAAAGATATAAACATCAAGGGGTATGCATTAGGAAAAGCACCAGCTTTAGCCCAGTTAAGTGTAAGGTCAAGCCAGGTAACGCCTGGGCTCCACTGCTGGGTGAAGGTGCTCTCCTGTTCATGAGCTCTGCAGGGAAAAGAGACACGTGAGGCAAGAAGAGGTGGAAGGTGCTCTGCAGAGCACTGGTGCCATTCCCCTGAGCCCTCAGATTGCTTGTGAAAGCAGGAGGAGGAGATTAACTTGTCTCCTCACTTCTCTAATTCTCTACCTTCACATGAAGGAGTCGAGATCCAACCTGACAGGAACAGGAAAGGTGCCAGCAAAAGGGCAGGAAGAGCCCATCAGTCCTCTCACAATTCACCTGGCCTCTGCAGAGTGCTGTGCTGAAGAATCATTTAATAAGCTTTGTGAAAGTCTGTTTCAGCATTATAGCAAATTATTCCAGCACTGTGCTAGAATCACTGAAGATGCTGCTGTGAAAACACAACATTTGTTTCAATAGTAAGGAACATCTTGCAAGTTGGAGATGTCTTGGAATGACAGCTACAGTCACATTTCAATCTTTACCTAGAAATGACCACCTTGCTGAGTGTGACAGTGGTGTTTGGCAAGGCAAACATAGAAGAATGAGACTGAAGTTTGTGTTTTATTGCTCTGATCTCATTCTTCATGGTTTTAGATGAAGAACAGGACACAAACCGCTGAAAGAACAGAGGGCAGATTAAATCTCTTGATTTCTATCTCCTCTTAGGAAAACTGCTAAGTTTTGGTTTATTACTACCTTTCTAATACAGGATGAAGGTCCTTGAAGTCATGCACTGGTCACTCCAGGCAGAATCAAGGATTCTTTCATTTTTCTTTCCTAATTCTCAATGTCTAAAAGTCAACTGTCTAAATCTAAGCCAGGCATTTAAACTCCCTCTCTGCTAACTACACAGAACAGAATTCAGTCAACAAATAACATCTGAGTGCAACTCAGGTTAAAGTAAGCATGTCTGCGATTAACTCCTCTCTGGAGTTAATTTCCCTCCACTGACTAAGGAGGGGAAATAGATGTCTAAAGTGAAGACAACTGTCTTCCACAAATTGGGTGAGCTGAATCCCAGTCTCTCCACATATACAGCTAAAATGGACTATATACACTAGGGAGCTCTGTGCCTCCCCTAAGCTTCCCCTAATCATACAGGATGATGTAACTGGAGAATGTAAATGTCTTAATGATTTTTCAGGAGTCATCTTATGCCATACAAAATGCCTAGCAGTAATAGCAGTGACCCACAAGCTCCAATAATTTCTTTCCAAAAATAACAAGTTCCTTACAGTACTAAAAACTGCCTCAGGCCCCAGCAGTGGTACAACATCTGTTATGCAGCTCATAGATAACCTATTAAGAGTACTTAGGGCAAAACGTCTGCTACATGCATTTCCCCATCTTTCCAGTTTGTTTTCTTGCTCTTCCACGGAACAGAACCTTCCCTTAAATGTAAAAAGAGAAGAAACAAATCTACTACAATTCACCCACGTGGCCAGTTTTTCAGCTGCTGAACAGAAATTTTGCATGGAGATTTTAATTCCAACAGAGCAAGTCCCAAATTTACAATCCTGGCTCTTTCACTCTCTCCTTTCTAAGCCAATACAAATGGCTCATTTAAGAGTTTAATTCAGTATTGATTAATAAAGGTCTGACTGGATCCCCTTAATCCAAGGTGCAAACCCTGAAATCTGGAAAACTGACCATATCAGTTTCCTGTTACTTCCAGTGGCATTCCCTTCATGGAGCTCTCTCAGGATCAGGCTCTTGCCTCTTTGAGCAGGGAGCCCAGGTGAAACTTGGCAAACAGAAATGAACTAAAGCTGGATTACAGAGAAGGTCATTAACCCCAAGGACCTAAAGTGTAAGCAGTTTGTAATCTTCTTCCCTGGTTTGAACTACAGTCTTAGCACTCGGGTGTGATAAATTTGTTCCTTCAAGGAAAAATAAATCCTCAGTCTACGAGGAGAACTTATTTAGAGTGCTTGACTCTGTACAAACAGGAAGGTACTGCCCTGCATTGAGCCTCTCATAGAGCACCTCAAGTGTGAACTCATATTGTTCAGTCAAAATTTACATCTTTGTGTTTCTTCAGTATTTTTAGGAACCTGAAACTTTTGGCAAGAGAAGAACCTTTCAATAGCAGGAAAAGAAAGAATTTGAGTGTAGTGGCGATATTGAGAGAAACAAACATACTTAGTAGGTCAATTTGGGAAAAAAAAATGAACAGGCAGACTAAGAAAAATAAAGAGAAGCATCAGAATGAGTGGTGATATGGCAGTCTTAGGAAGGGATAATGGAAAGTATGGATCTGAGGTCACACTTGAAAAAATTCAGAGTATGCCATCTGGTGTGGACAAAACAAAATCAGCAAACACATACGTGCAAGATATTTAATATATGCTCTGTACCTCTTCACTAGTTAGAAATTTGATCCCTGTGCCTATTTTGAAAGCTTGTCTTAACATTCCAGTTTGTTGTTTGCCAGCATGCCTGTACTAGTCCCTTTTTCCTGATAGATTCTGTAAGCTAACAATGGCATGTAATTCCTGGACAGGACAGCCAGGTCCTTGGGGCACTGACTGCCACTGTAATTTTGTAAACTTCAACAAATTCTCAAATTACATAATTAACTTCAATAAATATGAACAACTACTTCAGAGATGGTGTCAATTTTTCCCCAGAAATAACCAACAGAGCAGTTACTACCATACAAAAAGAAGTGCTCAGGTACTGAGACGACAAGCTCCTGAGGATAGCAGCTGTCATTTTCCAAACCAGACAGGAGGCTATTCCCAAAGAAGCAGTTTAAAAACACTGTGGCAAAATGTCACTCTTCTAGCTTTCTTCGCTTTGCTTACTGTCAAAACTTACACCTCAGTCTTACCTCTTTGTAACTGTTTTTCACTTCTTCCTGCCTTATATCAGTTGATGCTGATGACAGGCTTGAGACAGAGGATCCTCTGCTGAAAGTTTCTGTTGAGTGCTGAGGAGACCTAAGCGGTGACTTACAGTTGGAAAAAACATATGAAAATCAATCAAATAAACAAAAAACCAGAAAAGGTTACATATCAAATTAAGGAGGTAAAGCATAGGCAAGAAACTCGCATGGGCTGTTACCTCAGAAGCACTCTGTCCTCTTTCAAACGTTACGTAGTTTAATTCCATCAATGACAAAATCTGCATAAAAATATTAAAGACAACCAATGTAACTCCACTTAAAGAGCAATCTACTGACTGAAACACAAATTAGCTGACAATCTAATAATTAGTAAGAGATTATGACTGAGCAGATTGAAAGTACCCATTTACAAGTTCATGTTCTATCCCACAGAGTGTATTCCCGCTGCTGGAGTTAAAATGTGACCCTTCTTCCTCAGAGTGAAACACACATTTTCTCTTTAGTAGCGAAACCCTATTAGCAGTGAACATCTACATCTCTGTGGTGTGGCATCCGAAAGAAATCAGGCTGGAAGATAAAGAGGAGTACCTTGGAATTTAATGCACACTGTAGGGAAGTCTCTTTCATCCGGTTTTGAATTTCGGGGTTTGCCCCATTCTGCAAGAGCACTTCAATGATCCCTTGATAGCCCCAACGAGCAGCGATGTGGAGAGGAGTGTCTCCCTTCTCATTGCCAATATCCAGTCTGCAGGAATGCACATCATAGTACACTAAAGCCTTGACACACTGGAAAGAAAAGGAAAGCTATAAATAAATTATAGTGTTGTGTCTCAGTTCAGACAACAGGCACAATCCTAAAAGGTTTGTTTTTATTGCTGCTCATGTAACCCATTACCTAAAGAGCAGGCTTTCGTGGTTCAGTGTCATTAAATAAAGAGTTAAATAACTACATTTGCAAAGCATTGCTATCTTTAATGTGAACTCACATTAAAAATTGCTATAAACTACCAAATAAATTCCTAATTTAGAGCATTAAACAATTTAGCCTTTGAATATTTTTATTTGCTTTTTAAAATATGTAAGTTTAGTGCAAATTTGCATCCATTTAATTCCATTCCATTAGAATGCCCATTTGGTTTGTTACAAAACAATTACTTACATCCTCATGACCATAAGTGCAGGCTAAATGAAGTGGAGTATTTCCATTATTGTCCTGAACATCAGTACTTGCCTTGTAGTGCAATAAGAGCAGCTTAAAAGGAAAACAGAAGTAGACATTTAAGTAACTAAAAAATTAATGTACAAACAATTATCGCTCTGCAAATTCCTTTAGGTTTCTGGCATGATGAAGCACTTCATGAGACACTAGCTCTGCCTCCTGTTTCAGATGCCACCCTCTTTGCGCTGCAGCACTGTTTATGCCCTACCCTGAGAACCAAAAAGTCTCTTCTTAAATATTCAGAATTTCAGTTGAAAAAATGAAACCTCTACTGCAGCAAACATTGCAATATATCCACTACGTCATCTGCCTTGCATTTCAAGAGCCTATGCAAGTGAAGACATGGCTTAATTTCAGCAATGCTCATTAAAGAATACCACATATATTAAATCCAAGTAGACAATAATTACTGTAGTTACACAGTCTCTCCTAAACGCAGCATGAAGCATTTAACTCAGTCCAATGACTGCAATGGTTGTTCTGTGTCAAGCAAGAGCAGAGATGCTCTCCATTTGTACTATGTATTGGACATTTGTGTTAATAAAGTGGATGAATTATCAGGCATGCATAGCTGCCAGATGGTTATTACCAATGTTGCAGTACAACAAAAAATAAAATGTCTTGTAAACTATGACGATGAAAGAGCCTCCATTCTGACAGCTTACACAGTTCTGGTAAAAGCTTCTCAGAAGATCTAAATAACAGTAACAGTAGAAGAGCTTAGTAAGAGTCATGTATTTATTATTTAGGTTAGGTGCTGTGCTTACTGTAACATTTTGGTATCCCTTCTGACAGGCGAGGTGGAGGGGAGTTGAACCGTGGTAATCTGTAGCATTGACAATGGCTCCTTTGGCTACGAGTAAATCCACTAACGAAGTCTGACCTTGGAAAACAAGCATTCAGAGAAAGGAGTAAACTTTGCACAAGAACATTGCTATTTTTCAAATTCAGACAGTGACTATAAACCAGGATACCCTACATCTCTGCATACTATGTTTCCATATACTGCATATTCACTGCCTTGGTATTTGCGATATTTGTTGCAGATTATTCAAGGTCAAAACCCCATAAATGAAACCCCAGCTAAAAGCAAGCTATACTTGTATCCTATGAGTAACAGAAGAAAATATTTGGATTCAATATAATAACGAAAAAGGAAATGATAAATAAGAAACACCCACTAAGAAAATAATACATCTTCTAATAAAAGGAAGATCAATTACATAATGAACATTACAATACAGATGTTCCAAACCTACAATGCATAGCCAGCTGCAGGAGTGAGAAAAGAGTCACTTCTCACTCTGCCAGTCCTTTAAAACAAGACTGGTTTCTGATGACACATTTTTACTTTTTTCAGAGCTGAAGAAAGGACTACTGCGGTGGCCACTATGGCAAAAGTAAACAGCCAGCAAACAAAGAATAACTCAGCCACAAGAAACTGAGCTTAAAAGAATATACAACAACTTCAGTCTGTGCCCAGGTAGAAACAGCAAAGTTTCCATAGCAAAGAAGCAAAAAAACAACTTAATGCAAAATTCCAGCTTTAACGCAAAGGTGGAAAACAGGCTGACATAAAGATACAAAAGCAAAAGGAGCAGGAAACACTAGTGAAGGAAAGCAAGCACACTCACCACAAATAGCAGCTATATGAAGTGGAGTATATCCCCGGTCATCTCGGGAAAAGGGGGTGATAATGGAAGGGTCATTCAGTTTCCTTTAAAACACAACGGATTGAAAGCAGCTCAGTTACCCAGGTGGAGGTGGGAAGGAGGAGAGAAAGGGAGAAGTTGCCAAGAATGACAAAAACCTGATTTTGGAACTTTTAATTTCTCTACATTGACAAATTATTCCATTGAGAACTTTACATTTTGTTAAGAGAAGTGGGTTTGTCCCAGATCTGTAAGTTTGATTCAAGAGAAGAAACACCACAGTTACCAAAGGACGCAGCCTCCATCACAGAACTGGTGGGTTCCAAGGGATTCTGTATTCTCCCAATATTTCTCCTGTTTTTTCAAACCACGCACACATGTGCTCTCTACTGCATCCCAAAGCGCTACCGAATTCCCCTATAACCAAAAGCAGCATACTTTCTGAAGCAAATCTTAGATAAAGGCTTTTACACAGCTTCCTGTGGAGTTGTGGGGATGAAGAGTGCTCACCCAGAAACCAGCTTCTCGCATTTGTCGCAGTAACAGAGCGGGTGACACATTTTCTGTACAGTGTCCTTATCACTGTCACCTTGACTTAGCAGCCGCTCCACTTCCTCCTGATCACCTGAAGCAATATGCTACAAAAAAAAAGAGAAGAGAGAATGAGGAACCAATATAAAAGGGCTCCTTTTAAGAAAAAAAACAAGAGTAATTTACTGAAGCACAAAATGAAAGGAACCGATTATGAAAGACGTATTCAAGCATTAGAAAGCAGAAATGAACAATGTCACAGCACAAAACCCCCTAATGGGCATTTAGTATCAAAAAGAAACTGTTCTTGGCTTACTTCACTTTCTATAAAAAAATCAAAACAATTCCTATTGTTCTCTTTAGACTCAATCGTGAAATTGAGCTCCCTCTGTGCAAAAACATGTCTATAAAATTACTAAGTCTCCAGCCATAAGCTGTGAACACGTATAATTAGAAGCTCTGCTTTGTGTCCTTGTATAGGCAAAATTCTTCTAGAATGACAGTGTGAGATTAACAGATAATATGAAGTAGCTGTCAGGTGACCACATTTAAATTATTTCAGAAAACTCTTTCAATTTCAAGCACAAAAAGCTGTGAGACACAACCAGATAGTAATATCACAACTGTGCATTAAATGGGCCACACAATACCAATAGCAGTAGCATTTCATCCTCCTTTGCTTCTATATTTCATATAACATGTGCTGAAATCCGTAACATTACATTATGTCAGTAAGGCTTTGGCACAGAAATGTACTCGATGTAAGATTTTTTAGCATCTACTAAAATACATTTCACAGTATTAATGTAATTAACTCTTCACTGCATTCCATAAAATTGCAGAAAGGGAGGGATATAAACGTGAAATATGCAAATACATACATATTCGGCCATAAAAATTATTAACCTTAAACAAGCAATCTATTGGTGCAGCAGACATCTGGGACAACAAGTTCATCCTTTGTCTTAAGAGCAGCTTATCACACAGGCTCTCAGATTCCTGAAAATAAAATAGATAGATTGATTATCTATACAGTCATTTACAGGCAAAAGTGCAGTACCTTAACAGTGGAATTAAGTTTTAAAAATATTAAATGTCATATTTACCATATATGAATTATCAGATACATGTAAAATCTGAATCAGTTTCACATTTCAGATTCTGAGACATAAAAGACTGGGCACCCACAGAAATAATTAGATGTTCACCAGAACATGCCTTTACTGAAATTTGCTGTGATTTAGCTGAACAATCATGAAATTATGGCTGTACCTATACAGCAAAACTAAAAAATACATATCAAAGACAGCATGAAATGTAAGAGGTTCAATGCAGCTTTCTCAAGAGGAGAAATTATGACAAAATCACGTAAAACATGTCTACTGGTGGCTACTAAAAAAGATGACCCAGATACAACTCTGACTCAAAGAATGCTGAAGTCTCTGCTGCTTGCTGAAAAATAAAAGATTGCACCAGGCAAAGCATGGCTCTGCAGCAGATCCATTTGTAGTGTAGTATTTCCTCCTCGGTTTGAGCTAAGCAGATGCAGTGCAACCCTTGCATCAGTATTTATTCTCTGAGACAGCTGAAGATACACTTCAGGATGCACTAAAGAATATAAATGCCTCCAAAACTGGATGAAAATTATTAAGTGGAGTTAGATTTTGAAATGGCAGCATGACCCTCCCATGAAATAAAACAACAACCTAAGGAAAACATTTTCTAAGAATGCAGATGGAAACTTTTGCACATGGTTGGTTCTGATCAACAGCTGCCTATGGCCGGCAGTGATGCTGTTGCTGGATAATGGCTCTCCAGAAGTGGAAAGACTTCAGCCTCCATAAAACAGAAAACCACTGCATTTAAGATACACACCCATGTATCAGGCAAACTTTGATGGTTTAGGATCTGGACTGTGGCTTTTGCAATAAAGTCTGTCAAGGCCAGAAGTAAATGAGTAAAACCAGCCTGACTCCACTCTTAACATTAGTAAGTTACAATGAAGTTTAAGAGCCTCATGAACTGCAAATAAACAAGATCAGTTGAGTTCAGACTTTCTAGAAATTAGACTACTCATGTTTCAAAATCAACACAGATGCCTCTCATAAAGCTGTCTAAAAAAAAACCTTAAGAGTATAGCAAATAATGTCATTAAAAACATTTGTGAGGAAATGGAAGTTTTTATCTGTACTTCACAGAAAGTTCTTTGTATTTAGATCCATGAAGGTGACAAATATTCACCAATCTTTTCAAATCTAAATACTTTAGCTAAGGATAACCCAAGCATGTCTTTTCAGAATTACAAGGCATGTAACACTAGAGTCCTGGGATAGATTCTTCACTATGAACAGGAATAGCTTCCCTAAGAAATACTTGATCAAAAGCTTAACTTCTGGTACAAGTTTCTGATGTCTAATCAGAATTTCTGGTGTGCATGCTCACAGACAGCTTTATACTTTCACTGTGGAGAATCTAAGTAACCACGAGCAAGAACTACTGTAGTTTTAGTACTGCTCCTTCCACAGTGTGTGTCTTCAGGAGAAGTGTTCCCCAAGTGGAATCATTATTTTAAGAGAGTCACATGAGACAGCAACCCTAATGTAGCAGCATTATATATTTATTATATAAATCAGAATATAAAGAGCCCAGGTCAAACCATATATCTTCAATAATGAAACACGGAATGACAAAAGAATCAGATATTGGCTGAAGGAATAAGCAAGTTTGGGCCTTCAAAGTCAAAACTCACTTGTACCAGCTTTACTTGCAGCCCAAGAATTTATATTTCTGTTAAAAAGAGATTGATTTGAGTGGGACTTTCAGGTATTTTAAGCATATGTTGTCTAGAAAATACACACCCAAACATTAATGACCTTTTTATCTAATACTACTCTGTGTAGAAGAAGAAGTATTTGTACCTATGAGAGTGTACCTGTGTAATGATCTATCCCAAGTCATTCTCACAGATTACAACTGATGACTTGGAGGAAATACAGGTGGCAGAAGCCAGGAGAGGAAGTCTTGAACACAAACTAAGGCTAATAAAACGTTTGGTAGGGAGGGGGAGTAGGGATCATTTCCCCAACTCAAGCTCTTCCCCACCTCCAGCTCTTTCCATACATGAAATAAAATGCTGCCTATTCCCTCGGCTGGCTCTGACTCCCTAGCGTTGTATACCTCACTTGAACCCCCTGAGCTACACAGTCTTACTACACATTAGCCATGCATAGGAATTAGCTAGCATCCAACACTTATTAACAGGAATTCTAATTAATGTTGACAACTCCCAGAAAACAGAATTGACTCTCTGGTCCTTTACAGCATCCTCTCCTCCCCACAACCAAAGTGTCTCAAAAAGACTTGCATGACCTTGGGTGAAGGGATTTGGCAAGAACACCCTAAATGCAATTCACTTACTGACATAAGGGTGAGAACGTGCCCATTATCCCA
This sequence comes from Gymnorhina tibicen, assembly GCA_013399875.1. Classification (NCBI taxonomy): domain Eukaryota; kingdom Metazoa; phylum Chordata; class Aves; order Passeriformes; family Artamidae; genus Gymnorhina; species Gymnorhina tibicen. The sequence goes on from VXAZ01005839.1 coordinate 647,495, forward strand.
CAGGGTACATTAGTCCCCTGCTGAGCTTTCTTTCTGGAGTTAGCTTCATTAGGGATTGGACAGCAGCATTACTCAGCTGCCAGAAGCTCCATCTGAAGCCAGCTATAAAATTAAGCATAACCACATAAGGGGCTGTAATGAAGCCCCAGGGCACAGCCATGCTCCTGCTCTTCAATCCCACACCCCCTTCCAGCACAATCTGGAGAAGGAAATCATAGGGCAGCAAGATGAAGCTGCTGCTGCTTCAAAGTTCACCTCCTTTACCAGAGATTAAAGGAAATATCTCAGCTGGTAACTTTGTGAAGGGAGACCTCCTCACTATTCTTTTTCCATTCCTGTCTCAGAGTCCCTCTCTTCATTGTGTGCCACCTTCTCCTACACTGGAGAAAAGGGTTGTCTGGCTCTTTCCTTTTCAGCCGTGTTGAGGACAAGTTGTCACTGACTTCATCCTCAGGGTTCTGCTGCCTTCCAGCCAGGCTGACTCCAAGGAAAGGCAATGCAAGAGGATTTTGTGTTGCACATTCACCCTGAAGTGAGAAAGTTCTCTAGGTCTGGAGACGAGCCAGCTGAAGTATGGGCAGAAACACTTATGGCTTTCTCTTCTCGTGGTGCAGGCACTAAAGCCCTCATTTAGGCTTCTCAAATACATATCTCTCAAGACAGGTGCCTCCCAAAGAAATAAATGTAAGTACCTTAAGAGCAGTGGCTCTTAAGTTATGATCACTTGAATGCAATCCCAGTATAAAAACTGTTATCCTTAGCTACAGAGGGAGGGATAGGTTCAGGCATTTAATAGGAAACAGTCTTTATTCTAGAAATTTAAGAGCAGAACATTGTTTTAGCTTGCTGGCATTGTTGTAGAAGACAATTCTACTTTGGTTTCAGTTCTCCATTCAGAGCACCAGCTTTGCTCTTTGTATATTGATTGTGAATGACAGCCAAGTGACTGCAGAAAGCATAATCATATAGCAGGTTGATTCTTTTAAACTAATACTTTTATTTTTTTTTGAACATAATTCAGTATAGCATTACAGACAAGAAATACCACTCTTACACAATATGAAAGAGTGTCAGGTTGATTTCTTTTTTGAGTGCACAAGACAAACCTGTACAACAGGTTCATGGAAAAATCCCAGAAAAGAACAAAACCAAAAATAGCAAGAGATCAAAATGTTACTTTAAGTGCTTCTTCTTTAAGACTGTGCCCCAGGTTGTCCCATCCCAAGCCCTGCACACTGAGCCATTATTCTGGCCCCTGCAGTTAGATTCCAGTGCTTTGCAGTTGGGCAGACTGAGACACATTGAATTCACTCTGGTTCCAAGTTCACTCCTTTTGATTTCCACATCAGCTCAGGAATACCTAGTTTTACAATAGTAGAAAATTTTACAGGAGTGGTAAGACTGGATTCCTTGACTAAATAATCTACAAAGTTCTAAAACCATAGAAGTTTCTAAAGTCACATCAGCATCACCCTTGTCTGGCCTGCAGGGATGTGAACAGATTGACAGCAGGTCTAGCTGCCCGGTAGGAAATCTCTTATGCATCCAGAAATTTCCTGCCCCTGCCAGGTTAGAGAGCCCAAGAGCCAAATTTGACCTTCAAACACCACCTTATCATAACCCTGCACTCTCCCTAAGCCATCAACTCAGTGCAGCATTGTAACCTGCACTGCAAACACGTGGAATTCTTCAAGTATGAAGATTTGCTGAATAATTCTAAATTACACTGCTATCTCCATGCTGCTAGCACAGCTAAGCCTTTTAAAATTAGACAAAAATTTAAGCCATGCCTGCTCTCAAGTACTGCACTGCTTTCACAACCATGGTAGAGTACAAACAGGAGATACCAAACATACTAGAGACTCATTTGTAGAAAACAGTGCTGTCATTTTTCCTCTAATCATATGAAGAGGCAGACTTGACATTTAAGTACTTCCTCAAGAAGTACACAATGAACAAGTATCAGTATATAGCTAGGACTTCATTATAATCATTTGGGTAAATTTATCGTTTGTTTCAGGTAGTCACCTCTTCTCTTTTTTTTTACACAAAAAAAGGGAATTCTTATATAAGTTATTTGTATCCTCTGGCTGGATTTACACCCACAATGGTACACAGAACTACAAGTTATCAAACCAACATTTGACAGAGTTTAAGAGCAGCTTACTGTTGATCTCTCAGAGAGGTTGCCTTGTCGTATGTATTCTATTGCAGCCTCAATTGAGGTTAGGCAGTATCCCAACTCATCCTTCACTGAGCTGCAAAGCCTGAAGTTCTTTATGTAACTCAAGTTGGCCATCCTGAAAAAAAAAAAAAAAGAGTTAAAGCCATGAACCACTAAAAATAAGACACTAGCATGGCATATTGCAGCTCATCTTAGGCAATCCAGGCAGGCAATAGGTGTGAGCTGGGAAAAAGCTTCTAGAAAGCTTGTTAGGCCAGCAATATGGCTGTTCTGATCTTGTAGATTAATCAGGACTCTACTTATCTCTTAAATATTCAATGAAAAGTTATTAACTGGATAGAAGGAATATGAAGGATGAGATAAGGACAATAGTGGGAGATGAACATCTTTGAAGAGAGTGAAGCAATGTTTCAAGCACCGTAAGCACCACAGTGATAGCTACAAGCTAAAGGCCCAATGCTGATCTCAGAGATACAGATTATACCAATACTGAGAATCAGTTCAGGAACGGCTGGAAGGTTTAGATAGGCTTTTACTGAAAATGAGGAGACAAAGGCATAGCCTAGCAGGAAGTAATTACACATTCACATCTAGTTTCTCTGTAAGAAACGCACCAAATCTTGAAATACATAAAGGTTGCACAGCTCCCAGCACACAAGAGAGAACCACTCCACGAAGGCTTTGCAGATGTGGTTGAGAGATGGCCTCCCACTACAACTTTTTCTAGGCTTGGAATCAAAAAGACACATTCCTGATAGGTCCTTAATTTAGTTACATGTGTAACACATCTTTGCTATTTGTCCTATAAAACATTTTCTGCATTACAACAGGACCTCTTACTGAAAGTGTAAGTTATCACTGTATGTTCAGAAACATTTGTCCCTACAGCAGCACTACACAAGATGGTAAGGAGGAGCTCTATAGAGCCAAAATAGTTAACGTACCAGTTTGGGATTTCTGTTTTGACAAGCAAATACAGCAAAACAGAGAGAAGATCATCTGCACACATGGTTTCCATGTTCACTAAAAAAAGAATTCACATTTGGTATTAGTCATGTCATAGTTCAAACCAAGAGCAATAACTCTAAAAGGAGTTCTGCCTCCTAAGACTTAGAGCCAGCTCTACTAGTAGAGAATGCATGGAGAGCCCAGGGCAGGCCTCCAAACGTTTTCAATATCTCACTGAAATAGGCTGTCAGGAGCCAACACAGATGCAGTTTGTGCAGTACAGCCTGCAATATTTGACTAGCATCCTTCCTTTCCTACAGCAAGAGCCAGAGCACTAGCTCAAGATTTCTGAAATTCTTGAGGGCAAAGACGATGCTCAAAGCTGATACATTTTTCCATAACCCCGCAGTCTTCCCGGAGAAAGGAAAAGATGAAGTAGGGAAAGCATAAATTCACTGTGCTACTCTATTTGCTTTGTAGAAGTATCCTCTCTTTTCAAGCTGGATAAAGTAAATGCCAGGTTAAGAGGACTGTGCTTTCATATCACAGAATCATTGCTGTAATCCACAGCAGCACATTTGTCTGGCCCCACCCAACACTGCACTTTGCAAAAGATGCATCTCAAGAGTATCAGTTTCAAGATGTCAAGGAGAGCATGGACAAATACACAAGAATGATCTAGCAGCAATCTTCAGTGTTTAAAATGGATCACCATCAGTGTCCTGGCAGATGTGAGCTTCCCACATGTCCGAGCTAAAACCTACACAAGCTAACCCAGTACCGCACCTCACCCCACAAGAACCAGTGCTGACACATCTGCCTCGCTTCCCTTTTGCTCTCTTTAGAGACCTTAGACACTCCAGCTCAACTGTGTTTGATGCCCAAGTGCTATCCAAACACTCGTTTATATACTGAAGTGCTTTGTGTGTGCTGTTAAAGTTTAAAATTATTAATTCATTACTAACTGACCTCTTTGGCTTGGAGACTGCATAATGATTTGTACAACCTTACGCAGACAAAGTAGCTTCTGTTGAGGGGAAGTACATTTGTTCAACTGTCCCAGTTCTCGCTTTGCACGTGGTATATTAAAACTACAAAATAATTAAAAAAGAATGATTAGCATACAGAGTTCCTCTGCAGGATGTCCAAAGCCCAAGTTTTAACTTATGCAGAGCTGAAGAATGGTTCCAAAATATTCCCACTTCTACTACAAGTGAGCCTGCATTTCTGTATCCTGAAGATGGAAAGGGAAGCTTAAAAACGTTAAAGGAGACAACCATCAATGCAAAGATTGTCCTTATATGACACTTGCCAAGCTTTAATTTTGCATCTCAAATGAATGAAGTATAAAAAAATCTTGCTTGTGTCTGAAGGAAGAGACTTTTTGGCTGGCATGATCCTGTTTAAGACAGGATCTCAGTGACTCTTCAAAGAATCCACAGTCATATCTCTCACCTGAACTCAGGCTTCACTCCAATGTCTTTTTGCTGCAGGTCTTGAAGGCTCCTCGTGATTTTATTAAAATCAGCATCCTAATCAATAGAAAGGCAACACGTTTTTTAAATGCTTTAGATGAACATAACTAGTATGTAGTAATTAAAAAAACTTACCTCACTTGCCTCAATCGTCCCCACATATTTGAAGACCAGATCATAAATAGCATGGTGGATATACATCTGTAGAAAAAAACCCAGTATTTTAGGCATGAAAGGCAGAGTTAAAAACAGCTTGCTAATTATTTTCCTCCATTTCAGATGCTTACTTCAACTGCTTGTTTGATCAGATTCATCTGCTCTTCCTGCTTTGCAAGCATCTTCTAGAAAAGCAAAGCCATAAAACAGCAAGAGAAAGTCAGATATTTAATTGCTTGAGTAACGCTGTACTATGTATTTAGGGGAGTAAATCTTTACCAAGTGCGAATCTCTCAAAAGCTGCTGCAGACATTTGGTATAAAGTGCATTGACAGAATCCTAGGAAAGAGAAAAGATAAAAGCCATCAGATTCAGGTTAATGGGACTTGGAGGAACAAAGCCCAAATAAGTAAAGAAATTCTTCCCTATCTCAAAAGTGTACAGTATGGTAAGAGTTTTAGCAATAATTATTGCATTTACTAAACAGTTCAGATAGTGAAATTCTTAAATACGAATTACCACTTCTCCCTCCTCCCCTTTCACAACTCTGGGCTACTCTGACACAGAAAAGCTCAGTAAGAAAGATAACAGCAGCAGTGAAGTGAATTATATTTAGCAAATTAGACATCAGGAAGGAAGATACTGACTATGTAGTGGCGGAGGCTTTTCCTTTCATGTTCTTTAAATGTTCTATAGAAAGATCCTATGTATTTATCAAATCTCTCACAGTGCCTTCCTAAGAACTCTCTAACATCTTCAATGTTTTTAAGTGAATAGGAGTTTGATGAAGCTGCAGATTCACCTAAAATAAAAAGAATTAACAGGAATTAACACACAGGCTTAATATATATGCATGGTAAAATACATTTTGTCCCTGCATATACAGCCATCTTGTGTGCACTGAAACATTAATTCAGCTTAATTAGAGTAAGTGCACCTTTAACTAGAGTATTGCCTTTAATTAAAAGAATTTAATGCATCACATTAGAGCAGGCTCCCCTGCTTTTTATGTCAAGTATTTATTTGGAATAGCTAAAACAGATTTCACATGTTTTTTTACACTGGGGTAATTTACTACCACACGCACTCAGCTTATGAGTTGTGTAAGTCAAGCTGGAAAGTAGAAGAAAAGCACATTACAGTGTTGACTGAGTGCCCATGGAGGAAGTCAGGGTGCTTTAAGTGAGCTGCAAAAATCCCATCTTGGATTTTTACATAACCTATTCTTTATTTAGACATGCTTTCTCTGAACAAGACAGCAAAGTTGCTTCATGTAACATTAAACCAAATCCACTTTTCTTCTGAGTAAGGCAACTGAATCCCTCACTTAGAATTCATGTTGCTTTTCCAAAATTTTTTTCTAAGCAAATCTTTTATTTGCAGTCAAAAGGCAGCCAACTAATAAGAGGCTTAAATCATTATTTTCAAATTACTTTTGAAATTAGAAACTCCTTCACTTCTGAAAGAGTGTGATACAACTGTATTAAGCAATGGCCATAAAGAATATCGCAAGAATAATTTTTGAGATGTAGATTAATACTTAGAAAATTTAAGGCTATATGAATGGCAGCTGGGTTGGTTTTTTTTTTCCCAGAAAAACTTCCATGCTTCCCTCACAGTACTACTTTCACACTACCCTAGGACTCCTTCTCTTTGCATTCACTTGTTTCAAATATTCTTATTTATTTAGGAAGACTGATGTTTTTATTTCAGAAAAGGCTGAAGCTGCTAAGCTTCTTAAGGAGCTTCTGCTCTTCTTAATTAGTAAACATAGATTGTTATACAAGTTCACAAGGACATGCTGTTAACATTCACTGTATTGACAATAGTCTTGAAAATAGTGTTACAGCCTTAAGGAGCACTTTAACTACAGCACAAAAATGAAGACATTCAACTTAATAAGTTGGGCCACCACCAGGAGGTTGCTACCAAACTCTGCCATACAACTCCTATCCCCCAAGAGTGATCATGAAAGAATTTACCTCTCCAGTTGTTTGTGCATCCACCCTGCATCTCAAGACACACGGTCACATTTAAGATTAAATCCCGTTTTTAAGCAGTCAGCACTAAATTGAGCACTGCTAAGAAAAATCATGCTGGATTAAGTATTCCACAGATGACTCTTAATTCTGCAGGATTTATGCCCCAGTCTCAGCACTAGTTTTGCCTGGCAGCAACTTGGTATTTCTCTGCAGCAGCACACCAACATCTGGCCCAGCAAGCTGATAAACACCAGGGGCTTTTAACCAAGCCAACACTTTCCAGAATGAACACATTTATTAAGCACATCAAACACTAATTTGCTCACTGTGCAAAGGCAGCCACCAAACTGGCACCAATACATACTTGAGCTTTCTGTTTTTTCCAATGGATGAGCTATGCACAATATACTAAAGCTTTCTTCTTTTTCATTGTAAAAGGTTTCCTCAAAGAGAACAGGCACCGAGAGATGATAATTAAAACCAGCTCCTAAAATGATGAGATTTCCTTGTATGAAGATCTCCTGAAACAAAACAAAGAGCAGATCAAGTGTGAAACTCTGCCTGAAAAGAGTTACTCTTTGGCTTCTGCATTGTGTAGTTACATTTCCAAGGGGGAGAAGAGAAACTTGCAAGGCAAGAAAGCCTCAGATTATAAAATTTCTCCATTCTCACACTGAAACAGGCTTCTTCAGTGGCTGGCTGAACCTTGCTCCCAGCCACCTCCTTTACAAGTCTACTACTGGAAGAGGTTTCAGAAAATCACCAAGCCTGTTTGCAGATTTTAGAGCACTTTTAGTAGAAAGAAAATTTTAAAAACCCAACAGCTTCAGATCAGGACTTTACCCAGTTCAGAAAAACACCACACACCTTGTCTGTATTTCTCACACTTGGCTTTATTTTCCCAGCAACTCTAGTGAGGACATCTGGAATAGGAAGATCTAGATGGCAGCCTGCAAACTATCTACAGCACAAGCTGTGTGTCCAAGTTCTCAGACTGTACTGCAAAATTACAAATGAAAACACTGGGACCCTATGCAGTGTCAGCCCTGCCTGCCTCTTCTGTAACCATTAGTTCACACAATCAGTCAGCAGCAGTCAGTCACTCACTGGGGTGTCCCCAAGCTACATTCAGATATCAAAACAGAAATACCTTTCCATTTAAGGTTTGAAAATTTTCTTCCAGCGGCTTCAGAACATAAGATTCAAACTGGCAGGTAGAAAGACTGTTGCTTGAAAGGCTTCCTTTGCATGGAACTAGCACCTAAAAAAGTTACATCGTGCTTTAGAGAGAAATGCCGGGTATTGCCAGCTATGCATCAATAGCTTTTGTCCTTTAGAGGCAAGCAATTAAATCAGGCTTATAAATATTTACTAGTAAACGTATAGGAACTATAGGTGCTTTTATTTAAATAAAAAGGAAAGGCTATCACTAGACACAATTTGATAATTAACCCAGAAATTTCATTTAGTAACTTATCTGAAAAAGGCTGAGAGATGCTACTGAAGCAAACAATACTAAGGGAAGTAAATTAAATCTTTAGTTACTTAGCACCAGTCACACAAATGACTTAAAACTGAGCAGCTAATAAAAAAGCAAAGTATATTTTCAAACTAAAATGAAAATCCATCAGAAAAAAAAAAATCTAGGATAAACATCTTGTGTTTACACCAACAGATTGGCAATTTGGGATAAATTCTTAATTAGAAAGAAACAAGTTTTATCATCAGGTAACAGTAACATCCATGTTTAATGGAGTCTCTACACACTTAATGGTGAATGAAGACTAATTGCAAAATACCCAGATTAGTAAATATTAAGGACTGGAGTTTTTATTCCAGGTCAGTTTAATAGCTTTATTTTGCTATGTAAAATGCTCTCAAAGGAGTAACTGTTTGTCCACCAGGCATTTCAAAAGGTCAATCCCACTTAAGTTATAAACTTGTGAGAGAATATGTAACTTCAGTTCATAGAAAAGAAAGTAAATTTCCTGTAGAGTTTAGAAACAGCACCAACCTTAACTTTTTACTACCTTGCAATATATCAAGAGGTCCATATAAGTAAATAACGTGCAACTTAAACTAAAAATTGTTCTGCTTCATTTCCAAGTTTTGTAGGCTTGAATTAATCTTTAAATGTTTCCTAGCAGACATACGATTTAAATTCAAATAGCTACTATTTATTAAGCAGCTTCTAAATATATTTTATACTTACAATACCATGGAGTTCTGCAACTTTGCTGCATAGATCAGGACGTCGCTTCTGAATGGCCAAATAAAAGGGATTTTTCAAGATATCTTCATCATACATAGCCATATGGACTTCAGATATTCTAAGGAGATGTTCTAAAATACATATGGAGAATGGTTGATACATCATACGTGGTATCCGCTAAAACATAATATTTGGGAATACCTAGGGGCAGTTTGATTCTCTTTGTCCACAAGGAAAAAGCAGTTTCAGGTCTTGATGTAAGCAGCCAATGGCATTGCTTAACTATTAACTACAGTTAAGCTACTTAGAAGTTATTCAGACAGAATTATTTTTCATGATTATACATTTCCAATGACACAATGTCTCCTTAGGCCTTCCAGGTGTTGGAATCTAACTGAATATTGGAGAGGAGAAGTTAAGATCAAAATTATTACTGCTTTGATATACAAATGAACTTCTGCTGCTGAGATCTACGACAAGCCATAAGACAACAGCTTTTTTACAGCAGATTCTACCGCACTGCAGGACATTGATGCTTTCGCACTGTGCCCATGTAAGTCTTAAAACTCAGCCGTATAAGGATTACTGACACACATCAATGAGACACCCAGACAGTGTAACAGAAGCCCTCGTGTAAGGCAATCCTCAACTTTCCAGGGAAAGTTAGAGAGGTACACTAAGGAGATATGAATATCCATGTCATAATTAAAAAGCCACCGTGAAATTTATCATTTGCGGTCATCTCTACTCCCATGAAAACAGCCTCAGTGATTTGAGGTCAGGCTGGTAACATTTGGCTAACCAGAGAACAAAAGAGGGACTGGAGAGTGAAAATCCTGAAAACACTGGAAATACTGTCACTAGGTGTCACAGTGCCCTGGAAAAGATGATCCCTAGGGTACCGGACCCTCAACTCCTTGCTTCCTCAATTCCAATTCTCTACAACACATCCTAGACACAAGGGCAGGAAAAACCCTACCAGGTCACTCCTGGAATAACTTCAGAATTTTTTTTAACAATTGAGATTAACAGGCATACAAATGCTTAAATAACAAGCTTGCTGTATCTTTCCCCTCATGCAGCTTCCCTTAGTAATCAACAGAAGCTGTATGATTTCCTTATGCAATTTCAGCTGTATATACTAAGAAAGGGTGAGCACAGCTAGAGACTTTAATTTGAGTACACCACCTTTACACAATCAGTATGCCTGTGTTTCCTCCACTGCAGAATTATTCCTAGCACATTATTTGCTCAGTGTGAGCTCACTGTATGGCAGTTCAAGGGAGTGGAAAAACATACACCCAATTCCCATCAAGTCCAGATAGCCTTTGAGTTTCAGCCATGCTGTCAACTGATCTACAACCTGGTAACGGAGCTGGGCTCCAGTCCCTCCTAGCCAGGCACAAGCACAGTTCCCTTAGAGAGCTAAACACAAACACGAGCATTAAAGCTACAAGTCATTTCCACTATAGAGTTATCACCAGTGACTTACAGCTTGGACAACCCCAGCCTGAACCACTGAAGTCTGGCAGTGGCAGGTAAGTGCCTTGAGCAGTTTTCCTGCCTAGCTCCAGACAAAATGGTCCATACATTTTCAAAGCATACAATAATACCAAGAGCAGCTATGAAAGATTACTTATTCAGTGCTGCCATATCAGCACAGCTATGCAGTTTGCTAACACAATGGGGAAGAAAATGTTTGGTCATTAACACCTTCAGAAGACAAACCAAGTCGAGTAATTAAAGACTGCAAACCTAGAAAACGTCCACCTTAATCCAAGCTCAACACGAGCCAGCAAACTGCATCTGAAGCTTCAAAAGCCAGCCGTGCCTTGGGCTCAGCCCCCTTCATGGGCAGCAGGTCAAGGGAGGGGAATCTGTGCCTCTGCCCTGCTCAGGTGAGACCCCTCCTGCAGAGCTCCCTCCGGGCCTGGGGTCCCAGCACAAGGACAGGGAGCTGCTGCAGCAAGTCCAGAGGAGAAGGACAAAGGTGCTCCAAGGGCTGGAGGCCCTCTGTTCTGGAGACAGGCAGAGGGAGCTGAAGGGGGAAGGGAAGGCTCCAGGGTGACCTTCCTGCACCTTCCAGCACCTAAATGGGCTGGAGAGAGACTTTGGGCAAGGGCCTGGAATGACAGGACAAGGGGAAATGGCTTCCCACTAGAAGAGGGTGGATTTGAATTAAATGTAAGGAAAAAATTGTCCCCTGGGAGGGTGGGGAGGCCCTGGCACAGGTTGCTCATAGAAGCTGTGGCTGCCCCATCCCTGGAAGTGTCCCAGGCCAGGCTGGACAGGGCCTGGAGCAACCTGGGATAGTGGAAGGTGTCCCTGCCCATGGCAGGGGGGTAGAATGAGATGAGCTTTAAGGTCTCTTCCAACCCAGACCAACCAATTCTATAATCCATGATCTGGCCTACCACAGTGTCTGGGTAAACAGGATGACTACCAGTAATTCCACCACATGGTTACTATAAAGACTTCTTGGCAGGCAGCTGCAATCCAAGTTCAAGCTGTGGGCTTCTTCCTCAGCCAGTGCTGGGGGAAGGAGCAGAGGCAGCACAAGCCCTGTGGCAGGTCTGCTGCAGGAACACAGATATCTATCTCATTGCTGATCCACACAACAGCAGGGCTGAGACACCTTTATTAGCAGGAATAGTTAGCTACAAAAAAATCTTGCCTGCTGAACATCTGGCTAGGCCAAAATTCCAAGTAAGTCTTAATGACTAGAGCTTGCAGTCCAAACATGACTCAGTGACAAATTAGTATATATAAACTAAATACAATTTAGTATGAGTCAAGGACCAAGCAGGGCTGTATGTACACACATGTGCAACCTGCAAAATAGTTTGCTGCAGCAAGACTAGAGAGTCCCACATGCTTTTTTTGGATGGTTTTGGATGTTCCTGTCCTCATCGCAGGAGATGAACTGACTAGAGAAGAGCCTGAAGTAAGAAAGGCAAAGGAGCCCTGTAAGCAGAATCCAATCCATGGAAGGCAGTGATGTTTATAATTAAGAAACTGCATGAAGCAGGTAAGGATTTTTTTCCCACAGGTGGATATAGCTTTCAGTGAAGGGCATTTTTCCCACATCTAAGTAGGCCTTAACTGAAGAAAACAGGCTAAGGTTACAGATCAGGAATACGTTTCAAAAGGGAAGATAAACACATGGTTTAGATTGCTTGGCAAAGCTATCAGGTCTCTCATGCTGTAAATCTCCAAGAATGTGTCAGACAAACATCTACTAGAGGTGATAGTGGAAATAACGAAGCTGGGAGGGTGGATTACAGGGTCTCTTGAGACACTTTCCAAATCAAGCTTTCATTAATGTAGTTGTGCCATTGAGACATCTTCATCTGCCTTCAGTTTGATGAATTCATGTTATCTGGCCAAGCTGCAGCAGATGAGACTGCTGTGATCCTCCCCAAGACAGTGACAGAGAAGCTGTTAGCACACCACATACCGTGTCAGGGAAAAAAGCACATTGACACAAGAAGGCAACCAAGCATGAGACTGCAGTGCTAAAACTGCAGTGCACAAATGTCTCCAACAGTTTTACTGCCAGTCTTTCAGCCTAACAAATCTTCAAGTCCAAAGACTTCTTCCCATAACAGGACGGGAAGGGACCACGTACCATAAATCCTCCTCATCAAAAAACCTGTACCTCACAATCAAAAAAACCCCAACTGATAAGCTTTGTCCAGAAAGAAATTTAAAGTAACACTTCATTCCCTGGCAAAACAAGTGGAAGAGGTTTATGTGAGGAGAAGAAGTTTCCACAGAAAGCCTGACCACATGAAGCTTGCTGTCTGTCTGACCTCTTAAATCACTGCCTGCACCTGGAAAAAAAACCAAACAACTGGAGTACTTTAAGAATCACTACTGATGGACCATTACACAAAGAGCTTGAAATTATAATCTTCAGCTCCTGGTTCATGAGTTACACACCACAAATAACTATTTTTAAACTCTTAGCTGCAGCCACAGATTCTTTTACTACAGAACTACTGACACAGTTGAATCACACTTGGAGCTCCAGCAAGGAGTGCAAAGAAACTGCATTCAAACATTGAATTCTGGCATTTCAGTTACTGTAATGCACCTAGGGTGCCACTGACATGCTCCACCCCAAGAAGGAAGGTAAAACTTCTAGTTCACATGGGAATTTGTCACCCTCCTTGAGCAGCGCAGATGGGGACTCTGAACTGCTCCCCGCATGCATGTTCCTACACAGCAGGAAACAACCCCCACTGGTCACATTAGTACTGTTTTGAGAATCACAACTCTCAGTTTCCTTCCCTTTTCTCTCTCTCTTACCCCTGCAGCTGTTAGGGGACATTAGGGGACAGCAAGCATATCTGATTAAAATGTGGGTATGAAAAACAACAGGTGGAATACTTATTACCTAAAGCAGTTTAGTTACTATATTCACTTGGCCCTCCATCAACTTCCCACAGCATTTTTCAGTGAGACAGAAGTGTGGATGTAGAAACAATTTAAGTAATCCAAAAAAACCAAACAAACAACAAAAAAGCCACCAACAAAAAAAACCAAACCAAAAAACCCAAAACCAAACCAAAGGAATTTAGTCTACATATTCAAGAGAGTACATTAAAGCTTCCCCGAGATTAAGTCAATTTCTTTCCACCCCAAAAGTTAAATGCATCTGAAAATACTGGCTAATGCATTGCTGTAATTCTAGGAACACATTAGAATTCTCCATTAAGAGTTTGTTGGCAGAACACAACATCCAGCTTCAACCTAATTTAACTTGGGGGTGACAGACTTACTCTTCTAGTTGCACCTTGGACAGCTTTAAGATTTACTGAGAAAACAGAAAATGCACAAAGCCTTATATACATTACCAGACCTGATTAATGCTTAACAGAATGCTCATTAAAAACTACCCTAAGCTATATTCACTATGAAGTTTACTAAATTCTATCATGCTGAGCAGTAAAGCAATACTCAAGTACTAATGTTATGTAAAAGGTTTAAATTGAATCCCTTCAGTGTATGGCTTCATGCCTGTAAACACAGAAATAGCCCAAATTGCTGGAAGAACAGAAGCTAGCTGGATCAGACAATCTAATAAGCATTATGTTACAGTTTAAAAAAAACCCATAATCATAATCTTACAACAGCCAAATCCTTTCTAGATCAAAAGCAGACTGATAATTCTAATGATATAACCATGGTACAAAGGACAGCTCAAGTGAAAAACATGGAATCTAAGCATGTCACTGTTTTCTCTAAAACACTGGAAATGAAGCCTAATTACATCCAGTACTGAAAACAGTGAATAGGAATAAATTCTGACAGTTCATTCTGTCATTGATGGTGTTTTCTTTTAGAGATGAACAAGTGAGGGACCTTTTCCAGAGCTTGCAGGTTTCAGTTCCTTTTAAGAAGTACTTTGAAATTTAGACAAACAGCCATGAAAGCAGATGATGTCATTGTATTTGCATCATTACTTGGCAGTTACCTCATGTCCACATTCAACTTGTACAGTTATTTACTCAAACCTTAGGCACATCATCTTCTCAACATCCTGCTACATCCCTACTAAAGACTTAACAAAACATACTGCAAAGAAAATGCCTTTCATAACAGAATGAGGAATTTGTATACAAACACTACATAGTCAATGCTGAGCAGCATAATATTCTGTGTTTTCATCACAGCATTTTAATGATAATTCAGCAGAACAAAGTAAAAACAGCTACCAAAGTTAGTAAAAATTATTAGCTTAGTTCAGTAACCTGAAATGTCTCCAGGAGAGCAAGTTAGGTGTTACACTGGGACACTAACATCAAGTACCTCAGTGTCCTCTCCACACACATCCAGCTTCAAGGAAGCAGAATGCCATGTTCTCCAAAACCTTCAACACCAGATCCTTTAGCACAGCAAGATGCATAAATTCACTCAATTTTACTTTACCAATACTGTCAAGTCTCACACGACAACATCAACTTAGCTCACAATATCTACAACAGGAACAACTGAGGCTTAGTAAACCAATAACTTGATATTTGCTGAAGTGCTCAAAATAATGAGTAAATGAGAAGCAACTCATTACTCAACTAGAAGATCTTTATCTCATAGCAGCAGAGAAATACACATACAAACTTTACCAGAAATGTATCATTCCAGCAAACTACACAGCTCCACAAAAAAAAAAAAAAAAAAGGAAGCAATTGTCCCCAGGTCTAAATTAAGTTTTTTTTTTAACAGAAGTGCTTCCCCCACGCACATTAATAGCACTACTTGTGAGAAGGAACAGCCAAAGGTAAGCATATGTTAGAGCACTTTACAAGCAAACAGGACTCTTAACAGTGGAATTTAAATAGTCTCAGTCCAAAAACTCAAGTTACCACTCCAGTCCCTGTTTTACCAGTGCTATTACTCCTCAGGTTACTCTGCTTCTGTGCAGAAGTTACAATATGAACTTGAGTTCTACATTAGCATTCACCTCAAAATAAAAACAGGAGATAATTTCTGTTTCTGAGCATTTAAAAAACCTAAAGGATGGGTGTTGAGCATCCTATGAAAAACACCTGACACATTCCAGTGCACCTTGCTCACCAGGAGGGAGTAAATAAGTAAATCTATTCCTACCCCTTCTAGATTCAGGTTCAGCTTGTACTGATTTCTATGAAACTGAAGTATGCCAGAGCAGCACCTCTGAATTCTCAGATTACAGAGTGGTGAATTCATATCAGTGAGCTCAAGGCTTACTAGCAACCAGTGAAAAACTAAGTTTTATCATCCCAGAACATCAGTCTAGGAAGGAGGGGTCATGAGCATTCCAGCTAAATGCTAATTTCTGTCAGCATCTTCCTTCCAGGCACACATTTCTTCCACTGAAGAGTTAAGAGCTGGCACAGGATCTCATGGCTTGGGTCTTACCTCTACCCAACACCCCTCAAGCCTTTTCTAAGCCTGGCAGCTCTGGCCCTGCTACCACTGCTCCCACCCTCCTTGGACAGGCCTCCCCCAGACCACACAGCCGTGAGCAGTACCGAGCACGTGTACGTGTGGTGAGGATGCACCAGGTCCTTGTGCAGCTTCTGATGAGCCCCACAAACTGCAGAACTGAGCTCACTCGTGAGAAGTTGTGAGAAGGTTCACCCTTTATATTTTAACAGTGCATTTGCACCATCATTTGATGCGGACATATCTTTACTTGTCCCAGATGTGAGGGCTTGACTCTCCCCAGTCACTTGTTCCTTTCCTCCAGAGGAAGAACGTTTCAATACGTGTGGATCACCCTTCAACAGCCAAGCTTCCCACTTCTATCCAGTTACTCCCACATATTCAAGATCATCTTGCTTATCATTAGCCAAGTATCAGGAACAAGCTGCATTCTCTTTTCACAACAGGGTAGACACTAGATTCCCAATTCTCACAGGTTTAGAAACCCACCGGAGAGGCTGCAAAGAAATTTCATTCTTTGTCTTACCACTACTGAAGCTGCATTACATTCTCTGATGCAGCCCTGAGCTACTCAAAGCAAGCCCTAGAACAAAGTGCAAGTGCTGTTCAGTGAACCACCAACAGTTAAAAGGAACATTTAGAGGAAGAATATTAACAGCAAATACAAAGTTCCCAAAACAGTTTCTCAAACAAGGATGCTTCCTTCAAGTACTAGTGAGTGGTATTTACGGTCACCTCCTCCTCAGGCTCTCAGAGATTTCAGCACTTTAGTACTTCACTCCCCTTCTCCGGAGGGGAGGGAAAAATTCTTGTGGAGTTGAAATACACAGAGGTTTACTTAAGCCAAATATTTTCATCCATTTAGATACTGGTACAAGGGTCAGGAAGGCTGGAAAACAATTCAGCAGGTAAGCTCTAACTAGAAAAATAAATTATTTTAACCACCACTGGTGTATAAATGCTACACAATGCAACGTGTAACTGCCTAAGCTAATTAAGAGCTTCCTTGAAATAAACATAATACAGAAGTATCAGTCTAACACTCCCCCCCAATATAAATTAAGATCCTTGCTGTGGATCAAATCCCCTCACTACTTCACAAGCAAAAAGCTTAGAAGAAAGCAAATCACAGAATTCAAAGAAGTGCATAGTTTAACAGTGATAAGGGAGAGGGAAGGGGTTAACGTCACATTTCATTTTCACTGTATTTCATCCTTATTTCCCTTCTTCCTTTCATTGTGCCTTCAAGCTTTCCCAGGCCACAGCAGTTCACAAACCTAGCTTAGTATATGAGCTTACTCTGAAAGTAAGTCTCTCAGACAAGGCTTACCAACCATTTAAGCAAAACAAACTTGCATTTACCTAGAATTCTACTTGAAAGTATTAAAATGAGGCTATAACATTTAATTAGTGATGTTCAAGATGCCTGACAGAATACTTTGCAAACAGTTTTAAGAGTACTGCACAGGAAGAATATGGTCATTAACATCTATTGCAAGAAAGCCTTACCACAGAACCAGGAAATACATTTCTTCTACTACTCATTATGCTGCTTCCTAAGTCAGTTCTAAGGATTTTTACCTCCATCCTAATAGTTTTCCCAGGACAGTATTTTGGCTAGTCAGCATCTTGTTTGAAAGCAGCATCAAGATTTGGATTTTCAGAACATCATGCCCGACTGACAAACAACCGAATTTTAAGAGCTCCCACAATCTAAGCAAATTGTATAACTGCATACAGCTGAACTTAAATTGGAACTAATCTAAATAACAGGCTCTTCCCACTTGACACACCTAAACATGTACTTAGGCATGACCTGTTACAGATTATGAGTGCTGCTACCTTCAGGTTTAAATAGTCACATGTTTCTGAACCAATGCTCCCTCCCTCCCCTTCCTGGGCACTTTCAGAGAAGTGGCTTCCAGAGTCTCACTTAACTTCAGTGCTCTGTGGCAGACTTTAGACATCACTAAAACAGACACACAAATATGTATAATTTAGTCAGCAATAAGCTTAACAATTATGTCACATAGGACTCCAGATTCAAACCCAGAGCTAATCCTTTTTCCACCTGACAATGATTAAGCAATTACAGGACTTCACTTACAATCAGGTTAAAATAATCTGTCTTTCTTTATTCCTACAAGGAAACAGATGCAACTGGTTTGCTTCTTCTAGGCTACTAACATGTATTTTGATAGAAAGCTATTCAGTTTAGTTGGTAGTAATTTGATAATCCACACAAATTTAAGAAGTAATTTCTTCCATAGGTAGCAACCTGCAGCAGAAGTTACACAGGTTTTGGAACCAGGGCCAAAATTAAAGCAAGACAAAACAAACAAACAAAAACCCCCAGTCAGTGGAGTCCAAGCTACCAAAATCCAGAAGGAGGAACATAGTCTAGACAAGACTCCTCAGGCTGGGCTCAGCAGCAGAAGGCCAGTCTGCCTGGACTCTGTTCCTCATAGCAATTTATCTTGCTCATAACATACACTGCCCTGCAAGGGTAGCGATAAAAGATAAGGGAACGTCCCTTCTTGTGGGACTCTTGCGGCTTCACAGCCTTTTCAAGTTCCTGTAGCATCACAAAACCACTCAGCTACCCACAAACGCTGGGGCATATGTGGTAGCATATGTTGTGACAAGCAAGCTCTCCAGAAGCCCACTTCAGCAGACACATGAGGTGCTAGACACAACACAGTTCAGTTCACCAAGTGGCACTCCACGTCACCTCCATCCCTCCGGATGCACACAAGAGCACGGCCTAGTGCCCATCAGCGCTCACCGTGCTGTACCCAGCACACTGCCAAGGCCAGCTAGTGAAGCATCGCTTCTGACAGTGAGAACTGGCGCGTTTCCTGCACTTCCTGACGTGCAATTGCTTGACTTGAGCTAACTGGAGGAGCCCTGTATGGATCGCACGCCGGCCCTTCCCACGGGTGACAACAGCGAGCTCCTTCCCCAGCCAGGTCCCGGAGCGTCTGCGACACACGGGACAGCCGAAGGGCCGGGCGGGACCGACCTGCCGTGCACAGTGGAGTTCAACACGGCGAGGACGGAGCCTGCCGCGGTGGTCACTGACCAGGGCCATGTGTCCGCACGGCCCGACCCCGCCGCGCTCCGGCCCGGGCGAAGGCCGAGCGGGCACAGCTCCGCCGCCGCCCAGGCCGCGGCCGAGCGGCTCCCAGGGCACGGCACG
>VXAZ01005839.1:667022-679612 GCA_013399875.1 Gymnorhina tibicen
GTGGCGGCGGCGGGGACTGCGGGCTGCCCGGCTGCCGCTCCCCAGAGCTTTAGCCTTGGCTTTTTTAATTTCATATTTTTTTCTCCTCCATCCTCGGCGTTTGGCGCTCTTCAAACAGCAGCGCCCCGCTGAGCGCGGCGCGGACCGAGCCGCCCCGGTGGCGCTGCAGGCGGCGGTGGCGCGGGGAGCGATGCTGCCCGCCCGCCGGGGCTCCCCGCTGCCCGCCCGGGCTCCTGGAGGCGCCGGCGCCGCCTGACCAGCCGGGTAAGGGGGTGCTGGATGCGGGAGCGACCCGAAGGCAGTACTTGCCATGTGTGCTGGTAGCGCCCGGCTGTGGCAGCGCCCGGGGCCCGGCACCGAGTAAGTCGGGGCGGCACCGGGCAGGGCGGCACCGGGCACGGCCCCCGCCGCCACCATGGTGAAGGAGGAGTGCAAGGCGCTGCTGGACGCGCTCAACAAGGTGACCGCCTGCTACCGGCACATGGTGCTGACCATCGGCGGCACCTCGGACTCCCAGAACCTGCGAGAGGAGCTCAAGAAAACCCGGCAGAAAGCTCAGGAGCTGGCGGTGGCCAACAGGAACAAGCTCACCACGGTCCTGAAGGACAAAACCGTGAGTAAGGAAGATAAAGCCGAGTTCGAGAGGCTATGGGTGATTTTCTCCACGTGCCTAGAGATCCTGGAGATCGACATGAGGAGAGCCCTGGAGCTGGGCCACGAGTTCCCGCTGAACGTCCCGAAAAAACACCTGATCCAGACGGGCATGAGCGGGGGAACCTCCGGCGTGGCCGCCCGCGCCATGAGCGTCCAGAACATGAAATACGAGGCTGAGCACAACATAGACGTGGTGGATTTGAAAGACCTCGAGAACGAGATCAACCAGGTAGGAGAGATGATGTACGAGATGGAGATGAAGGTCAATGTCCCCCAGTGGACAGTAGAGGCTAAGCAAGACCCAGGGGCTGAACTGAAATCCACCATCAGCGTGGGTGCTTCTTCTATTGGCATGATCTCCGTGGAGGAAAATAAATCCTTCTGCGATATCAGCAAGGTTCTAGCTGGGATTATTTTCACTGCTGTGCTCATTATCGCCATTGTCCTGGCAGTGTGTGTGGTAAAACTGTCTTAAGGTGGTGCAAGCTCTGACACGAGGGACCCTCTCCAACCTGTCTCTGGAATGTTTCATGCCTCACCTTTACTTTCAAAATGTGTCACTTGGATGAGCTGAGAATTTACAACGAGCCCTTGAAAGAACAAAGCAGAACTTCTGCCTCTCGATATCCTAAAACGCACTATTTGTTTCTTCATGCTTTTTGAAGAAAAGGGATGCAAATCAGACTGCAGAATAGAATGTCTTCGTTTGCTGGACTTGTAACAGTTAAGCAAAGTATCAGGGTATTATCACTACTGGCTGTAACAGGGATTTGCCTGCTATTAATAGATCACTATTCTCAGAAGCCTGTGGTTTTTGTTCTTCACTAGGCTCTGGTGTTTGCTGCTGGTCACTGTTTACAGTATTGGAGAGTAACGTAAATTTGAAGGCTAACATAGGTGTTTTGTCTGACCAAGTGAATACTTCTTTTTTTTTCATCAAATACAAAAAGTACTTCTTGAGTGGAGGAAAGGGGTAAGGATGAAAACCCCAATAAAAGAATATAACCAACCTCTATTTTAGACAAGTTAATGGTTGGGGAGGGAGGAAAAAAGAGAATGATGTTTGATATCAAGTACTGTTTGTTGATTTAGACTGGATTGTACGGAACCCAGTTGCATGAATTGGCACAGCATATGTGAATGACTAATCGCTTTCCAAATCCAGACAGAAAAAAGGCAGAGTTGCATATTCAGAAAAATACTAGCAAGCCTCATGGTTTTCATTCACATTTACCACGATTTTATCTTTCCCTGCAGAAAGGCTGATTCTTGCTACTGGTTCTAATTTTTCTTTCTGTAGCAACAGTTTGCACTTCACGATTAATTATGAAAAGGAGCAATGAATCTACCCACAGCAGATGCAGTAACATCGGAAAATAGATTTTAGCAAACAAAAATGATGTCAAGTTAAAGCAGACCTTCCCAATGGGATCCCCTCTCCTGCTGACAGGCAGGGACTGATGCTTGTATGTGTACAGTCACATTTCTGTAAGCTCCCAAATTGCAGAAATCCAGACAAAGCTAAAAATGTGTCTCAGTTTCATGTCTGATTGCTCATCTGGGAAACAGGAAGCCTGTAGGATTGGTCCCATTTGATAACACTACAATTCTGGGAGGGAAATGCAACAGCATAAAACTTTCCAGTGCTTCCCTGTGGAATTTACATTTAAATGTAAAACTGTGGGAACAGACACTTACTCAGCAGAAAAGCTTTACAATATTTTGTAAAAGGATTTATGTGTTATGGTATTTATTATTTACTTCTGGAAATACCTTCTAGTGCTGTGAACACACACTGTCCATTCAGGAATGCCTGGTACATGTGCTACGGTGCCATAGGTGTATGGGGCGCTCCACAGCCAAATATAAAGACCCCGTAATATTGGGGTTTTAAGAAGTCATTTTTCTTCATTGATTATTATGGGCACGTTATCAAAAAGTAATAATCAGACATGTTTTGTGAACAGTCCTCATGCTTGTTAAATAAAATTGATAACATGCATAAATGGCTAATATTTTTGAGTTAAGAACTAAACATACGTCGAAAAACCGCAGCAAACGGTTTATTCTTTAAAACTTAAAAGAACTGGATTTATAGGGGAAAAAAAGTGTATTTGAATCTGGTCACTTGTAGGTGAGAAAAAAATAGTAAGCGGACACCTGATTTTAAAGCTATAGATCATCCTTATGTTGCAGGATAATGTGAGTTCTGCACATTGGTCCAGTCTAACTCCATTCTCTCGGGAATTCAGTGTTACAAGACAACTCCACATTCCTTTCTGTTGTGTTTCACTCATTCCATAGGATATGTTTTATATGTAGTTAATCTACATCTGTAGAGATCCCCAACAGCTTTATGACAAAGCCAGGTCTGTATTTATCAGTGCTACAGGTCCAGCCTGCCTAGACAAGGTGCAATTGCTGAGTGTTCATTTAAATTGGATGATCTCCTTCACAATCATAGTGAGTAAACATATTTAAGGAAAATACAGCAAAAGCTGCAGGAGAAGGTAGCTATTTGGATTGCCACCACTTGTCATTAAGGATCTGTGGATATTTCCACTCTTTGCACTCTCCTTTCACTTAGTTCACAGGAACGTGGAGAAGCAGTTGGGCTCTATTTTTCCTGAATGAAGAGCTCTATTCTTCTCTATGTGCTTCCTGAAAGCTCCACATACCTTGTGAAATCAGACCGTTTAACCACACGTTCTCAAACCCCAAGTAATGAATGCAAGTCTGTTTTCTGGTGGATAAGTACATGGTTAACACTGACAGCATTCATTACCTTTATCTTGGTATCTTCCACACACCTAACCACAGATAAACAGTTTATCCATGCTTAGTTGTGTAGAAGAATTTTTAAGAATAGGTCATCTTCAAAAGCAATCATCAGTGGGTGGGTAAACTCTTTAAGTTTTCACTCCATTGCTTTTTTTTTTTAACTTGAATTTTTTGCTATAGGATTCAAAGAACTCATATCAATAGCCTCTAAGTATATAAGTCTTTATTATGAATATGCACACAATTACTATTTAAAGGATTGGCCTTGGAAAAAGAATTTTCAAATCATAAGACAAAGCCGGCTACAAATTATTTCATCACTAGTTTGCTCCTAAAAATGTGTATCATCTTATATTTAGGCTATCAGAAATTAATAGATTAAACAGAATTTTAACAGAGGATTGGCACTGTCTACATGGAAAAAGTGCCTGCCTTTCATCTCCTACACGTGTTTATTCTACGTGGCAGAGCTTGGCACGACACTGCACAAAACCAAAACAAAATGAAATCACCATTGCCCAAAAGTACTGAGGCTTCCTTTAAATTAAGAAATAGAGATATAGATTTGCAGTCTTCATTTTTTCCTCTACTGAAATGCAACTGGAAGGAGACTGGAAATGCCATTTTGTAAGTGAAAAATGGGAATTCATACTTCAAAATACTCTATATTGAAACAGCATGATGAAAAAGCACATACTCTCATGCTGATTGGTGAGAATGTGATTGTAGTACAAAAGAAGATGGTCATTGCTTAATTAATATCAGTGTTGATCTACTTCAGTTCTTTTGTCTTTATTCACAGAATGCACACATTAAATTTGCTGTATACTAAAATTTTACTCCTGACTTGAATTACACTTGTTTTGCCTGTGCATGGGTAGTATTTTCTACACTTTGGATAATGCAAACCTGTTACTGTCACTATTTATTTAACTTAAAATAAAGTACTTCCTTTTAACTTACTGGTTTGCTTGCAGCAGTAATTCAAACCAAACAAAACTTGTCAGAGAAGTCCAGAGGAGGCCATAAAGTTGATTAGAGGGATAAAGCACCTCTGCTGTGAGGAAAGGCTGGGAGAATTGGGATTGTTCAGCCTGGAGAAGACAAACTTTGGGGTGACCTAACTGTGGCTTTCCAGTGCCTGAAGGAAGCCTGCAAGAAAGGTGGAGAGAGACTATTTACAAGGGATGGAGTGACGAAGGGGAATGGCTTCACACTGACAGAGAGATGGTTCAGATGAGATACTGGGAAGAAATTGTTCCCTGTGAGGGTGGTGAGGCCCTGGCACAGGTTGCCCAGAGAAGCTGTGCCCCATCCCTGGAAGTGTCCCAGGCCAGGCTGGACAGGGCCTGGCACACACAACCTGGTCTGGTGGCAGGTGTCCCTGCCCATGGCAGGGGTTGAAACCAGATGATCTTTAAGGTCTCTTCCAACTCAAACCATTCTATGATTCTTTGAAAAGCTGGAATCTTAATATAGCTTTTCTATAGTAGGCTCTTCTGAACTAAAGTTCCTGCTTAAACCATAATAATAAAAGTAACATGCTAAACCCTCTCATTAGTTTTGTTAACATAAACACAGCCTTTTCAAGTTCCCAAAGCGAATAGTGATGTAGCTTAACTTATACTGCCAGGGAATCAGCAGTCTGAAAAGTCAAGAAATCCCCTGCCTTAGGAAACAGCTACAATGACATTTAGGCTAACAGATGATGCTGCCTTCGGCACTGCTCGTCCAGTGTTCAGTACAGAACCATTGGCTTGGACAATCTGAAAAACAGAGAACACACTAGACTGGACTAACAATTGGATTCTCCTTGAGTTAGGGTCCAAACTCTGTCCCTTTCAGCCAGCAAAGCTGGCATTTACTTTAGCAAACAATATACACGACCTAAGGAGTGTGAAACTTGGTCCTGTGCTATTGGTGGCAACAATGATCAACAGTTCTATCAAACCTTCAGAACTGCATCTGTTAAATGCAGCAATTTGTAATTTCATTCCAGGATTTCCAGTCTATCACCATAAAAACCCATTACATTGTTATCTAGTTTAGTAACAAAAGGAACACAGGACCACAATTAAAGTGATTCTCCTTATCTTGCAAACAAAGTAACATTAAACTTCAGCACTATGAATATAAAATAAAATTATTTTCAAAATTCTTCATGTAAATATGAAAATATTTTTCACGGTAATGCAATTATTTAAAACTGGACTAAATGACTGATGTAATTAGCTTTCAGATTAAAAATTAAACATGTGCTTATTGTTTGTAGAGAGGATTTGTGATGGGCTTGCTTTTCCTTCTCTGAAAGGTTTGTTTTGTTTATGTATGCTTTACCTTGTATTTAAGTGCTAATGGAACTCCTAGTCAACATATTTACCCTTCACAAATTTTCATTATGTAAAAAGTCATTCAGTAAGACCAGTGGATTACGATCTCTAAGTGCTTTCTCTCAATACGATTATATAAGTCTTTTAATGCAGGAAGAGATCTGGACAAAATAGTTCACACGTGAGCAGCATTTGGTATGGTTAAGTGTACAATAAAAGTGGGATTAGAAAATAATGTCTTTCATATAAAATTATCCACATGTGTTGAGGGAAGAACAAAAAAAGAAAGGAGATGGATGTACATAGTAAATAGCAAAGTTTACTTTTTGTTTAATACAACAGCATCCCAATGTTAAACTACAGCTTCTCTATTAAAAAAAAGGGAGTGTCTTATGCCCAGTGGGACAAAGGATATAAAATATCCCTAAGTGGAACTGACTATCCATTCTCTGATTAACTCATACAGAGTAAGAGTAAAAATATTTTGATTTGCTACATGTTGTTATCCAGTTTACAAAAGACAATCCTTTTCTCCCTTGGTTTCACACTACAAGGGACTTTCTTCTGGAAGAAGGCAGTCCCACATGGCTGGATTCCATCACCCATCCTTAACAGCTTGCTGCTGTGGTACTGGGTGCAGCTGGGATGCAGCTTCAGCAGCTGCCACTGCTGAACTGTGAAAAGGTGGAAAGTCACATGGCATTTAACCAGCATCGGGGCTCTGGTGGATCCTCTCAGCCAACCAAGCACGTTTCATGCTGGAAGCAATGTGACTGGAAGCCACATAGGCAAACACAAATCCAATCACAGCATCTCTGAAACTGTCACCCACAGAGGCCACTTACCAAATGCAATTATGTTTATTGCTCAGTTCCAGTCATTTGTCAGAATACCTACTGTGATTTACCAGAGTGACAGAAACTGACTTCTCAACCCTCCACAGGGTCAGGTGGGTTTTTGTTTTGTTCTCTTTCATTGAATTGTATGTTTTCTTTTATTTACACTGCAGTACATGACATTATTTATCCTATACTTAATAATAACATCTCCACCAAATTAAACAAACTCACAAATCCTCTCAAAGCTAGTTATAATTCAGCTGCACAGAAATGGAAGTCACAGTTATGGTATAAATGCGGTCTGTTATTTTGATCATTTCCACTGTGCATGGAATTGTCACTGGAGTCTCTGATCAGTCGAGTCTGTCTCTCGCACACAAATGTTCAAATAACACACACAGTTGAACTCACTGATGTGCCACAGCACTAAGAAACCACACAGCCAAAAAAAAAATTGACTTTAAAAATCATGGGGTTTTTGAAAGAATAGTAAACCTAATTTCTTACAGTCATCTATAATTGTCTTGGCGAAAAAAAATTCAGATGCAATTCTTTTGTGTGATCCAGAGGAATCTATGCATAATCTATACAGAGATAGCATAAACCTTGGAGAAAAAGAAGTAAGAAAGGGAGAAATGAGAAAAAAAAGGCAAAAGAAAATATTTAACTATTTATACTGTATTAAATGACTGAGGCCTACCAGAGACAGCAAACATGATACTCCCTTAGCAACTTAATCTAATATGCTAATTGCAGGTGTAATTTAAGCTATACACATTTGGATTCTGGGTCCTGGAGGGAGTGCTCCAAATAATTCCTCAAATAAGCCATCAGTGCTCAGTCTGGTGAGAAATTACATGTGTGAAAACTATTCATGTAATTAAAAGCTGCAGAATTAGAACCATAATTTCCGTTTCCGTAAGATATGTAATCCATTACGCATCTGTTGGAAGGAGAACAGTTCAAGTTGTTAACACTATCTGCAACCTAGTTTTCTCATCTGCCTAATTTGTTGGAATATAATTTTGTATGAAGTTAGCTAGTTTTTTTATTTTTCTTTTTAGTCAATCTATATAATGGTGTTATAACCATAAACCTGCATTTCCTAGGTTTGACATTTATCCACAATTTGGAAACAATACTTGAAAACCTAGACAGTGAATAATCTATTTACCTTTTTATATTAATTATTAAGTCTGCCTATTTGTTGATAGTATATGAGCTAAACAATCTAAAAGCTTTAGCATGTCATTTTGAAACGACCTGCTGTAGCGATCAGGAGCGACGAAGGGTCCCCAAGCAGGTGCAGAGGAGGAATCTTTATTGCCAAAAACCCGTCCTTTTTAGGCCGTGAGCCCGTTACCAGTTTACACAGTTTCAAGGCACAACAAACCAATTTTAACCAACCACCATACACCATGGTGCGGGCACGAGGCAGTCACGAGCCTGCCTCCCTTCCCCTGTTCCAGCTGAGCCACTCTCCCCCAGTCCCTTCCTGCTTAGCCTAAGCGACAGGCCGGAGCCATGAACTGTACCAGGCCTTCCCCTTACAAAGCTCTACTTATGCTAACAACCTGGAGGTATTTGAAATACCATCTGAAATAGCTGGAGGCAATTAAAAGATGTGATGTGGCACTTGGGGACATGGTTTAGTGGTGGACTTGGCAGTGCTGGGTTTGTGGTTGGACTCAATGATCTTGGGGTTTTTTCCCAACCTAAATGATTCTGGGATTCTACAATACTGTAAAATAAGCCAGTTTAGGAAGCAGTAGACAAGCCTAGTGAAATCTCTGCATTTTTTGGTACTCAAAATTGTCACAATTCAATATTGTAGATATTATATCTGCATAGGGACAAAGATGCATCTAAATTAAACCAAGAACTGACTTAGTATAATAATTTCCAACTCACAGGATTGCATGTAAACTAAATTAAATGATGAAATATTGGGGGATCTTGTTTTTCATCTGAAATAAATTATTACAGTGGTGAGATCTGTACTGACCTGTCTAGGCAAAATAATTTATGCAGTGATGTAACAGAAGGAATGAAGTAATTTTATTGCTAAGTATTCTAACCACATACAAAAAACCCCCAGAAAGTTAATTTGACAATCACTTCTATATATCTAGTGACCTGAACCTTTTTTCTTTAAAACAAACTTACGCTTTCTTTTTCTTGTAAGCAGTAACTGAAGTGTAGAGAAAAATGTTGAAGTAACCTCTGTGTTGCTGAAATATGATGCCACAAAGAATTATTATCAGTGCAATAATCTTGCAGTATTTCATTTGATGCAACTTTTGCATCACTCAGAAGGGGTTTTTTTTCCAATACAACACAATCTGGTTTTGAAAACAACCTGAAATACAGAAGTATTTGGGGTCCATTAGGTAAACAATTGTATGTTCTGGCATACAAGAAGAATGAAAGACAGCTGAATTCTTAACTTTTTAGCAAAAATACCTTTTTTCTTTTTTTAATAATTTAATTTGGAGGGGACCTCTGATTCTTCAGCCTTCTGTTACATTTGACTGAGTGTCACACATGTATCTAGCTAATTCCTGCTATGGGGAGACTTCTCTCCACACTGTGCCCTGTATTCCCAGCCTACAACTGGCCCTTGAAGCATAATGTCCTTGTGCTGGAATCCTTCCACCCAGTAATGCAATAAACTGGTACGCTTGGTTTAGGATTAGTAATAGATTTTCTCAGATTTTCTCCTTTTTTCTGAAATCAGTCATAAGGCTATAGAAATTTTAAGTACAAGTGAGATGAGCTCTGCATTCTAGCAGAATATATTGAAGAAAAAATCATCTAAGTTGGAGATGAAGAAACATGCTCCATAGATAACCTTACATCTAATTTGCCTTTAAGACTTGTTTTATATTCATGTGAGCTACCTCCAGCAGGTCAGCTGTAGCTTTGAGGGGGCAGATAGATGCTCAAAGAGCTTATCTTTTGCCTTTCTTAGCAGGAAACTGGAAGGGGGCAAAACATCCCTTTGCATCCTTTATCTTTGCTCACAGAGTTTCTGAGTGTTCATCCTCAGAACCTCCTGCCATCTCCAGTCCTGATAACTGGGTCAGTTAAAGACCCACACGCTCCTGAAATTTCACATGAGATGACTTCAGCTTTGCAGTGAATGGATATTGAACTACTCTTCCTAAGACAATACTGAAAGGAAGTAAAAAAAATTGCCAGCAATAGGGTGAATCTGCTGACCCCCAGGTAAGAAATGGCACCTTCTTAAGCAGAACAGGTGCCTTATATACCCCAGAACTGTGTGGAAAAATGCAGCAACTGGAGTAGGGAAGAAAGTTTACCTTAGCTTGCACTTGGCTGTCTCTGGGCCCAAAGGACTGCTCTGGATGCTGAGCTCTAGTCCTGAACAGAGCTGTAATCCCAGCACTGCAGCTCTAGGCCAGCCCTGGCATTCTCTGTGTGTCTGAGGCTGCAGACGGCAGCACTGTGCCAGCCACACATCCCATTTCCACTCCCCTGCAAGAACGCCTACAGAACCAGACCCGCAAGGTTTAATACCACTGGATGCCAATGAAACCAGAGGAGGCCACCAAGTTGATCAGAGGGATAAAGCACCTCTGCTGTGAGGAAAGGCTGAGAGAATTGGGATTGTTCAGCCTGGAGAAGAGAAGCTTCAGCGTGACCTAACTGTGGCTTTCCAGTGCCAAAAGGGAGCCTGCAAGAAAGATGAAGAGAGACTATTTACAAGGGCCTGGAGTGACAAGGGGGAATGGCATCAAACTGAGAGAGAGCAGGTTTAGATGGGTATTAGGAAGAAATTGTTCCCTGTGAGGCGGTGAAGCCCTGGCACAGGCTGCCCACAGAAGCTGCCCCTGGATCCCTGGAAGTGTCCAAAGCCAGGCTGGATGGGGCTTGAAGCAATGTGGGATAGTGGAAGGTGTCCCTGCCCATGACAGAGTGGGGAACCAGGTGATCTTTAAGGTCCCTTCCAACCCAGACCATTCCATGATCCTATGCCTTGTTTGCCAGGGTATCCCTGCTTTACATACTAGCACTTGTGAGACTTTAGACTGTCCTAAATAAAAAAACCCCAAACAAACATTCCATTTAGAAACTTAAGATAACACTATAATCATTGCTATTCTCTACTATCAGATTTTCCTAGATATGTTCTGAAACAATGTTCCAGGGCTATCAGACACTGCAATTTTTGCCACAGTAAGACAGTTTTGTATATGTCCTGGTATTATATCTGATTTGAAAGTGACACATTCATTATTGGTACATGAGTACCTTCTACTTAAAATGCCTTTATGCTAAAATGATCTGACATTATGGACCCTAAATCTTTTTGATCAGCCATCAAGCTCATTGGAAGTTAAATCTTGAAAAACCTCAGTAGTTTATTCATATTTCACCAGTAAAGCAGCTTTTAGGCAAAGCACATTCCTAACAAGATGTATACTTAACACAGTAAAATAGTTAATGACGCAAAGAGTGCAAAAGTCAAACAAATACCACGGTGAGTATCATGATTTTAGGTTCAAAGTGCCTTCTAGTACAAAACAGGCACATTAATGGGCCTTGTGCTTCCACGACCTAAGGCGGTAATTATGGATGAGCAAAAAGGATTAAAATAGGGAGAAAAACGGCGGCTCAAGTTACAAGATGTCGTTGGTTTTGCTCGTATGTTCGGTGATAAGCAAGGGAAGGAGAGGGAGGCACGCTTGTCTATTGTCTGGCCATTCATTTCAGCAGCATCAGCTGGCTTGGCTGGCCTGCTCTGCCCACTGCAGCCTGGCACCAGGGTGAGCTTATGGCCCAGCTGTGTCTGGGCACACCTCAAGGTCATTTTTGGTTTGCCAGTTGATGTGATCCAGCATCCCACTGGTTCAGTTGCTTCTAAACTTCATTTTAGCTCCAGTGACACACATCTCACAGGCATCAAGTACAAGCTCAAATATAAAATCAAATTGAGAGGTTGTCAGAAGCACGTACAGGTATGTGGGTATTTGCTAAATGCAATCTGGCAAGAGAAGGATTATGGATAGGAGGATTTTCCATGTTACATGCAAACACCATTCTTACAAAACTTCTCAACCTGTGTCATCAGCTTTTTTCTGCTTAAATTTCTTACAAATTAAAGAAAACTGAGGAATCAAAATCAATTAACAAAATAAAATGTTTCCTAAAGGTTGAAAAAACCCTTTCAAGGTCTTGCTACCTTGCTGAATTTTTTTTTTTCAAGTAACAAGGTACTTAAAAACCTCAAAACATAAGAGCTCTGTAATAATTAACTAAAACTCTTCATACTTTTCCCCTTTGAAGTGTACTAGAACAAATTCAAACACCTTGTCAAATGTCACGTTTAACTACAGACCTAAAATGACTTTTGCTGTCAGCATGGCTCGCTATGGAATTGAGATAAGCAGATTTCTGTGAGACAAGCTGGCGGGTCAGCAGCAGTATTACGATCACAAATCCGAGTCCTTGGCTCCTGACCCCGTGCTGACTCCCGGGAATGGCACCACAGACCCTCCACCTGTGCTCCGGAAGATTCCGGGCTCCGAGGAAGCTCCTCGACATTTACACCTTGCGGCGCTGTAAACACACTCCGTGCTGTGAACCCCCAGGAAGCGCGAGCTACCCCAGCCCACGCTTCCCAAGACACTTAAAGCCATCGCCTCGTTTCTCCCGGCCATCGCTGTCTTAAACCCTCTGTATTTCCTTAGGCTTTTGCCCTCTGAGGACACCCGCTACTTACCGGCTTAGGGCTGAGGGGGGCTGAGGCATCACGGCTCCCGGCCCGCCTCCTGCGGCCCTCCCCCGGCGCTGTCCCGCCCCGCGCCCGCGGCTGCAGTGGCTCCTCCGGGGGCGCAGGCGGCGGTGCCGCCCGGCCGCCCCGGCGCCCTCCGCCTGGCCAAGATGAACCCGCGGCTGCGGCACTGGCGGGAGGCGGCTACGCTGCTGCTGGCGGCGGGTACGGCGGGCCGGCCGCCGCGCT
>VXAZ01005839.1:679625-791312 GCA_013399875.1 Gymnorhina tibicen
CGCCGGGCCGGCCGCCGCGCTCCCCGCTCGGCCCCTTCGACTATGAGCTGCTGCTGCTGCGCCGGAGCTCCCGCAGCGGCTTCATGCCCGGCGCCCACGTGTTCCCGGGCGGACTGGCGGAGCCGGCGGATTTCTCCGCCGAGTGGCTGGGGCTGCTGCCCGCCTCGCCGCACTGCGGGCTGGGCGCCGTGAAGCCGCCGCCGCCCGGCGGCAGCCGCGCCCCGCTCTTCGCCACGGACCGGGAGAGCCTAGGCTCGCCGCTGCCGGGGGAAGTCGCCTTCCGCATCTGCGCTCTCAGGGAGACCTTCGAGGAGGCGGGGATCCTGCTGCTGGTGCCAGGGCGCGGGCCGGCTCCGCTGCTGCCCGCCGAGCGCCTGCCGCCCGCCGCCGAGCTCGAGGAGTGGCGGCTCCGGGTGCGGGAGGACGCGTCCTGCTTCCTGCGGCTGTGCCGGCACCTGGGCTGCGCGCCCAACATCTGGGCGCTGCACGAGTGGAGTAACTGGCTGACGCCCGTGGGCAGGGCCGGCCGCGGCGGCCGCCGCTATGACACGGCTTTCTTCCTGTGCTGCCTGGAGCAGCGGCCGCCCCACGCCTCGCAGGACGACCAGGAGGTGACAGCCGTCCTGGTAAGAGGGGCTGGGGATGCCCGCGATGCAGCACAGCCCGGCCGGGCGGGTGTTGCGATGGGAGCGGGCGCTCCTGCCCCAACCCTTCTCCTACGGCCCCTGCCTCCGGCACACCGCCGTGTGTGCGCCCTTACACATCCAAGAGGCGTAGAATCATGGAATGGTAAGGGTTGGAATGGACCTTAAAAATCATCTTGTTCCACCCCCGCCATGAGCAGGGCCACCTTCCACCATCCCAGGTTGCTCCGAGCCCCGTCCAGCCTGGCCTTGGACACTTCCAGGGATGGGGCAGGCACAGCTGCTCTGGGCAGTCTGTGTCAGGGTCCCACCACCCTTACAGTAAAAATCCTGCCTTCTAATACCTAACCTAAAAGTCCCCTCTTTGGATGTGTACCCATTACTCCTTGTCCTGTCACTACAGTTCCGGACGAAGAGTCCCTTTCCAGCTTCCCTGCAGTCCCTTCAGATACTGGAAGGTGCTGTGAGGTCTCCACACAACTGTCTCCAGATCAGTCAAAGCCACCCTGGTAAAGCTCCTTACGACGTGAGGAAAGGGAAGGGAGTTTTCACCTGCGCAGTTCCCCTCTCCCCTGCACACCTGGAGCTGCCACCATCATCGGAGGTGCAGATGCAGCAGCTGTCGGGAGAGGTTTTTTTGTGAGGTCGTTTTATACGACCCGTGTCACATCAGATGCCTTTCACCTTGAATTACTGTCTCTTTCAAAGGCAGATAACAAATACCCTTTTTTATATGTTCATTCCTGCAGTATAGCAGAGGGTTGTCACATGCCCGTAGTATACAGGGAGAGATCCACGTGGTAGGTACAGGTAAATTCCAGGGCTGCAAGAGACAACTAGTAATTTTTGTCTTTTGGAGTTAGTTGGGATATTTTAAGTAATAAACTTGTTAAAATAGTCCATTAAAAATTTCAAAGCTTTGACTTTTTAATCTTTTTTTGTTTTAATTGAGTGCTTAAAAGTAGCAAATTTCATGAAGCTCTAAGAGAGCTCAAGGTCAGGTACATTAGGGTCCTTAAGTTTTTCTAGGATTCTGAAAAGTTTGATTACAAGTTAGAAGTAGATGAGAAACCAGAAGATTCTGTAAAAGCCTACCTAACAGTTTTGGTATTACTGATGTTGGTATATTTATTTGTTTAACAAATTTTGCTACAGAAATTTAAAAGTACCTGAAACCTTATTTTCAAATGAGTTCACGTTGTAATTTTGTTAATAACAGCATAAATCTACTGCAAATGATTATGCCCGTATTTATATTATTAAACTCACCATGTGAGATGAAATAAAGATTACCAGTAGTTTTAACATGCAGAATAAGCATGAATAGCTGGGTGTTCACGCTCTGAAAACAGTGCTTCTAAGAAGCAGATGTTTAGAGGTACTTTTAATTCTCAAAGCATCAGTAGCATCAACCAAAGCATCAACCTCTGATGACATCGAATTTAATGTTTTCCATTGGTTTCAGTAAACTTTTAGTCAGGCCCCTAAAACAAATGTCAGTTTCCAATCCTGGCATGTCTGTGTGTAAAATAAAAACTTATTGGGAAAAAAGGAGTAACTTTTATAGATTGCTTGTTTTTCAATTTTAAAAATGTCTTTGTTGCTCTTTTGATAATGTTTATACATGGGTTTTATTGTGTTCAGAAGATATGGTCTGTTGCAAGCTCTTTTGCTGCATAACTTCCCTTGCTAAATGACTTTTCAGGTTGCTCAGACTTTGTATCTGCTGATGAAGCTATTATTTCAAGGCTTGTTTTCATCTTCCAGTGGTCATCACCTCCAGAAGCCATCAAACGCTTAAAGTCTCAAGAGATCTGGTTTCCTCCACCTCAGTTTTATGAATTCTGTAGGCTGTGCAACTTCTCTTCCCTCGGGGAGTTACAGAAGTTCAGCTCCGCGCGCGCTCTCGAGGGCTGTGAGCGCTGGATGCCGGTGATGCTGAGTGCTCCAGACGGCTTCATCCAGCTGCTGCCGGGTAAGCACACACTGGAGGGTTCTCCTAAATATACAGCATCTCCTGAATGCTGTGTGCTGAAGCCCTGTGACATAAACCGTCCATAACTGTGCAGAAAATACTCTTTTAAGTCAAGCTACTGCATGCTGTTTCTGCCTTGTTTGCTACAGTTGTGACAGTGGCTGCAGTCAGAGACAAGCCAGGGGATCAGACAGCACAGTTATTTCTTAGTTACTCATAATCTCATTGTCTCATCATTGTCATAATATGTGTATTTGTGAAGAAATTGCAGCATTTCAGCTTTGTGTAACCTGAAAGATTAGAACTCTGGAGTATTAGAACTCCTTCTATTTAGTCCTTTTCAGGGGGAATTCTCCTTTACTTTGGTTATCAGTTTGTCTTTGTAAGGACGAGGGATTCAAGCACAGCTGCAGTATCACACCTCACAGCTGCAGTGATAAGGCACGGGACTAAAACCATACACTAAGTCATCTTCCTCCTGTCCTTTCCCCTGATTAAGTCTCTCTCATTTCATAATCATGTACATGCAGTATTAAGAAAAGCTGCATATATTATTTATTATTTTCTGCTTTTTTTAGTTTGCTTTTCATTATGCTTTCCCTTTTTTCTTTTTTTTTGTCACAATTGACCTCTAGGATTTCTATATTTGGGGGATATTAGCAGTCTTGCACAAGAGTATAATGCCTTAATATGGCAAAACATTTGTTTTCTTCAACAAAATAGAACACAATAAGTTTCTGTTCTTAGTCCTGTCTTTATACACATGAAAAAGTGTTTGTCCTGTTCCCCACCTATTATATGCACTCCTATCTGCCCAGGCTGTGATGATAGCATATTAACAGCATATTATCAGGAGCTCTGGAACATTCAGTGTGCACTGCAGTGTCACTGACATACTTCAGAAATTTATGGCTGTATCTTTAAATCTGAAGCTGTTTAGAAGCAATTTAGTTTTTCATTGTGAAATACATTTCCACTGATTTACATGTCCTGATAAATCCTAAAAATTGCAAGTGTCGCTCAATGAAAAGGCTGAAAAAAGGTTGGCAATCTGTAACTAAATCTTTTTTTCCACCCCAGGAGATGAGTTATATCCAGAAGATCCAGATTATACGGGAGAAAAGAAAATTATTATGTCAACAGAGAAGAAGATTGAAGATCTCATGAAAGAGGGTGGTATATTTCACAGGATAGTAATAAAAAATATCAACAATCTTGCCGTCTATGTTAATATTCAAGCAAAATATAAGCATATAAATCCACTGATGATGAAGAATGATAATTCAGATTACAATAGCAGATTGTAATATGTCTTTGGTTTAAATCTAGAATATTTTTAATTACATATATGCTCACTGTGGTTTTGGTGCTTTCTAACTGTTGCCAAATAGTCATGAAAATATTCCTCTGTCCTGCCAAAGCATTATGTCTGTGTGTGGGGGTGTGGTGTCACATCTGTGTGTATCTAATTCTTTGAGTCTTTAAAAACAGAACAGTTGTGCCGCTGTTGGGTCACAAAGGTCCTCTTCTCACTGAAAATGTATGTATTATGTTCAGAACAAGCATGTTTTGAGTTGAAGAATTCTTTCACTATGCTTCCCAAAGTTAGATAACTTCAATGTGTGTCTAGAAGTGAATGAAATGTCCCATTCTGTATTTGTTGACATCTCCCAGTCTATTCTCTCTTTCATTTTGGGGAAAAGCAATGTATGTATAGATAAAGATATATATATATGTATGTATAAAAAAATTAATGCAATTTTAAAAAGAATATTATAAAGTTAATTTTTATATTTGATACACTTAAATTCTTTCTACTAATAGTTTTTTTTAATATTCAAGTTGTAAACAAAAAATAAAAAAGTATAATTTTTTAGCTCCAAAAGGATATAAACAACTTAAGAGAATAATATTCCTCCTTGAAACACCCACTTACATAATCTAACATCCCACTTTTTGCTTCTTAACTACTTTACTAATATATCTGAGATTTAAGAACTTCAGAGGAAAGATTGCTGCTTAATTTTTGGTTTGGATTTTTGTTTAGTTGGATTTGTCTTTTCTTTTGTGCAATAAGTGGAGTCAGTGGAGCAGTTTTGTAAATCCTTTATCTGGAAGGAGAATGAATGATGACTTGAGATTAGTCAGTAAAGTTGTGCAGAAAGCTTTGTTCCAGCTTTTGTTCTGTGTTTCAATTAAAACCTTCTGCAACAGTTCCATTCAATTGGTTTGTAGCATTCATTTGGATTAAAAAAAACACAGAAAAAAAGGTGTGTCTTTCTCTTCTCTCTCAGAACATGCCCAGACTGTTGCTGGTTTTGCAGACCTTGTTGAGGTTTGTAAACCTGTGCTGAACACTGACCACGTGAAGCAGAACACTGTATATTGTGCAGTAGAACACCTCCTGAATATTCTGGCTGCGTGTGACATTCCCTTTTCTCCAGTCACTGGAGACTTTGCCATGACTTTTCAAATGCAATGGAGAGTGGCTTAGGACCCATGCTTGACCGTTCCCTCAGAACCCTGGGATGCATCTCATCACGTCCCAAGGACTTGTCTATATCCAGGTTTCTCAGACGGTTTTGAACTTGGTTTTCTCCTACAAGGGAAGGTACTTTGCTTCCCTGCCTTGAAGTTCAGGGGCTTGAGAGCTGTTGGAAGCATGACTGCCAGCAAAAACTGAGGCAAAAAAAAGTCAAATGTCAAAGAAACCCTGTCAGCCCTGTCCATGTGGATTATCACTGATGTACTGAGGGATGGGGATATACATTTGTTTCAGTCCTCCTTTTCCAATCAACATACATCTAGGACCCCTTGGTTTTTTTCAGATCCCTTGCCACATTGAGCTCCAACTGTGCCTTAGCTCTCCTGATCCCATTCCTACACCCCCAAGTGCCATCCCTATATTCTCCCCTATGGATACATATTGCCGCTTCTAGTGCCCATGCATTTCTCTCTTGCGCTTCAGTCAGACCAGAAGGGCGTTACTCAGCTTCACTGGTCTCCTGCCCTTCTTGCCTGATTTCTTACATATGAAGAAGAGAAGTACAGAGAAGAAGTACAAAGAGCTTTTGTACTTCAAGGAAAAGATGCTTAAAGAGCTGCCAGCTCTCTTCTCTCCTGCTTCTTTATCCCTGAGGGCAGTTTCCAGGGGTTCCTTAAACAAGGACAGTGTGCTCTCTTAGAACTTTCACTTTATTTGTCTGGCCGTATCCCTCGAGATCATGAACTCAAATACACAAAAGATTTTTTATTGTTGTGTCCCTTACGGTTATTCTACTAGTTTACTTTTGTGGTAGAAAGTGGATATTATGAGAAAATATTTTTGATAAATTACTTAGCTCACCCCCAGGGCACAGCAGGACTGTGGATATGGGAATGTGGGCAGGGGAGGAGCGCAAGGGTGATGCTAAGTGTGGGGGAAAATGCAGAGTTCTGGCACTCGCGTTAGGTGAGGGCTCTCCCTCTGTCCAGTTGGGGTTATGTCTTCAAGCACAGCTAAGAACTACACTAAGTAGTAGTAGTTAAACTAAGTTATTTCATCACTTCCACAGGGGCAGATCCCTATGAACTCTTTCCAGTTGTCCATTTACTTCTTGGTGCTACAGCTGTTTTGGCTTTTTTCTTTTTCCCTGTAGTTGTTGTCCCTGTGTTAGTTAAGATCTATGATTATTTCCAAAGGACTACCACTATTTCACCACTGCCTCTGCTACAGAGACTTATAGCCTGAAATAAATTCCAAATCCCAAACATTTATTGTAATAATTTCCCTTAAGTCCCAGTAGAATTTTCCTGGTTTCAAGTTGTTTGCAGTAACAAAGGCTTTTATTTTTTCACACAGAGTTTGATTTCCATTTTATACAAAGAGCAATACGATGGATTTCCCTGCGCTTTGTGAGATTTCCCGCAGCGTTTCAGGTGTTTTTTACGCCTGGGAATAGTTGGCTGTGTAATTGGTCACCACACGCCTCTGAGGAGCCGGGAATGGGCCACTTTGGGTTCTGAGCCCGCCCCGGGGGTGGTGCTGGAGGCGGGAGCGCTGGAGATTTCTGGAAGGAGCATCTGGAAGCTTCCCTGGGGAGCGGGTGGGGGCGCAGGCAGGGTGGCGTGTGGAACCTGGGCGTGCTGGAGACCGAGGTCAGTGGGTTTCTTCCTGCAGGGAGGAGTGTGGGACTAGGGAAGAATAGGGGGAAATGGGGATTGGGCTGGGGGAAGAGGGAATAAAGCGAAAAAATTGTTTTTAAAGTCCGTGTTCTCGCGCTGCGTGTACCCTCGCCCTGCGCCTCGTGGGCGAGCAGGATTTGGCTGGAGCACGGCCGGGCAGAGGGAGAGCGGGCCGTGCTTTCCAGGAGTGTTCGCACACACCGGGGTGGTTGCAGAGGCTCCTTCTGCCTTTTTTAGGTTTGTGTTAAGGCAGCAGGCTGGGGCGAGGGTTTTAGTGATCTACAGCATTTTTACAGGTTAAATACTATCTGGTGGTAGGTGTGGGATTTGAGGAAGCGTTTGTTTTCCTACTCAGCTCTTAACCAAAGCAGGAATGTTACTTGGAATGCATTGGGAGAGCCGGCCTTTGCTGGGGGCGTGCTTCATCCCTGCCGCGTTGATGGGCCAGGTAGTGGGTTTCCACTAATTAACCTGAGACATTAGCTGAAGTTATTTATGCCCCTCACGTGTTATTGCTGAAAGAAAAGTCTACTTGAAGTGTCTAAGGCAGCCCTGCGTATCTCCTGTTTCACTATATTACACTGCATTGTTCGAAACGGGTGTGTAACTCGGGGGCTTAGCTTGTGTTAAATGATCTTGGGTAAAGCTTCTGCAATCGTTTCAGCTGTTCCATTGTCACGTTAAACGGGGGATGATCAGTACTGTCGCTTAGAGCTTGTCGCTCTGTCACCACAGTGTAGCTGTGTTGCTGCTTAGTACTGGCTTGTTTAGCAATAGCTTTGGAAGTGGAAGGACAATGTCTGGATTTTCCTTTTCTGAAGCATTTCACTAGGCACCTACTTTAATTGTTAATTCTTTTAAGTTGTAAGCTAGACACTGCGATGACGATACTACGATGTGCTGATTTGTGCCAAAATGAAATACAAATTATTTGCTGTAAGTTTCATTATTCTGTTGTAACTCCTAGGTCTGGTGTATACCATTGCAGACGTAGGGTGAAATCCTAGTAAAAATCTGTGAAGTTAAAATTGTTCACTAAGTTTGGGCTTCCTCTTTTGTATTAGGCTGTGGGGTTTTTATTAAAAGATGTAAATGTTCTCCTCTGGTGCTTCTGTCCATTTGGTCGTGTAGGTAGGTTGTAGCAGCCTTTGTCTGCAATCAGCCTACTTCTGCTGGCCTTTGAATGGAAAAGATGCGGCATGGATGGTAAATCCTAATTGGGCTTTAACATAGTGCCTCATTAAGAAAGCTGGTTTAAACCCTTTGAAACGTGTAAATCAGCTGCTTAGACCAGTACTCCTGACTTGAGTAGTAAAAATCTATAGGCTTACTTCCGGTGTATGCTCTTCAAATAGCCTTTAAAAAAAAAGGTGAAGTTAAAAATGGTTCATCAAATATTTGTTGTTCTTTTACAGTAGTGATAAGGGAGACATAGGAGATAAACATGGAAGTCGTGATATTAAAGGTACGCTGCTGGTTTTTTTAAATCTAAAGGATTGATGTTTATTTCCATGTGACTTTCTGCAGATCAGATTTACAAGCAATGTGATGGCTGTGTATTTCCATTCATCGGCACTTCTTTACACTTGTGGAGTCATATATGGCTTATATATATTTGTTTTAGGTTTTGTTTTCTTGTTTTTGTTGTAAAATCAGTGAGTAGGTGTGTGAGTTAACACAGGCAGGCAGCCAGAACAACCACAAAAACACAGCTGAAATGTAGGGAATAAATTTATTTAGTTGGCCTGGGTAACTGGAGGAGGATACTGGGGCACACCCTGATGGACACCAGCAGGCTCAGCCCACCCCAGTGGGATTCATCAAGAACCCTGTGAGCTCTCCTGTGCTTTTTATGATCTCTGAGCTTTGCTCTTTCTCCCAACAGGGAGCTCAACATGTCCATGAGAGTGCCTCCAAGTCTCTCCAAACACTTATGTTACCTCTACGTAGAAATTCTACTTCTCAAACCTGAAGATAAACAGCAGTAGGCATAATACATGGGGTTCCCCCACTCTGATATTCTCCAGGCCTTGGCATTCCCAGCTGCAGGGCCACTTGAGCTAATGTACCATCGTCCTCACCATTTTTCCACTTCTGACCCCTTCCTCCCAGCAGTAGGGATGCAGCTGAAATCTAAAATGGAGAATGTGCAACACAGACTTAAATAATGTGTAGTATAGTACTAGATTATACTGAATTTCACAGGAGAGTGTGGGAAATGCAGAATACAGCCTGCACAGCTGACTGAGGGGATATTCCCTACTATATGATGTCACGCTGAGCAGTAAAAGCTGCAGATATGTCTGTGGTCATCAGATTTGCCTTCCAAGTGAGCATTGTGCGTGATGAAGCTCTGTGTTCCTGGAAATGGCCGAGCAGCTGGCTGCCAGTGGGGAACAGTGAATACACTCTTTGTGTTGCTTTGCTTGCACGTGCAGCTCTTGCTTTGCCCAGTCAGCTGTTTTAGTATCAGGCTGTGAGTTTTCTCACTTTTATCCTTCTTATCCTCTGGCCCTCCTGCTGCAGGGATGGGAGTGAGGGAGCAGCTCTGTGGTGTTTAGTTGCCTACTGGGCTTAAGCCACAACAACTGGGGACCCGGATCAGCTGCAACACCGGAATGTGACAGTTTACAAAGGCTTAGCAGAAAGCTGTCACCGTGTTTTAAAGAAACTGGCTGTTACACAGACACTGAACCCAAAGAAAAGCCCCTTGGTGAGGTTCATCATGTTCTCAGGTTTTTATATGTACTTCCTGAGGACTTCATATGGAAGTAAAAAGCTTTGTCTTTGCATTTTGCCCACTGTTTGGTGTAACCAACATTTTAGATAATGCTGCTTCTTTGTAGACGCTGCATGGTGTTTGTTGCAGTGCTAAAGAAACTTGGAACCTGAGAAGCCATTTCATGAACTAATGCTGTGAAGGTGAAAGCTGTTTCACTTGTTAACATTCTGTATCTCAGTATCAGTCACTGTAATTTTGAAGGTGCCCCATGAAAATGAAGTTTTACATCTGCTGCTCAGATACTCTTAAAACTCAGTAGTATTTGTTCTCTACTCCTTGCCCCAGGTTGAAGATCCAAGTTGCTTTTGGCTTGCTGCGAAAGAATGCATGCCAGGCGTAGTCAGTGAAATAGTATATAAAAACCTGAATGCTGAAATGAAACAGTTCTATAACAATTATAAAGATGCAGGTGAAATAAAACAAGAGGAGATTAAAAAAGGCCAGGTAAGATTATTGCTCTATATAGAAATAATCTATTCTTTGCATTGGTTTAGGGGTGAAGTATCAAATATATATTTTGGGTTTTTTATTTCTACATGGAAAAATAGGCAATAGTATCTCTGTGGGTTGTGTTTTCTCATCTGTGAGGCTCCTAAGTGTGTAAGCTGCAAGGCTTGCATTTTGCAAAGAAGATGGAAGGCTGTGTAATAAATGTTCTGTCCTTGCCTCTGAAAAACCCTTGAGTGCAATTGGTTCTGTTTGAAAGAATCTGCTGTCTTGTTCTTTGTTTCTTCCTCAGGTTTATGTGGTTTTCAGTGAGGAACTCCAGTGCTGGTGTAGGGCACTTGTCGAGTCAGTCCGGCACCAGGCAGATGGTTGCCAGCTCAGATGTTTTCTTGTGGATTATGCCAAATACTGTTCTGTTGCATCAGAGAAGTATGTGTTAAGAGTTTTTTGTCACCGTTATGTATTTCTTAATAGATACAGATGCTATTAATATTTATTTAGTCAATGCTTTGGTTTAATTGAGGTGTAGGTTGTGTCCACAAGAATCTGCTAACCAGATGATACACTTGAAGGAGCCTAAGTGCAAACCAGGCCTTGCTTTGCGGTACTTTAAAGATACTTTCCATTTTAGGTTTTTCTTTTTTTAAAGATCTGGAGTAGAAATAATGTCAGTTTGTTGTGATTGAATTGTGTGATTGCCAGTTAAAACTTATTTTTATAATCTTTTCTTCCTTAATAATATGCGTATACTAAAAAGTTTAAAAATTATGGGCGGTGAAGGTCAGGCACAAAAGCCATCTATAGAAGCAGGGTTTCACTTGCTGCAACAGCTTTTGAGGTCTAAACAGAAACATGTGGGGGTTTTCCCACTGCATGTGACCAGCATGTGTACTAAGAGCTGA
The DNA here is from genome assembly GCA_013399875.1 of Gymnorhina tibicen. Lineage (NCBI taxonomy): Eukaryota > Metazoa > Chordata > Aves > Passeriformes > Artamidae > Gymnorhina > Gymnorhina tibicen. The sequence continues at coordinate 690,540 of VXAZ01005839.1, forward strand.
CAGTTTGTCTTGTCATGGTGCCAAAAAAGTTGAATGTTAACAGGTTCTGAGTTCTTGATAAAAGCATTATAAAACCTTCTGTTTCTAAAATCTTGAAAAATATGTTCTATGTTCTGGAGCAACCTAGTCCAGCTCTTAAATTGTTTCTCTATTAAAATATGCAAGTTGGAGCACAAGAAACTTCACCAAATTGGTTTTGGTAGTATTCTACAAAATTCAAACTTACTTAGAATATTCTAAAATAAATGATGCTTTTAAGTTGACTGTTGCTTTGTTGGAAAACAATTTGACAATGGGTTAAATATCATGAAGATATTTAGAAGATAAATATCAAGAAAACTTGAAACTGCAGTGGCAAAGGATCAGAAAGATTCCAGGTAATGTAGGATGTTTGTTCATATCCAAAGCAGTTCTGTTCACCAGTTGGTCCTGATGGCACCTCTCTTAGAGTAAGACAGTGGTTCCAGGGTGGGAGCTAGTGGGATCCAAACTCCTGGAAGAACTGCGTTGTCAAGTTCAGGGTAAGAGGAGGTGGTTTGTGAGACCAGTGACTTCTGGAGAAGAAATTCTGCACTGTGAAATGAGGTGATTCCTGGTTTGTTTTTCAGCATTCGAGTTTTAGCGGGACCATTTGCCAAGATCCCATATAGAGCAAAGAAGTGTCGCCTGCACTGCACAAAGCCACTGACGCTGCATATTGACTACTGTGAAAACACTGCCAAAATAGGGTAATAAGAGTTTAATAAATGTATTCTGTTGATACATTACTGAAGTGTGAGGGTTTAGTGCAGAATTTTTTAGAAGGGATTATATTTCAAGAAGAAACCTGCAGTATTCTCATAGTAAACTCAGAACACAGAACTGTATCAGCTACTAAGATGAAAATTTACTCCCTTCTAGCTGAGAGGACAAAGCTCCCCAGGGAAGCGGTGGAGTCATCATCCCTGGAGGAATTTAAAAGACATGTAGATGTGGCACTAAAGGACATGGTTTAGTGGTGGCCTTGGCAGTGCTGAGTTAGGGGTCAGTCTCCATGGTCTTGGGGTTTTTTCCAACCCAAATGATTCTATGATTTCTTCATATTTTATGTTGAACACAAGCCATGATACCTTGATAAAACAGTATCTATTTAATTTTGATCAGTTCATGATACTGGTGAACTGAAACAATATTACCAAGACTTAAGTAATGTGCTAAGTAGTCAGATTCTGCTGATTTGTCTAGTTTTTTTCACTTGAGTTTGCATGATTTAGGGCTTTGTGCTTGTATAGAAATTTTTTTTTTTTTTTAATTACCATTTTCATACTTGATGATGTGGGAAAACTGGTTGTGTTTATTTTCCTAGACCTGCCAAAAGATGGGATACTGCTGCTGTCCAGCATTTTCGAAAACTTCTCGAAGGTAAATAGCTCTTCTATTTTTGGGAAAAATACATTATTAGAGAAATGTAGTACTTGTGTACAAGTTTATTATACTTGATCGTATTTATGAATGCTGTTTGTTAAAAACAAAGAGAAAGGAGCTGCATAAGTACGGAGTGACTGAAGTACAAATATATGTGGAGCTGCATTTTGAGTACTCTGGGCTTCAATGCTGCATAAATTTTGGTGGTTAACTAGATTGCATCTCGCTTTCAAGCAGGGGCTAACTAAGGGAGCATTCATGGTCACATTTGTTTTGAACGTTGGAACCTTTCTGTGTATTGAACATGAGTTTCTGAGTCAGCATCACAGCTGTCCTGCATTAGTGTGTGCAGAATGAGTCAGCATCACAGCTGTCCTGCATTAGCGTGTGCAGAGGTGCTTCAGGATGTGGGAACAGACTTTTATGGGCTGCGTTTGCCCGAATGTAAAGTGTAACAAAGCTGCACAGATGTGCAAATACAACTTCTTTCAAGAAAAGTAAATGTCACACTTGGAAAGCACACACTGGTGCTCCAGACTGTTGGAGATGAACCAAGACTTGTAGTGTAGAACTAAAAGTGGTGTGTCTCAAGAGGTCATGAATCTGTTTCAATCCTCCTTCAAAGACTAAGGACAACTTCCTTTTTGGAGCTTTTAAGTTTCTATTGTTAACTTGTTTCACTTAAATGAAATAACAAGCGTTACACATTTTTAATTGTGGCTTCTGGTTTTGTCTGTCTCAGAAACTACAAGTGAAGAATACTGGTAGTGTGATAAGGATTTAATATTTTTTTCTTGTTTTTATTACTACATTTAGAGGCTACTGAGGTTAAAGCCACAATACAGGCAGTAGAAGATAAAGTGTTAGAGGTGTTTCTTTTTGTGACTGTAAGAGATGAAAAGGTAAGATACTTCTATATTTCCAACCCTATTGATGCACTTTGCTGTTAGTTTGAGACTGGAAAGCATGACTTGTGAGTTTTGTAATTTCAATCAGATACAGTAGAAGTTAAATCAGTAACTTACTAGAGGTTTTTTATTACAGTTCTGTTCACTGTAAACCTCTGGAGAAATTCCAGTAGGCAGAACTTGTATTTTTCTCTACATGAACCTTTTTTTTTTTTTTAATTATTGATAAGCAAGTGAGGTCCAGCCAGTACTTACGTTGACAGCTATATGAATTATTTGGTGTACTTCTTGTGGTATCACATTCGAAGATGTTTCAGTAAGGCAGCTGCATAATAACTAAAAATAATTAAAAGTTCACACTATTGCTTACAGCTGAGTCCTCAAGGAGCTGGAAAAAAAATCCAGTCTAGTTCCACTTGCCAAAATGTGTAACTTGAGTCAAATCTCTGCTGTATCTACTGCCAGACTTAAACAGCTGTATGGTAGATACAAGAAGCTTAATATTAGTTTTTTTCCCTGCGAGATTTTGATGCATGCTGAATCCAAAAGAAGTAAACAGGCTTGATTGAATTAGAGGGTTCTTTTAGATATGTAGAGCTCATAGAAACAGTTAATTCAGTACAGAATTTTGGCCAGGAACATAAAACTCGCCGATGAACACATGTTGAAAGAACATACAGGAAGATAGGAATTCCCTTTTTTAGAATTCATATTTGACAGAAAGCATTCACTGGTACTTCGTGTGTCTGGGGTTTTGTTTGGTTGGGTTTTGTTTGGGAGTTTTTTATCATTGATAAAAGCACTGCTTTTGTTAAAAGCTTCACATAAATTCTAAACAAGTATGTGCTGGTGTAGCTTATTGCTTGTTGGCACTGATCAATGAAGAGCTCGTTTGGGTTTTTTTTACAGATCTGTGTTAATGATGATCTCGTTGCAAAGCACTTTGCTTGTTACAAGGAAGCTGAAGGGACTGCACGGAGCTCTCCAGATGATTCTGACAATGAAGTGTCGTTAAATGCTGAGTGTGTTCCAGTGGAGTTTGTTGGTCCTACATTTGTTGCCAGGCCAAAACTGCCCTTCGGGGAGGTGTCACCACATCTTGAGCTAGGTGGGACCCATGTGTGTGGGAGACAGTCCTACATGCAGCGCTTTGTTTAGTTGGATGTGTGGAATGTGAGCGTCTTGTCTTGGTTTGGATCCCAGTGATTGGGCCACGTGGCGTCCATCTCTGGCTTTTTATGTGCTCAGATAATCAGAAATGGGTATCTCCATTTTGTTTACCTTTTTAGGTCTTGCTGGTTGTAGTTCTGTTCTTGAAAAGACATGCCAAAGGTCGAGCACAGTTCTAAATGACAATGCTATGCCTGTAAGTATTAAATTTTGTATTAAATTGTGAAATACAAACTAAAGTAAACATATGTAGGCCAGATTAGGAATGCTGTAGTCATCTAACTTGTTACTCTTAGACAGTCTTCTGAAGTTTGTTTCATCAAAATTGTTGCCTTAGTCAAAAAAACTTCAAGTTTGTGAAAGAATGCTGCAGAATATTTGGAGAATCCCACAGTTGCTTAAGAAAACCACTTTCAACTTTGTATTTTAAATACTGGTTTTGAACAGTATAAAATGTGTTTTCTTTTTAGGTGATCAACATGGTGCCAGGTTTGCCTTCCAAGGAGGATAAAGCAGTTCAGACAGACAGGTATTGTGCAGCACGTTAAATATTTGGAATGATTCTGTAATCAGATAATTGGGAGCTGTAGAATGTTTCCAATTACTATTCTTAGGCCTCTGAAGGGCAGAGGGCAAGGGAGGGTGCATACACATGCTTTTGGGGAAGGAGGGACTTCGAAGCTACTGATAGTTACCCAGACTAGAAAAATACCATTTCTTTTCTATACAGTAGCTTGACAACAGGGCTGTGGTGGGGAGGTATTTTTCTGCATACTAATGTGCTAACTTGCTTTATTTTATTCTTAGTGTGATTTATAAAGTTTTCAGACTTAGTGGAATATGACTGGGTGAATCTGTGCAATGCTTTCACTGTGCCGCAGGTCAATTGATGCATATGTAATGAACCCCAGGAGTATTTCTTATTTCAGTTTCTAACTGATGAAAAGATGAGTTGTTTTATGTTTTGAAACTTTAAGAAACCTTTTTTCCTACAGGCCAGTCTATTTTTCTTCTAATGTCAGGGAACTTAACAATTATCTTTGAAAAAGATTCTGAAGGACTGTTTTCACTAAATTTTGCTTTCCAAGTGGTGATTTTTGATTTCTCCTTTTGTATTGAGGGTTTTTGTCATTGACATAGATATGTCAGAAATACTCGAAGTGAATTGCTTCATGACATTTGGAAAATACTGGTGGTATTTATAAATTATGTTTTCCTTTCGCATTTATGTTGGATTTAATATCTGTGTTTCTCAGGCTTCCACAGTTCTTAAATTCCAATTCCCTCCAGACACACACAGTTGAAGATGACCAACAGGTATTTCAAACATTAACTTTCGTTTAACTTCTCTTGTGCAAATACTTTGACTTCAGTAGCATTGAGTCTTTGTGGAAGGAGGTCAGGGGCTGACTGCACCTACATTGGGAACAAAACTCACTGTAGGCTAAAGCTGAGCCAGCCAGCCAAGTTGGGCATGTCTCTGTGAATTTAAGAAAAGGCACACAGGGAAGGGAACAAAAAAGAAAGTGAGAATCAGGCAGCGCCAGGATCAGAGGAGTAGGAGGAGCTCCGTGCAGGTGTTCTGAAGGGGCTGCAGTCTGTAGAGGACCTGCACTGGAGCAGAGAAAAGAAGAGAGAAGGAGCGATGGAGAGAAATTGCCACCTCTGTTGTGACTGCAGTCCCTGCCTCGTGCTGCTCATTGTGGGACTGAGTGCCAGCCGTACACAGAGCATCCAGTGCATCTCTTGAGGGTTTAATACAGTTGTTTTAGAACCATCTTTGAAAATCTTTCTTTAAGAAATAGCAATAATGAGTTTTTGTCTTGCCATTGGTCCGTGTAACCTTATCAGTGTGTGTGAATTGTATTTAAAGTGAATTTAGAATTTGATTCATTTACATCAAAATGCCATTTCAAAAATACAGTGAGTGCTTCTGAGTTTTGTGTAAGCTAAACCCCTTTCATTAAGTATAACCTTTGTCATCTATTTGTCTCATGGTTTCAGAGTTTTCAAAATGTCGGGGAAGAAAAAAACTTTGTGTTCCTGAGCAAGAAAATTGAGCCATCATCAGTTTTGGAAAAAGCACCACTTTTTGATGGTCTGAAAAAGGTAAAGCTGATGTCATGATACTACATTGACTGTCTTTTTAAGACAAGTTAATACCTCAAATTTACATACTAAATATTACAGTAATACCTCTGGTTGAGCAATGTGTACAAGGTTGTTCATGTGGTTGAATAAATGAAGCTTTGGAGAAATGCTGTAAGAATTTTACACTTTTTTTTTTTTTTTCTGGTATATTAACCACTGCTACAAGTGGATTTGAATTTTAATACAGTAATTTAACATCTCAGCCCAGAAGATGATTTTTTCATATTACCTGTTAAGGACATATATTATGTAGTGGGTCAAAAGCTTTTAAATCACTTGTTTTGTCTTGTTTTGTTGGTGTTTAAGTACATAGATTTAATGGGAAACTCTTCAATTTCTCTTTCTGTAGAAACTTGCTTGGAACAAGTCTTCAGGCCCCACCTTCACCGAGTCCTACTGCTGGCCACCAGTAGCTCAGGGATATGATGTTGTTGTCATCTCCCATCAGGGAAATGATCCCTCATTATATATTCCACCAGTTCTTACACTTCTGCAGTTGGAAAGTGACTACCAAGCCTTGCCAAACATGAGGGGAGTATGTATTTATTAGACCAGAAAACCTGTTACTACTCAGCATGTTTGCAATGTATACATTAATGTCATCTCAGTGTATCTTCATGATGCCTGCCAGTTTCTGTAAGGCCTCTTCTTAGAGGAATTGGATGAACTGTGTGAATGGGGGAGTCCCAAACTTACTTTTAAGGTAATCCCTAACAAGTGGTTCATGCCCTGGCACTTAGATACACAATGGAGCTTTGTTTTTGCATGAGCAGTATGTACTCATTAAACTAAAATGGGTATTAGTGGTTGTAAATACTATAATGCATTTTCTAGCTTGTGTTAGATCACAGAAACAGAATTACTGAGGAGGTTGTAAGGGACCTCTGAAAATGGCCCAGTACAACTCCAAGTGACAAAAGTACAGAACCTTAAGAACCTTGTCTAATATTGTGGTGTCAATTTTTGTACCTGTGTATGTAGCCGCTAGCACTCATTTTATGTCCTGGATGGAAGAAGGCACAACTTGTTTTTGACCTACTGAAAACATACAGGAGAGGCTGCAGACATCTTCATCCAGTGTTGATAATCCTTGGGCAGAACAAGGGAGCAGCCAGCCAAGTGGAAGTCCAAGGCTGTAAGAATGCTTTCTGTCATCTTAGTTATGCTTGAAGGCAGTGTGAGCTGCCTTAGTTGCAGGAGCATGTGAAAGAACAATTTCTGCTTCTTAAGTTTTTGGTTTATAAAGTGAGGTTGGGGGTTTTGTTTGTTTAAATGGTGGTTTACAACTTGCTGTTGCAATACATGCTCAGTACTTTGTGCATCTAACTCAGTAGTATGCAGAGGGTGCTCCACAGAGAAATGGCATAGAAATAAAAAAAAAAAGCTGTTGGGGGTCTTGCCCTGCCTAGATGTATGTACTTTAAACATTTAGGTGTGTTCTGGTTTGATCCCTTTGTTAAGCTTTGGTTGATACCTGCGTTTTCAAAAGCGGCTCTTGTGCCAAGGGAATAAGAACTATGGATGAAACTAGGAAGGATTGTGTAACACTTGATTTCAGCAGTTGATATTCTTTCATCCATCGTTCAAGTTCGAGCCTGGTGGATGAATTCAGACCTTTTAGTAGCAAAACTGTTGGTTCTGCACCAGTGAAGATCGGTGTGGTTTTATTTATATGTGTAAATAGATACACATGCACACGTGTATGTAAATTCCTAAGTCACAATGTGTGCTTTATTTTGCTCTTGAAACTGGACTTTCCTAAAGTTGCTCTTCCATATATTTATAAATATTTCTTTTCTGGCTGTTTGGTCCTAAGTTCTTACCTCTACTTCCAGTACTTTACTGGAAAATGAAATGGCATCCTGCTTTGTAAACTTGTTCACCTTCAGGCATTTCACTGGATTTCAGAATATCAGAGCCTCACCCACTCACATCTTGTAAAACATGCAGGAGTAGAAAAATATAAACAAATACGCCAGCTTCAAGACAAGCATTTGAAATAAAAATGTGACTCTTTTCCTTAAAGCTACCCTGACCTTTGGTGTCATATTAATAGTCTTTCAAGTTGTAAATTAATGGTAATAGTCTTTTCTTCCAACTTGCAGGTGAAGTAGTAGTGACTACACCACACAGCCTCCTGAGACTGCTGGAACATAACACTTGGTTATTGTGTAGGCTTTGCCATCTTGTTCTTGATGAGATCGAGGTGCTGTTCTCTGACACTGCTGAACAGGTAAATGGCAAAATGCTGTTCCAGTTGTGCATGTGTCTGAAACAGTGGCAGACGCTGAGAAAAAAACACTGGAAATGGGCTTATGGTGAACCCTCTCTTTTTTTCTTTTTTTTTTTTTTCTTTTAATTTTTGTATTTGCGAATTACTCTGTTGGCAGGTTGGGCTTGTCTTCTAGTTACCACCTAGTTTTTGCTGAATGCCTCTGCCCTCTCAGATCTGCTTTGTCTAGGCTTACTATATTGCAGATTTTAGCAGATCCTTTCCCTGAGATTTCCGTCTTCTCTGGACAGAATCCTGCATTACAATTATGTGTACATGCATATGCTGTCACTACATGCTGTCCTGTTGCTTTCTCTTGCTTCAGAAGTCATTCAAAGAATAGGATAGAAGTGTACATACCAAACTCTTCCTTTTGGGTTGTGAAACCTGGCGTTTGCTGTGGTAGTGGCTTTGTGACTGGAAAAACCAATGTGCTCAAACAGTGTATTTTTCTGGCCTGTCGTGAGCTCACTGGAATATGATGAGATGAGAGAAAAAAACCTGGTTTTTTCCTAGGTGTTTACTATACTGGATTGTTACAAGAAAGCCACTGCTCAGGCACAGGGGGATCCACCACATCAGATCGTTGCTGTGGGAACTCAGTGGAATAAACACATCACACCCTTGATACAGGAGTTCATGAATGATCCTTACATTGTGATAACAGTTATTGAAGAAGCTGCCATCTTCGGAAATGTGCAACAGGTAAAACTTTGGGAACGATGTTACTGCTTGGATGTGTGGCTGCTGGTGGTTTATTGGAAGCTGGTGGTGCTACAGTGCTGCCTCCATTCTGAGCTGAAGTGGCTGTTAGAAATCATGTGCAGGTGAGTCACTGAACGAGCTGGAGGTCTCTTAACCTCCTTTTATAGGACTGAGATGAATATAGTCCCTTGAATATTTCATGGTGAGTGCAAATGAGTCTAAATTTGATGAGATGTATTTGCAAACAGTACAGTTTTTGACCAGGGTGTTAGCAGAATGTTTTTGCAGTTGTTAACTGTGACTGGCAGTTAAGTTACAAGGTAAGCAGTCCCAAGGCAGATTTAGTAAGGCACTTGATTTGCTGCTGTATGTCACATAATACCAAACTTTGGACCTCAGATTTCCACAAGGCCTGTTATTACACGTTCTTAGGTATCTTCTCACTTAGTTTCCAGTCAGTGTGGTATAGCCCTTAAGAATAATACAAAATGGTTTAAATGTGATTTGAGTTACTCTGTGTCTCAAAATGGAATAGTTTGTGGATTTTAAATGTTGGGAAGTCTCCTAAAGCAGACACTCTGAGCATGCCAGGAAACTGAAAACGCACAAGTTTTTGTGAGAAGTCTTAATGATTGAACAGAACTGAAAGTGTCAGTGTGTGGATGCATTAGGGTAAGGATTAGAAATAATTATGTAGTAAAGTATGTATGGGTTACGTGAATTACCAGCCCCCTGTTCTGTATTTACTTTTAGGTGGTGCAGCCTTGCATGAACAGCAGCAGAACTGCTGAGCTACTCAAAATACTGGATTTTACCCAGAAGAATCTTCAGAAGGTGCTGGTATGCACTGACTCAGTAGCTGAAGTAGAGATGATTCATAAGGTAAGAAAGTATTTAAACTTCAATAAGTGGGTTTTTAAAAAATTTTGAAGTCATAACAAACTAAAATATCTTGGCTTCTGAGAATAAAGGAGGAATGTGAATTTGGAAGTTAATTATTCCTGCTAAAAGTAACCCCAAACTGACTGCCAGAGAATAGGAAGCCTGATTAATTCCCAAATTCTTACCAGCATTCTCTCTGTCACATTGGAACTTTGAGTTGTATCAAACTGGCTTTTTTTTTTTTTTTTTTTTGCAGTGAATGTTCTGTTGGTTTTTCTAGTTTTTACTGTTTCCAGTAGTGGGATGGGGGAGAAAAATGCGGGTACTGTGTTAGGAAGTTCTGTGGTGTTGCTTTCTGCTCTGGGGCAATGGAACTTCTAGACAGCCATTTCCCTGATTAGAAAGAAATGTTTTCTGCCCTCCTCTGAAAGTCTACGAGAGTTGAGTTAAGCTTCAAGTCACCAGGAATGAGGGTAAGAAGGCTCAATATGCATTTTCTTAAAACTGGCATAAAGCTGCTTGCAAGTTACCTGCAATGGAACACACCCGAGTTTCACACCCTTTTCCAGTGATTGTGTACTCAGCATTTCAGAGGTGGAGACTAAGACTTCTCATACAATGGTTATTTCTTCAGCTGTTACAGTAATAAATACATACAGCAATAGGAACATCTCTGGTGGTGGGGATTATTTGCTAAAAGAGGCAAGCTGTGAGGATGGCACAATTAAAAGCTTCAGCATAGGATAGCAAAGGATGTGTGGCTGGACTGTTCCAGTGTCCTAGGAAGAGATATCTAAGTCCTGAAACCTGGGAATGTCTTCCCTTGCAGAAGCTGGCATAGATCCTGTGGTACTTAAAGGTTTCTTTCCTGATGAAAATATTGGTGTAATGCTTATTCTTTGATGATTGTTAATGGAAGCAAATCTGGTTTGGGATTGTGACTTTCTAATACAATTTCCTTGAATATTTGAGGGATCAAGCATATCAAAACCAACCCTGCCACTGCTTTAAAAGGTGCTTATTGGTGTTAAAGTAGGATTGAATCTGTTCATAGTAATCCTTGTGTACACCAACTTTAAATATCTTACCTGGCCTTTGAAAATATTTCAAGGGTTGACTTAAGTGCTTGTTCTGAGAGACAGAAACATGAATCTGCATGTTTTTAGATCATGGAAGCTACTCAGAGAGGACACATTAAGGGGAGGAAAAGCTTGAAATGAAATTTTTACTTTCTTAAATGCCTGTCTAATGTGTTAATGCATGGGAACTTGAGCTTTAAATTTTTTTTTTATACAGGAAATTAATGAACCTTATCTCTATTAATACAAAATTTTTTTTTCAGATAAGCAACCTAAATTTCATTAACTCTTGTGTCTCTTTACGGTAAAGTGTGCTAAATTCTAATAAGAGATGCTGCTTTTTAGAGTTGATTAGAGCAGCATTGCAGGAATGTGTAACTTCTCACTTTGTCCTTCAGGTGCTGAAGAGCAACTCAATAGTTTCCTTGAAAAAACATAAGGAGAGCAAGTGTACGGCCAAGTGTGTTTTGGAGAGGTGGAGAAAAATGCACAGTTCTGGCAGTCCTGCTGTGTTAGGTGAGGATTCTCTCTCTGGCTGGGATTGTCTTAATGTAGAGCCAAGATGTACACCAAGCACTTACACTGAGTTATTTCACGTCTTCCACAGGGGCAGATCCCTATGAACTCTTCCCAGTTTTCTGTTTACTTCTTAGTGCTACAGCTATTTGGGTTTTTTTTTCTTTTCTTTTGTTGTTTTCCCTGCTTAGTTAAAAGAACTACCAACATTTTCAGAGATTTGCCATTATTTCACAATTGTCTGTGCTACAAAGGAGATACTAAGTATGAAATAATTTCCAAACTCCAAAGACGTATTGTAGTAATTTTTTGTAAGTTCCACTAGATTTTTTTTTCAAATTTTTTTCAGTAACAGAGGCCTTCATCCATTTTCAAACCAAATTTGTTTTCAATTTTATACAAAAACAAAAAGATCTACTTCCCTCTGCTTTGTAGGTTCATACAGAGCTATGAGAATTCCTGCAGTATTTCAAGTGTCTGCTGTCTTACTCCTGTGAATTACTTGGCTGTACTCAATTCTCTGTATTCTGTGGTGCTGACAGGGAATAGAGAATTATGTGAGATTGACATGAAATGCTGTGTCTGCCATATGCCAGTGGGATTTATTGACTGAAGATACATGAAGCCTTATAGGAATGTATTGGGGAAAAAACCTTCTTCATCTTCCAGTCAGTGGGAAATCAGCCATGGTTCATGTGATGTGATACTTCCCATGTTTGAAGTATTACACTTACATGTCTGTGTGAAACATGTGCTTAGTTTCAGCAGATGACTGCCTGCAGCCTTTGGGAATCACAGATGCAACTTGTGTGATCCACTTCAGCTTCCCATCTCCAGCAGTCTTCAGGCAGCGCCTGCAATGCATGGCTGACAACTTCTGCACTGGGATAAAGGTTTGGGTGAACTTTGGCTGGGTGATGCTACAGTGGATTATTCCTGGTGGATACATAAAAGTTTTCCAAAATACTTCTTATTCTAGGATTCTGCTGTAGATCAGGAACATACAAAGGCCAAGTCAGTCATCCTGCTGACAGAGAACAGTTCCTGTCACGCACCCGGGATTCTCCACTGTTTAAAGCATGCGGAAGCTGAAATTCCAGAAGAACTTCATGATTCAACTGCCAAGGTGCTAGAATCTGAGGAAAACGAGAAATTTTCAAGGCCCCTGTGTGCTTTTCTTAAAACATTTGGGATTTGCAGGTAAGGAAATGTCAGGCTTTTGTGCCTGGAACGATGATTGCTGCTGATTCCTTGATGGAATCCTGTTTTTTTCCTGTTGGCTGCTTTTATCTAAACCAGGTTTTGCTCATGTTTTTTTTCCTTTTTTTCCTGTTGTCTATTGTGAGTCACGTAAAAATGGTTTACAACTGAAAGCAAAGAGCTTTTTTCTAAACCTGTTGTGGTTTTTTTTAATGTAGGAACAGAACGGCTTGTCCAGATCGTCATCAAATTAATTTATCAATAGACGTGGCCCAGAAAATTGCAGATGAAATGATAGAAACACCTGAACGTGTGACTGTAAGTTACAGTTTTCCTTGGGCTTGGGTACCAATAGAACAGGTCTTAAACAGCTGCTTAGCATATTACTTCATTTTTTTGTATTCCATTAATCCTACTGCAGTATGGATATCATTTGTCATGGCTATTTGTTATTCTCTAGCTTTTTTTCCCCTCTCCCCTGCATAAATTAGCATGCCAGGTTTTCCTTGTATTTAGCTTGAACTGAAGCTGTTTTGCAGGTAGTTATGAGTTTACCTCCGATGTTTTTTCTGCTTTGAAGATTCACATTCCATGGGAGGAGGACTTGTGTTCTGTTTATTCCTTCCCTATTTAGCTTGAGACCATATATCAAAATTAACGAAGATGAAAGTTTCTAGAAACTTCAGTTATATTTCTTATAGAGGAAATGCAAAGTAATGTTTGGGAGTGAAGAGAAGTTGAAGGATTTTTTCTTAGCTGACATGTTCATGCAACCTTGATGAAAATGGAGCAGTTTGTGGCCTCGGGATTAGAAAATATATTGTCATTTGTAATATCCCCAAGAAATGGGGTACAGCTCCTCTCTTGTAGGTAGAACAGTTATTTCCTACAAAAATGTCAGTGCTTTGGAAAACTCTTGCTACGGAGTGCTGTTTTAGATGGACTTTTTTTTTATTAGTTCCATGTTCATGAAACCCTCATGGCTATTGGGTTGACTTTGTTATGGTGGTTCTTCACATCCCAGTAAGAGTTTGTGTCTCCAACTCCCTTTGAGGCTTGGCCTTTACCTGAGGTGCACTCACAGCAGCATCTTATGCATTGGTGTGCACAGCTGTGTGTTTGTAGTTCATTTAAATCATTTTAATGCAAAAAGAGCAGTCAGTTCTTGTGAAACTCCCTGTAAGGCTGGAGAGTGCTTAGAGTGGAGCTGGAGTGGTGCAGAAGGTGTGAGTGGTGAGTAGCCTGGCAGATAATTGGCAGAACTTGCTGATGCTCACTGAGGTGGAACACTATCACTGACATCCAGCAGTCCTTGCTCCATATATTGCTGGCCACTGCTGACTGAAATGGGCAGTTGGGATTGAGAATAATAACAACAACTCACTGTTTTTCTGAAATGTGTGTGTTCAGCAACATCTGTCGCCTTTTTGGGCTGGAAGGAGGTATGTGATGTGTATATAAAGACTTAAATTTCATTGGTTTAAGAAATTATCCATCCTTCCTTGCTGCTAATGTATTTGATCCTTTCAGATCCTGCCTCTTCTCATTGTACATGCGACAAACTACTTTGGTCGAATAGTCAGGAAACAAAAGGACCAATACACAGTTCTTGCTAAAGAAATGAACGATTATTTCAAGGTACCAGGACATAGGATTTCTGTTAACACCGTGGAGAAGTCAGTGTTCTATGGGTTACGTGAGGGAGCCATTTGCCACAGGTAAAATCTTACTGGCTTTTTACTTTATTCATGTGCATGTTTTTATACAAAGCTTTTTAAAACTTTGACTGTTGGGTAAAGAAAAAAGCTCCTCCTCAAAAGCAGCAAAAAGCCACTGCTATGCCAATAGTGCTTATAAAAAGCTCTTGCCTGCTCTGAGTTCCTGAATGGCAAACAGGGTGATTCCCCACACATGTACAGAGTGGGATGTGAAAATACCTGTTCTAAAATGAGAGTGAGTTTAAAAAAAAAACTCTGCACAACTGGTTACATGAATAATAATACTGTGTTTCTTCTTTGTGAAGGGTTCAGGTGATAGAGACTCCAGCAAAAGATGAAGAAAATGTCTGTGAGGTCACAATTAAATATATAGATGAAGGCAGGACAAGTCAAGTTAATAGTGATCAGCTTCTTCACTTACCTGCAAAGTTTCAGAGTCTGCCACCTCAGGCTGTGGAAATTATAGTTTGTAGAGTAAAACCCATAGATAATGAAGTTGAATGGAATCCAAAGGTAATAAGCAGGTTTTGCATGGTATTTCCTTTATGCTCTTTACCTTCTCTCGCTGTCATTTTCGACAAGGAAACAGTTACAAACTGTAAACTTAGGTACCAAATTTCATGGCTTACTAGTATTGACACTAAATATCTGCTATTGGGCCAGATTCTAAGAAGTTCAGTTCTCTTTTTTTTGTTTTCCTATGAAATAATACAGTGAAATTAATGGGATTTTTTTTTCTCTGATTTAAATGTCTTTCTTTTAGAATAGGTTATCACTGCTTTGGATTCTGGGGGAGGAACAGGGGAAGTGTAGCCTCTGTAAATTGACCTGTGTTTGAGTGATCTTTCATTAAGGAAGCTCTTTCCTTGAAAGCTAATTCTAACTTACAGTTAAGTTAGAGTATTCCACTGGTTTACTCAAAACTGTATTTATTTGTTGAATACCCTTTTCATTGTTAAGCACAGAAGGTATTATTTCATTTTTAGTTGAAGTGACTGTAAACCTGTGTTGGTATCCATACATCTCAAGTGCAGTGACAACTTGTTTTTCCTAGGTGACTGATCACATTAATCACAAAATTAAAGGAAAACTTCATCACGCAAAAGTGGTCCATACCTTGGGAAAGACAGTTTGGGTTGACCCAATGGTAGGTATAGAATGGCAGCACTATAAAATATTTGTATGTCTGGACATGTCCAAGAGTAACACACAAAGTTAGTAACAGAAGTGTATTTTGGAGGTGCTGGGTTTCAGTAGCTTGTCTTGTGAAATCAGTTCTGCACTTTGTCACGTTTCTCTGGAAGAACAAAACTTGCATCCTCCAAGATGGTTTGCTGATATCCAAGAGTTCTTGAAGTAGATTTATTTTATCATGTTTGTAATTTGAAGTCTGCTGTCTTTTGCACTAGTTTGCAGTTGGTTTTAGTGTGAATTTTTATGCAAATTAAAAAACATTGAAGCTTTTCTCCTCATTTGCTTGATCAAAATAGGAAAAATGGGTGCTCTTGTTCTTGGATTTTTCTTATTCTACAGTTTCACACCCATTAACATCCAGCAGACTTTTTGATTTTGTGGAGCGAGTCAAGCGAAAATTTGATTGGAAAGAGAAAATGATCTGGAAGTCATTCTTTTCAGTAGCTTCTGTTCCCACATGGTGTATCTCAGCCTTTCACCAGTTTCTAGGCTTTGGGGTTTTCTTACCGTGCCCTCCACCCCCTGCCCCCAGCAGTTCTCGGGTTGTTTGGGACTTACAGTTCTTAACTGCATGAGGTGTATTTTGGCTGTCACTTGTGTGATCAGGGCTGGCATTATTTACTTTTTGCCATCCTGGTTCTGTTAGGGCAGACAGCCAGTTACCTGAGCCATTATCACAATGGAAATGGTGGTGATACTGGGAAACTAGTAAACATGGGCAAATTCCTGCGTGAAAATCAGAAAAACCAAATTGCCTATGGGCATTAGTCAGTAGGGCTGTGTTTAAAGTTTGACTTAAAGAGCAGCTTTGAGTTGGAGAGAGACCATTGCAGAGCTGTGCTTTTGCTGTATTCTGTTGTGTAATTCAAGGTTGGGGTTACAAACCTTCCCACGATGAAGATGTGGATCAATGAGTACAATATTCGATCTGAGATTTTGTCGACGGGTTTGGGAACCGATAATCCCGAACACGTAGCAGAAATTCAGAAGCTGTGCAGACAGATGCCAGTTGTGGATCATGCAGAGAACTTGGAGTATTTGTAAGTGTTGGCAGATTTTTTTCCAGCATACACTTTGCTAAGAGAAAAATACTATTTAATTTTAACTTTTAATTTGAATATGATTAATATTGCTGACAGTGATTTTCATTTAAATGCAGAAACAGTTGTTTGTAATATGTCTACTTCCTGTTAACTATTCTTTAGCCCCATAACCACAAGGAAAAGGAATTTCTAATGCTAGAAAACGTTAAGCTAGAATTTTTGTGCAGATAGGCAAGTTAATAATAAAAATACAGAGTCTGAATTCAGTTCTGTAACAATTTAGGGTGGTCAGTGCTGGTTTGAATGCTTACCAGTCAGTACTTAGTACCAGTCAGAGCACTTACAGCATCCTGTTTGTGTCTTCAACTGCAGAGTTCAAGCTTGAAAATGTAACCACTTGCCTTTAAAGTGATTAGGAAAATTACCCTTCGTTTAACGAGTATGTGTGCATGGTGGATTTTGCAGAAGCAGCACTGAGCTTTTGTTTTCCTTGCCCTGTAAATTTTTAGAACTGAGAAAATAACTGTGTGTGGTGGCAGGGCAGATCCTAAGACCCTTGATATAAAATGTTGATCAGCAAGACATCTGTAGCTTTTTTTATGCCCTCCAGTGCAGGAGTTTCTTTAGCTACTTAATCTTGCGGCTGTTTCTGTAACTTTGCCAGTCAACAAGAGGAAGGAAGCCTGTTCCTCTCCATACTGTAGTTCTGTCTTAGATTGAGGCTCCTGCATTCCTGTCTATAACTAAGTTATATGCCCGAGTTTAAGCTTAACCAAAGGATTTTACTTTTCCCATATTTGTTCAGATTTGGTGTGAGAAGTTTTTGTTTGGAAGGCTGTTTTTCAGGCTAGGAGGTTTCTGGTGTCTCAGGCACAACCTGTTTGCATTTATTCCTTTCTCCTGGGAAAGGAAGGTTGGGAACCTTCATATCTTCACCAAAGCATGTAATGCAAGGGACCAGACAACTTTATTGTGGTGCTGTGTGCTGAAATGTGTGCAATGCAATTGCTTGGATCATTTTTTTACAGACTTGCTAAGCCTGAGACTACTGCTGAAAAATTTGGAACTTCAGTACAGGCTTTGTTAGTGTTAGTACGGTACAGGTTAAAGAAGAGGGAGGCAAAGTAAGGTGAAGCTGACTATCATTGGTGGGTTTTCTTTTAAAACTGCCTTGTCCTGTGTTCAGAGGCACAAAAGAGGACACAGCTGGTCTAGAGGAGGCGTCCAATCCACAGGATACATCAACACAGGAAAATTCTGCTGAAAGCTGTAACACTTCTGCAACTCCTCCAAGCGGTAAACCTTCCCATCATTCCCAGAAGTTTTCAAACTTGAATTTGAGTTAGGTGCTTGGTATTAGCCTGACAGTCATCCTGCCAGCTGCAGACTGCTCTGGGTTTACAGAACAACACCCTGTGGCTGATGTTTGCAGTAAGTCACAGCTGCCTTCCCATGAGCAGTTGGGAGATGCTGTGAGAGTGACTGCTGCTGCTATAACTGTGTGGCTGTTTGGGTAATGCTCTGTCTTTGAGACACTTGGAATTCTTTGGCTCTGAATGGAACATATGAGTAGGAAGTCTCTGCTGTAGAGAGAACAAGAGCTGTGTTGTCCAAAGCCACAGGGTTTAAGGGAGTTGAAATCTGCTGAAATGTGAGCATGAATAAAAACGTTCTCGGAGAGGTTAATTTTTTTCCCCAAGATTCAGGATGGCAGAAAATGGCACTTCCTCCCCCATGAGCCCTCCCCATTGCTTTTTAATCTAAAGGATGTGCTTCCTGTTCTGTCAGCAGAGGCTTAGAAATGCTTAGGCATATCAGGGGGACAGGATTACCTGCTAGCAGCTGACACATGAGTATGGAGCAGTGAAAGGTGAAGAAGTTGGAGCAGATAAAAAGGCTGGAGTGCTTATTGTAGAAGGGTTTTTTCCCTGGTAGTAGTCATACTAATGCCATGTTTCAAGCTGTATTAGTCACTTCATCCCTGAAACTCCCCACTAAGTCCCAAAATGGTGTGTTTCATGTGTCAAATAAATAATGTTTTGAAACTGGAAAAAACCCTTACCTGACCTGGAAAACTGCATGTTTAGTTAGGGTTTTTTTAAATCTTCCTAAACTAACTGCAATATTCTTGATAATGAAAAAGTTTAGTTGAATTATTAACTTCATGAAATCTTTCAGGATAGGAAGTACCCAATATAAAGGACAAAGACAGTAATTTGATTGCTAGCAAGTTACTTTTATGATGGTATAGGGGAATTCTGGAAATACCTGGTTTCTATAGTATAGTGAAGTAAAAAAGATGTTTCCAGATGTCTTCTTTTTAGATGATGTAGCTCAAACAAAAGAAGCAGAAGACTCTACTGTGCATCAGCAGAAAAGGTAAGAAAACAGTGATTTGTTCCCATCTTGCTTTTATGTGAACTGCCAAACAGGATTGTTTTGTCTGCATTTATGGTCAGCTGAAAAGTTCCTTTTGTCTGTCAGAGTTGGTTTTGCTACTGATAGCTTTTCCTTGGGCATTTCAAGGTCAGACTGTGGTGGCATCCTGAAACTAGGCGGTGTGATTCCTGTGGCTATCAAAGTCAGTGGAGCATGTCTCCCCAGGGAACTTGTAGATGTGCTCCTCCAAAGACTTGGAATGCAGTGCTTTTGTAGGAGGCTTGAGTGCTGTGTCCCATCACCTGCTTCCCTGGCACTGCTGCTGGTGGCAGGTCTGCATGGCTCAGGCTCCTTGGCTGAGTGTGTGACTTCATGGGCAAATTCTGGCTGTGTGTGAGACAGCTTGGCTAAACCTCAGTTGCTTTCTGCTTTGGAAAATACTCCATTAAATGAACTTTATTTCAGCTGTCATCCACAGATCAGGTGGTTTCAAGATAATGTGACTGTTACACTGAAGGTACAAATACTGAGGGCAGCTGACAGTAAATGCGAGTTCTCTAAAGAGAAGGTGGTTTTCAGGTAGGTTTAAGAAACTTCAGTATAATCAGCAGAGTGTCTGACTTTGTTAGCGTTTAATTTTTCTAAACCTTTTGTATATTGCAGTGCTTATTCAGAAGGCAGACTCTATGTGGCTGACCTGGAGCTGTATCAGTCAATAATTGCAGAGAAGTCCACATGTGTGATTAAGGATACAGAGGCTGTGATTTCACTGGTAAAAGAGAAAAAAGGAGCATGGTGCAAATTACTGAAGAACAAGGTGAAGTGAAAATTAATTTGAGAGTTGAATGTTCTGAACATGTTTGCTGTGCATCAGAGCAGGTATTTCAAACAGTGTTTTTGTCAACAGAATGTTCACGTGTCTTTAGATTTTGAACACTGGGAAGAGTCTGAAGATGAAAAGCCTTTTACAGTTGGTAAGGACTGAAGGAGTCTGTGTTTATAATACATATAATTATCAGCATTCCTCTTTTTGCATTGGCTTTATCTGAAATACTCATTTCAGCAGGTTGCTCAAATTCTCTGAAAAGAGGTGTGAGGACCTCTAGAGCAAACTAGAGGCAGCAGGGCACTTACCTATCAGCGTAGCACAGACTAAGGGCAGACAGAAGTAGTTCTGGGTATTTTGGTCTCGTTTGTAGTCAAAAGTATTGGGGCTTGCTGGGTTGGGTCATTTAATAGTAACGTGTATTTGTTCCTAAGCTCGTTTTTTCCTGGTTTATAAATGTTCCACTTTAATTGCTTCCAGGTTCTGCAAAACTGAGTTACCCTCCTGCAGGATCTGAGGACTGGTTTGAGTCCTCAGAAGACAGCGATACAGAAAGTGATGAATAATTGGGAGGAGAAATTCCTTTCTTCTCTGATAAGAACTGTATTATTAATTAAACAGTTGATGTAATTGTTGATTATTGAGCTGATAGTTGACGTAATTGTGGCTTGTTCATGATGACATTGTTAATTAAAAACATTAGTGCCCTTAGGACCTGACTGCAACTATGCTTAATTATAACCTTCACCAGAGAACAGGTACTGGCAAAGCTGTACCTGTTGTAAGAACACTTAAGAGCTGATGTTACGTGTATTTTGGTCTTGCTCTGGATCCTGATGCCAACAGAAATACCTACTTGAAAAAAAGAGCCCTGGGGCCGATCTTTTCCTTTGCTTGTTTTGTTGTTCTTTGACTTATTTAATACCTAAATACAATGTAAGGTGAGGTTTTTTTGCTGGTACATGAGTCTAGTGGGTTATTTAAGAGGTGTAAGTTACTTCTAGTTTAACAGATAAGGCCTCTTCTGTGAAGTAGAAGCAAAAAGTGGGTTTAGCCATACATTCTTAGCAGCTGAAAGTGCCAGTCTATAAAGAACAGTGTAAAAAATACAGCAGTACGTTCCAAGAATATTCTTCTGGCCTCAAGCAATTTTTGATCAGGGTTTTCAGGAGCAAGAGTTTTTCTGTGGGCTTGAATTTGTGCACTTGTGTTTCTGGAATGTGTGTCAGTTTCTACCCTTCTCCTCCACTAAGCCATTCAGCAGTCAAATGCAGCAGTTTGTGAAGAAATACTTCCCTGTATTCTGAAGCTTTCCCTGATGCTGTCATTCATGAAGGGCACCCCTATGGCACTGGCAGAGCAATGCTATGGTGGAGGAGCAGGTGTGAGGAGCAAAGAGGGGCTGGGGCTATCTGGGGTCCCCTAAAAAAGGGAGGTTGCAGTCCCAAAATCCATGCGAGGGAGAGGTGTAAAACAGCACAAACTCAAGTTTCTCTTTTTTTTTTTAAATAGATTTATAAATTTTTAATATAAATTGATCTGAAACTAACTCCTGCTATCTATTGTTCAATACCTGGCTTTAGAATACTCAGAATTTCTTAGAGAGCCACAGCCTTTCAAAACACAAATGTAACTGTTGTACGTACACATTAACCAATAAAGTGCTCGAAACTGTAAGAAGAAAAGAAGTTATCTTATATCCCTTCTGCTTTTTTTTTCTCTCCGGCTCTCCTACGGCCCAGAAGCCAGATGTTGTGTCTCAGGCGGTGCTGCCGCCCTGTGGTGCTCTCTGGTACTGCAGCTGCGCCCGCCGCGGGCGGGCCCCGGGGCCCGGCCCGGCGCTATCGGCCCTGGGGCCCGGCGCGGGGCTCCTGCCCGCCTTTCGCGGCTCCGGACCCCCGCCCTGCTGCCGGGCGCCGCGCAGGCCTCGGGCGGGGCGGGAAGCTGAGTCACCCGCCGGCACCGCCGCCGGCCGCGTCCACATCTCGCCGGAGCTCGCAGAGCCTGCCCTGTTCGAGCCCCGTGTCCCCAGGTGCCCCAGCCCTGTCGTGCCGGCTCGCGGTGCCCGGTACCGCGTGTCCAACAGCCCATGGCAGGAGGGGGCGGGGGGCCCTNCAACAGCCCATGGCAGGAGGGTGCGGGTGTCCCTTCTCCCCGGGGTTGCCCAGACGGCCCCCCCGCAGGCTTGCGTGGGACATCTCGGCCCGGCACATGCTGCGAAGCGCCTCCCCCTGTCCCCCCAGGTTCGACTCTGCACCATCCAGGACTGGTTATATTGCCTGACACATCTGGTCCAGAGAGCAGCCACCAGCACCCCACCTCTACCGCGTTTCTGACCACCAAGCTTACCAAGCACGGGGACTATTTGCCATCATGGGCTCTTGCTTGCTGCACGGTTCCGTGCCACATTTGCACGTCACCAAGTCCCAAACTTTTCAAGGTTCCCAGCTCCTTGCTCAGTACATCCCTGTCTCCACTCTCACTGCTCTCCACATCCCCCACAGCTGCTCCTGTCCCTGGTCCTGTGCTCCCCACTAAGCCGTGCCAGACATCGCCAAGGTCGCTGTCAGCACACGCAAGGCCTCCTGTCCCAAACTGGGCTGCACACAGACGGGCAGTGGTGCTGTCACAGCAGCCGCTGTGACATCATCACCAAAGCCAGTCTTCAAGCTTTAAAGGATGCTGGGTGTCAGTGTGACCCGCAGAGGTGACGAGAGGGCTGCCGAGGAAGGAGCTTGCCCAGTGCTGCTGAGGGAGGAGGGCGTTGCAGGGGCTCCGAGGCCTCGCACGTGTCCCGCTGTTCCCTCTGGGCTGGCAGAGGCTCTCCAAGCGCTCGCCACCTCCCTGTGCTATCGGGCAATGGTGCAGCAGGACCCTGCCGGGGAAGGCTTCCATCGCACCATGGCCGTGAAGAGGGAGAGCTGCTCCCAGTTTGGGCCCATACGGACCCGGCACCTCCTGCGGCAGGAACGGCGGGAGAAAAAGCCCTACAGCCGTCCAGAAATCCACCCCAGGACCAGCTGTGTGCCAGCCCTAAGGGCTGGCCCCTCTCACCCAGCACAGTAAAGTCTTCTCATCTGCACTGAGTGACCCCATGCTCATTTGTCAGTCATCCTCTGCCTTTCTCGAGGGCAGTGTTAGGGCATGGGACTGGTGGATTCTCTTCTTCCCCAGGGCTGACAGTGCCTTCCCTGTCCTGGCCGGATTGGGGAGCCTGGGTGGAGGACATGGCACAGCCTCAGCCTGCTGGGCAGTGCTGCCTGCTTTGGGGTGCCTCCTGGCCTGGGGGAAGGTGCCTGGTTCAATGATGTCTCTGGTGGTTCTTTCTGGACTTGCAGGAGTGTTGGCAGGTTTAAGATGTGTCCCTGGGCTTGGGAGTGTTTACGTGTTTGGAGGTTGCCAACAGGTTTTGGGGATGTGACTGGATGTGGTGGTTGCTGCCAATTAGGGGGGAAACTCCAGAGTTTGGGAGTGTTTCTGTGTGTGTCACATGCATACTGCTGGGTTTGGGGGGTGCTGCTGGGTTTGGGTGTTGCTGCCAGGTGTGAGGTGCATCTGGATTTGGGGTTTGTTCCTGGATTTGGGTGATTCAGACAAGGTCTAAGGGTTATTTCTGTTTTGGGAGTGCTGCTGGGTTGGAAGCTGTTGAAAGCAGGATCTGCCCCAGTGGAAGCAAATCGTGTCCCTGCAGGAGCACCAGGTAGTGCAACCTGTGAGGTATGCTGTGCTCTCTGGATGACTGTTCCAGCAGCTTGGCTCCCCAGCAGCCCCTGAGGAGAGCTGGGCTGCCGCCCCCAGGGGTTCTGAACTCGCCGGCTCTGAGGTGAAATCATGCCTTCACTCCTGGAGTACCTTGGGGTAGTGCCCACCTCACTGCCTGCTCTGCCTCAGCAGATAATGAGGTGTTTCTGACCAGAGTTCAGTGCCCTTAGACCCTCTTTGGAGTCTCTGTTGGTGATCTCTCAGGGCCACTGCCCTGACTCGCCATCCTGCTGCTGGTTTGCTTGGCAGCGCTGCCAGGGAGGGAAGAGCCTTTAGCAAATCCTTTCCAAGTGCAGCTGAAGCTCAAGAGGTTTTCTGCAGTGGAGTTCCTGCAGCACCAGGCAAGGTCTCAGACATTTCCTGCTTCACCTTAGTTCACCTTTCACTGTCAGCAAGCACTGAATTGGCACAGCCTGGGCTCTTGGATCCTCTTGTTGCTCGTTTGTAATTTTTTTTTTAACACTTGAGACACTTTGGAAACCTTCCCAGAGGAGGTATCTCATACACGGCAAAACTGGTTTGAAAATGTGGATCCTGAGGACTAGAAGCAGTCTGACAGCTCCCTGTCTCTGCACTTTGTATTTCAATTCTTTAACTAACCATTTTCACCCATTTTGATTTTCAAAACCCCTTCATCAGGTGCCCAGCCTACAGTGCAGAATGTTTTGCTTTATGACACATTTCTCTCTGAAGATAGTAGTTTACAGTACACATGAAAATGCTCTGGGAAAAAACCTTACAACTTCATTTACAAAACCACCAAACTATAAAGAAATTACAGTAGAGAAATGTCATAATATTTGTTTCATGTTATCAGAATTTCTCGCCTCCTCTCAAAAGCCCTAATACACTTAGAGTTACCAATTAACACAACCAGACTTAAGACTACAACAAGTTTTCATGTAACCATTTAGAAGAGCTGTCAGGGTTTATCTGAGACCATTTTCTGCTTGCCATCTGCTTTCAAGACTGCAGCTTGCAGGTGGGCAGTAGTGTCACAACAACCTCAGCTGTGTGTTCAGAGTTTGGCTTTACTACCCACTGACAATGCAAAAACCTCTCAAATCTCAGACTGGAGCAGTCTTGAGACAAAGTCAGGTAACACAGCATGGGATGTGCTTGTCAGCTCCATATACTGGTGAATTGGTAGCATCCTGGTGAATTTTCTTTACTGCTACAAAGAAAAACAATATTTCCATTAAATTCTACAAAAATACTTTAGTGGAGTTTTTATTTTTCCCCAGGCTGGCTGCTGAATTATGTCAAGGAAAACAAGACTTAATTGAAGTCAGAGAAGTCAGTGCAGTATGGACTGCAGTAAACTTATTTTTAAAATACTTTGAAAAATCTTGACCTGATTCTGATTTTGCTTAAGCTATTAACAGTTGACATAGTGACATTTCACTTGTGAGGGATTTGAATCCACCTTGTATTTTCAAATAAGTAATGCATTTGCATAAAGAAGTATCATAAGTCATTCTACAACCCCTCTCATTTCCCCTTGGCTCACTGTACACTGTTTATCTGTTGATCTTGCTTTCCCTTCCATCTCTCTGTCATGCCAGCAAAGCACATCACATCACATCTGGTTTGCAGTCATCACTTTATCTCCTTGGTAAGACTGTGGGAATTCTTCCCCTATGCATGTTACAGACAACTCAGTGGACTATTTCATGGACCTCCAGCTAATTCTTGTTCTGCCTGAAAATCAGTTTGAATTCAGTAAGAGGCTACCATTACATTCATTTACATTCCTGATACCTACTGATCCTATAATTCAGTAACAAAAAAACCAGTCACAGTTGCCTAATCTACTAACTTAATTTTAAGAGGATCTAATAAGGAAAAAAAAAGTATTTTTGGAAGTGCAAATTTATGGCTACATTTGATTTCGTTTCAACTGGTACATAATGACCTGGAAAACACAGAGACAAAGATTTCCAATGGCTAGAATATCATGTTGGCACCAGGTAGCTGGATTTTCAAAAGGGCTCAATTATTGAGCATTGAACACTGTTGGACCTTGGGTCTTGGGTCTGAATGTACTCCTTAAAACCTGGTCATGAGTTCCCTTGAAAGTCTTGCTTTGACTGCGCAAGATGTTTGATTTACGGTGTTGACCTTTCCTTACTGAATGAGAATATATATATTCTGTGGGTTTGAAGAGGGACTGAAGGGAGAGTTACTTCCAAAAATAGTCTCTGCTTGTGCAGCCTTTGAAAATGAAAAATAGATCTTTTCAGAGTAATGATTAACAATGTGCCCTTCATTTTTAAATTGCTTTTCTTGGCACAAACATTTCTATGCTGGACCCCCTATTCCATAGTTGGAGAGAATCCAGCATTTTAACTCTTTGATCAAATTCATAAAACTCTTCACAATTATTCTGTCTTTGTTGGTAACAAGAAACTCCCAAAATCAATTAATAAAAATCTCCAAACACACACTTTTGTAGCCCTAAGCTACACTCAACCCTCTAATGGGGATCCTCTGTTACAAACATTCAGCAAGCAGTTGGAATACTCAAAAGTAGCACATAGGAGTGTTAAAAAGCAGATCTCAGCCCTCTCAGCTAAAGATCATATTCCTGAATGTTTTTCACATGATTCATTAGCTCCTAACATCAAGTGTCATCCCTTTGGGAGAAGAGCTTGGTAAGGCACTGTTTAATTTTTCCTCAATAAAAGTCAGCTGTGTCTTGACCTTACAGAAGAATGAGGACCCAGCCCTGTTTCCTGACACAAGAGGGGAGCAGAAATGCCTATGGGCTGTAAATAGTCTGTCAAGCAGGAGGGTGGCAAGAAGCACAGGTAAGAGAAGCAGGGGTTCTTAACTGCAGCAAAGTTTACTGTATCATGACAAAAAGAAGGCATTAAAATCACCTTTTAATACTACCTAGTTGACATGGAAGCTAAGGGAGACTTGTGATCAGTTTTCTTCTCCTTTTTTTTTTTTTGTTTGACCACAATACCAGACAACCTATTCTTCCCCCAGCTCTACTAATGAGCTTTCTCTGAGGTTTTGTACCCTGCATAATGGAGAACATCTGTAGCTCGAGTAAAGCTTGACGTTTCCCTGCCTATTCACCAAAGGCCTTTTTCTCTTCTTTCAATGCAACGCTCCAAACTCAGTGCCTGGGAAAGAAAACTGGCAGACTCTCCAGAACATTCTATTCTGATCACCTTCCCTCAATATATAAAGTAGAATTACCCAATTCATATGGTAATCATTTCCTTCTAATCAGTGTTTCCTATGTAACCTTGTTCATTCACTCCTACTTATTCCCACTTGCCAAGAAAGCCAAATGAGACTATTGGGGGCATCTGTCTTTCATGACACTAAGAACAGATTAATCATGCTGGCAGCATGCTAACAAAAGGATGGTTTTCATTAATTAACACTTATAAATAATTTGTTAAAGGTTACAGAGTGCTTAATGTATTCCTTAGTAAACAGTTATTACATGGACCAGCCAACCAGTAAATTGCTTATAACTACAAAAGCTTTTCTGTTGGGCTTGGAGTACTTCTCAACCTTTCTGAAAACCAAGGGCCACCTACTATCCCGAACAAAATGCTGGCTGCCTGGTCTTGTGGAAATGCAATACTTTGTACCTCATTGCCATAACGTGTTTCATATGAGTTTATTATATTTTTGTTATTCATATTAACAAGTCTCTTTCTACTTTGTCTTGATGGTTCGGTCATGTGCGTAGGATTGATTTTTTTGAAGGGGAGAGACCGTTTTGCAGCCTACTTTGTGGTGTCTGGTAAACAATCAGAGTTCAGGTTGAGGTATAGTGATGTATGGTATGCACTGCTCAGGTAGGGTGCTATTAGCAACTTCTTCATTAACTCTTCCTAGAAGTGCAGTCAGGGACTTAAGCTGTAGTCATTAACATTACTGAACAGCTGCAAACACACACATGTGAGCAGGCACAGCTTATATTTCCAAAGAAACCATCTGATTTTATTTTAAAACTAGTAAAATTTTGAGTTTCATAGGGCATCTAATGAAGACTGAAAAATCTGGATTTCAAATTTTGAAAAAAGGCAGCAAAGCTTGTCTCCAGTGGGCAAGGACTAAATCAAGTCTCCTAACATCCCTGCTATGTTAGCAAGATCCAGTGGATGCTACTTAATTGCCTTATATTTGCAAATATATTTAATATTTTTTATATATAACATTATTGTGCCATGCAGGCAAAACTCTGGGAAGGTTTACATGCTTATAAAATGCCTATGAGCACATTGTCTTCTGTTTATCACAGTGTTTCTATAGCAGAGTGTAAAAAGGAAAGCTGAAGATGTTTTCTTTGTTACCTGCCTTTGATCTCAGGAGTTCCATGTGCATTCCAGGATTCCACAGTGTAATCTGGGTTGATCCCGAGAACTCAGCTGGATTCCCCCCAAGAACCATCTGCTGTCACAGGGTTGTTTCTATTGCCAGTCTCAAGATGATAAATGCTTTCTTACAGGATCACCCAGAAAGTGTTTTTATAAAAATGAGATTTCTGTGTGATAAGTTTATGCCTGGTGGGGAAACTTGAAGTGGCTCACGTTCTTTATAATGGGTACACCAGCAAGACAGCCTATGGAAATGTAGTCCTGTGCCAGTTAAACGAGTTCTGGGATTTGTGGTGGATTTTCAGTTTGACTGTAGCTGTAGGGATATGCTGAGATACTGACTTATTTCAGACAAGTCAGAGGTTAAGAATCCATACAGACTTCTAATCCTGTAGAAATATAGGTAACAAATTTTTTTACCCCAACCTTAGCAAATGCTGGTAGATTTTGAAAGAAAGTTGGATATATTTGTGGCCTTTTTGCTGCTCTATTTCAGCTCAAGAGTAAATGAGAGAATTCAGAATCAGACTATTTTACAAATACATTAAGTGCTGGAAAATTAATTTAAATACAACATATTACAGATACTTTGAGCAGTTAGATCTTATACAGCTTTTGGGCTGTATTATACAGCAGGGATCCAAATTTTATCCTTTGGCCTGTAAGTAAAATAGTAGAAAAAAAGTACCCTTTTTGAATGCTCAAGGAAAGTCCTAGTCTTCACATGGATGCATAAGCTGGCAAAAATACTACAGCAATTAATACCGGTAATTGCTAATTTATTGCATAATTTAAGAAAATCTCGCACATTTAATAGATAAGGAATAGGAATTATCCTCCAAGCAGCAATATGTTTAAATATTTAAATGAAATGAGAGAAACGGCTATTTATGACATGAAGGCAAATCTCTGTTGTGAGGTTCAGAACAGCCAAAAGCAGCCAGCGCATTTTACTTCCTTTCTGAATGTCAGGGGTTAAATTGGGAACATTTGCAGGTGGTGGTCTGGCCCTACTTTTCTGTTCCACTGGGGTGTGCTGCCCTTCCCCTGGGAGAGGTGAGTGAGTGGGAATTTCTGGCTGTGCCAGAAAGGGGCTCCTGTCTCCCTCCCGGAGCTTTCAGGCAGTGGCTGTGAATGGCAGAGCCTGTCTGAGCCTGCAGGAGACGAGGCTCAGCAAGGCTTCACACAGCAGAGTGTGATCTAGTCCCAGGTTGCTTTCTTCTAGGGGAATGTTCCAAATGACATCTAATATTTAACCATAATTGAGACATTTAGAGGCAAACATGTCTGGACTAACTGATGTTTTAAAACAGCTACCCCCCTTTTTCTAGCAGTGTATCACTGTGAACTGCATGTAGTTAAATAATTAACATCAGATTTTTCTGTTTCATTCAGCATTCTTAACCCATAGGTAGGATTCTTGGCCACAGATTCATCCGATTAAACTCTGTTAAGGATGATGGCTGTTTTCACAGGAGCTCACATAATCCCAAAGTCCCTCTTAAACTTTAGAACTGAGAAGATCCCTACACCTCATATTGGAAAGGGTTACCATGCAGCAGTATTTTGTAATTAAAGTACAGAAATAAAAGGTGAAATCCAGCAACCCAAACATCAGGCTGAAATAATATGCCAAAATGTGATATAATGTAGGCCAAAACGTAATATATATCCCTGTACATGATGAGAGTACTCACTAAACCTTTCTAGCGTCTGAATAGAAAATAAATTAACAGAGAAAACTTGTGTTTCAGTGAAGAGTGAGTTCAATGCAGGAGAGGGATACTTTTAACTCGCCACTCTCTACGTGGGAGGGGTTACTAAGCAAAACTGTGTGTTGATAACCCAAAAAACGGCCGTGGTCTTTTGTGTACGTAATTACGGGATCAGGAATTCACAAACGTATCTCTTGGCAGTGCGGCAGACTTCATCCACCCACTTGCCTTGGGCTGACTGAGACAAAAAGACGCAGTTTTCACGCTTGCCCCCGTTGGGCTGGGCGCGGTCCCAGTTGAAGTACTGCAGAGCCATGCCATTGACGTCGACAAACCTGCCCTCACTGACCAGGTCAGTGACGCCCAGCCAGAACTCGGACACTCGGGGCACGCTTTTCTTGCCGTAATCTCGAAGAATGTTTGTTTCCTCGTTATTCCTCGGGATAGCCAAAGTCCCCCCCTTGGCTATGCAGTCTTCATTGGCTTCGTGGAAGTGTTTGGTGCCCTCTGACATGAGGTAGCACTTCTTATGGGCCTTGGTCCCACGAAGACACACTGCGAACAGATACGAGTTTGCATGTTCAGTACAAGTGTGGGCTGGAGCTTTCAGCAATGGTTCCTCAAATGATAATTTCCCAAAAGCATCCTGAAACTTGAGCAAACTAGTCCCTTGGCAAGCAAAAGGCTCTTGACTCCACAGAGTGGGTCTGAAAGTAGGAGTAAGATCAGACTCACCTGCTGGTGCTCCAGTTCATGTAGGAGCCTGTGTGCAGCCAGCACGTCAGCGTGCCTTTGGGAATGGACTGCTGAAATATAACCCAGGCCTGTTCTCAGTGCCCCTTTTACCAAATAGTCCTGCTTTCACGCGTGTTTTACCTTTTTTCAGCAGTCTTGAAACTGCTGGAATGGATGAGGTATGGATATTTGTACTGTTGCCAGATATAAGTTGGTCATCAGTAAATCTGTATTTAGCTTTATAGTGCAGACAGATCTAAATGTCTTTTAATATTTGTGATATTTAAATAAAGTAAATTTTTGCAGCTTATCTAAACTCAGTTTCCAGCAAGCAAAGGCAGGACAGAAAAGTGTTGTATTAGATGTGTCAGGCTGACCAGGAAAATATTGATTTGAAATTCATAATACAAATCTCTGAGTGATTAATAAAAATGTAATTCTACCTGCAGAAGATTGCATATTCACCTCCCTAGGCATTAATTTATTTTCTTTTCATCAAAATCTCTCCCTTCAAACTCTAAATTCAAATGAGGTAAAGTGACTTAAATCTATAAGTGCTTTTAAAAAGCGCACACTTATTACTGAGCTTACAGGACAATCTGGGCCCAATCTTCTAAACATATGAATTTATAAATCTGTTTGCTTTTACTTCTGCTGGGGAAGTCTTGATATAAAGTCCAAATGGACCAGAGGGTTAATTTGGCAGCTACTCTGTCACTGGAATTGCCTTGCAGAGCTGCTGGTGTTGTTCCAGCCCGAGGTCTGTAGGGCAGGAGCACAGGAAGGAATCCTTTAACTTTGCCTTCCAGCTCTCCTAATGCAGATTTGTGAAAAACTGATTCTCCCAAGAAAAATACTGATGACAAGAGAACCCTCCTTGGTGGAATGTTCCTTCTGAGCTGAGGAAGGTATCAAAGGCCTTGAGTAGACTCTTGTGACAATTATTTTTAGAATCTTGTGTGTTATTACTTGCAGATTATTTCATTTATTGCTTAAGCTCATCTTGTACTTATGTACATCCTGTATCCTGATGTTTTCTATAATCTGTTTCTAATTTCTGTCATCTGTTCTTGTAAAAAATAATTATGTCTCTGATCAACAGGATATGGAAGTCATTCTGGACCATAGTCTATGTCTCAAGTTTTTAGTATTTCCAGTTGTAGTTTCACTGCATTCCTTAGCTGCATTTTCAGAGTCATAATTTTCTATTAAGGTTTAACCTTCAAATTTTAACCCTTCCAATGGCCAAAGAGAAGTAATGAACCTATTCATTAAATGTGGAACGCTTTAAAAAAATTATATTTATGGGAAAGATCAGAGAGACTTTACTTTAGCAATGCTGCAGCAATGATAAGGACTGGATGTCCTTAGGGAGAAAGTGTGTACTGCAAAATGGTGTGTGGCAGCATTTCACATTTCACTCTACATAGAAAGGAGACCCAGGAAGTTCAAGCTAAAGAAGAAATCAGATTTTTAAGATGTGTCTTGGAAATGTCCATAAGCTAAAAACGGAGCTCCTTTTTTTCAGTTATCACAAGGACATTAACAAAGACAGTCAGAGCTAGGGGGGTGATAGGTGTCTTTTTGCCAGATTTGGATTCCAGTTGAACAGTGTGGGTTTTAAATTTAGAATAAAGCTCAAAATAAGTTTTGAGGAGAGAAGGTCTCCCAGTTCTGGTTTCATTTCTAAGCCACTGCATTCTTCCTCTTGAGCTCCTTCTGGAAGCAACACAAGAATTACTTTTAAACAAGAGTTACTTGTCTAGCACAGGCTCCCTCTTTTAAGGGAGGAGCAAAACAAACTTCTAAATCAGGATTGTAAGACATTTGAAATAAAAATATTTTGTAAAGCCCAGAAGGCTCTATGTAACCCAAGACATAAAACTGGACAACCCAGATATTACCACCCCTAAGGAAAATACGTTCTGTTTCATGAGAATGATGTAATTTCCTCTGTAATGTCCTCTTGTACATGTTTAAATCCAGGTTTTGTGTCAACAGCTGTGAAAAAGCACAACTGTCTAGTAGGTGCATGTGTATTTGCCCTTCTTATTTTGTTTGGAAATTTCCATCTGGTGATTTAAATACTTAAAGAACTCTGCACGTTGGTCCAGGCTATTTCTGAACTCACAGTGGATATAACTTTGAAATTTTATGGCAACATTCACATTTGAATACATGTTCATACCAAAGCTGGGCACTTAACTCGCTGACCACCTAAACTCTCAGGAACCCTCATTGTGCTGCCTTTGATGATACAAAACTCAGAGCTTGAAGTTGTGCATAGCAAAGACAAACATAGTTCTTGCTCCAGATTAGCTCTTGCTGTCAGTGAAGAATCACCACTCATTCCCCATTAGCTGAGACCTGATTTTACTCGAATGCTTCCTTCAACCCTTGTCTGTCTGCTACAGCTATGGCACACCATGGTTTTATGGAGCTGTGCTCCTCAGTCATAAAATCCCATTAAAGAGAGGGATGGGAGTAAAGAAGAGAAGCAGTGAGAACTTTTGGAAGCCACTGACCAGTATAAGCTGCTTTACCTGTCTGGAGTGCTTGTATTTCCTTCAGAGCATTTACTTCTCGCCACAGTTTGTCGATCTGGGTCTTCAGGTCATCTTTTTCTTGCACAAAAAGAATATACAGAAATTAACAGATATGCACACACACACACAAAATTAAAATTACATGTTAAAAGCTGTTTCAAAATATCATGGGTTGCTGCACTGCTGAGATGCATTTTGATTCTTTTTAAAGATTCCCCCTTAATGAAAACATGCCTCTAGGATTCCTATTAAAAACAGGAGGAACCCACCTTTACCTCTCATTCTCATATTTTATAATGGATTTTGCCCTAAAAACTGTTTGAAAATCATGGATTGTTGCAGCTAATCATTATTTAGTGAGCAGGTATTTAATTTACAGAAAATGTCCCTTTTTCTTTTGAACCGGTACACTCTGGTGTATGGACGTGACATACAGAAAACAGCAGGACACAAGTTTTGTTTCTTCAAAGAAATGTTATTTCTGTGAGCATGAAAGTTTCATGCAACTCTTGTTTTAGCACAGGGAGGAACAACAAATAAAACCCAACGTGAGAGTCTGAATGTCGCAGATGTGCTTGCTGAGCTGCAATCTCCACTTCCCAGGATTAGCCTTCCTCTCTCCCTCAATACAGAGAGGGCCTGGGGACTTGAGTCACACAAATTCACTCTGAATCAGCATTTTGTAGCGCTTACAAAAGCACCGAGAATATGGTGGGACAAGAAAAGAAGCTAATTTGCACTTAACTCCATTTTTGTGTCCTCTTTTTCATTTTTTTATTTTTAATCATGTCTTTCAGGACTCCCTGCTTCCCCAAGGCAGAATTCCCTGTTCTCCAATCTGTGCTACTCTGTGCTGGCACAAAAAATGTATAGCAGCCTGTCCTTAGGACCCCAAGCTTAAAACCCTAGAGATTCCAGGGAGAAGGAAGTGTCTACAACTGTGTGGCTCCAGAGCAGCACAATCTTCTTGTACAATGGCTTTATCAAAGCCACAGATTTTTAATTAACTAGGAGTTCAAATATTTGCCATTAGTGTGGCCTCCATCATACCTGCTTTTATTAGAAATAAGTCTTTAAATTCAATACACAGACATTTCTAAACAACATTCTGTGGTTTTTTATTTACTGTGTAAGCTTTGCTGTGGGAACTGATGCTTTATCTTTTCCTGCCAATTCTTTGATGTTGACCTGCAAATTAGTTTGACTTGCCATTTCACAGTACTTTTCACACAAGTGGCATAATATTCCACAAATAGTAGACAGACATTTTGTTAAAATTAGGAAATGGTACAAAAATCTGAACAATAACCCTTGGAGACTGAGTACTTCTGCTTGTTTCCCCCATGTACATGAATTTCCATTTCTCTGATCTTAGTCAATGTAGCTACTTAACCGAGAATGATCAGCCAGAGTCCTCTCTCAGCTGTAACCTGTGAGTTCTGAATAATGTTGACAGAGGTGAACAGCCACAACAGAGCAATACACTTGCAGTTGGTACACAGCTGTATTTCCATAACTCATTCTGGCACCTTATTTGTGGCTTTGCTAACTCACATAAAAATATTTTAAAGACACGTATAATATAGACTCAAGTGTCCTTTATAAATAAGCATTTGTTTAATGTTCGTTTCTGGTTCATGCAATGCTATTTAAAGTACACAGTAAATTTGCATAGTCTATAAGTTTCTATCCCTCCTCCCAATTCAGACCCAGTACCTTTCACTCTACGTTTGCTGTGCTTCCTGGCTTTGAATTTGGAAGCCTGGCTGATGGTCTGATCCAGCAGTAGTAAGCTTATGAGTAGAAAAATCATAAGTCCAGTTTGTGCCATGTCTCTTTGAAAGACCCTAAGAAGGAGCTTGAAGAGATTCCCTTCAGCAGCTCTGAGAGCAGGTCACACAGACCCATCTCAGCGGGACTGCCTGAGGTCAGGTTTATAAGTGTGGTGACGGGCTTGGCTGGACTCCTTGCTTACGAAATGTGTTTAATACTGTAGCTGGCTGTGGCATAAGACACCCCCTTGTTCTCGCACCCCGTCTGAAACTCCTGTTTCCATTCTGAGTTCAGCTGTACCAGCCCTGAACACTGCTCTGATTGCCTCACCCGTAAGCGCCGCAGCTCCTGTTCTAACGCGGGAGCCAAAACGTACGGAAAGCCAGATGCATGCTTGTGCACTGCCAGCCTCGAGGAGGGGTAGCCACAAGATTTCCACAAGTGTCCCACCCAGCATGGCTCTGCCTCAGGCTGGTTAAGTCATGGCAGTGGCCATCACCTTCCACTGAAGCAAAATCAGGATGCTGCTCCCTCAGTAAATGCAAACACTGCAACTACAGACCCACGCAGAGGATAAATACATTAAAATCACATTATGTGAGGAGTCTGTTTATTGGTTTATGAAGAGTCAATAACTGCCTGATAGATATGACTGCATTTCTGATTGGGAACAGCAATCAGCAGGGTCTAGTCAGGGGAACAAAAGGTTCCTAAATCCTGACTGTAGGGTCAGAGGAAGAGTAAAACACAAGATGCTTGAAGCAGGACAGTGTCTCCCTGGACTCTGGAGAACTCTCTCAGTTTGAATCTCTTTCATTTGCCCTTGTCCTCTGTGGACTTCTGTGGGGCTGCCTTTAACTGGGATTGCTATATGAAATAGAACCTCTCCCTGATTCTGGTGAAGAAATGAAATTGTCACAAAAATGTTCCCGTCCATCACACTCCTTCTTTTTCTTTTTTCCTTTTCTTTTTCCCCATTAAAAGAGGGTTTTTTAAAAAATATTGACACCAAAGCCATTGCTGGGTGCTGGCTGGTGCAGTTCATGCCCTTCAGAGCTGTTCTTCCTGACATCCCTTTTCCTTATATCTGCCTTGGTTGCATTCTGCTCACATTGCTGACATTTTTTTTTTTCAGGATTGTAAGATCAGGAGACTTACTACTTTATTAAAAGAAAGCTGGGCTTTAGGAACATGCTGCTGTACTGCATGAATACTTACTGGCTTTTTCCAACCCCCACTGTGGCACTTTGGTACTTACAGTGCAAACCACACCTGCCCTGTCTGTCCTGGACACCTTTAACAGCTCCCTGTATTCTCATAGTCTGTAACTAGCAAACATCTCTTAATCTTTAGCTAAGAAAGTTTCCATAAATGCATCCTGGTATGATAAAACTTAGTTCCAGTGGTTCTGCTCCAAAATATTGAAGTATTAACATCCATTGTGTTGGATCCACCTCTGGATCAACATTGCTCAGTCCTCAGAGCTATTTTGGAGCACAGCACACCAGACATGGCTGCTGTGCGTCCCACCCACCCAGAACTGCCCAAAACATCTCTCACACAGCTGCAAATTTCAGTCCATGGTAAATGTGGAAAGGGCTGGTATTCCAACTAACACACCAGGAACTGAAATCTGAGCTGGCAGAGAGGAAACAAGGAGCTTTGCAAGGGTATAGTTCAAGATTTAATCTGTCCTTTAGAACAAGCCCTAAGTTCAGGCTTGATCCATATTTTATTCCAGTGGTATTGGGGCATCAGTATAAGTTAATTAAGGGCAGATGGCTGAATCAGTAACTGCCTCCAGTTAGTTTTTCACTTGCTGCCTTCTAAGATCTTGAGGATTTGCACATGAAGCTGATCCTGAACCACTGCAGCTTTCAACCCGACAAATTAAACTGTGCTAATTTCAGGTTGCCTTGATAAGGGAGCTGCAAACTCCTGGAGCTGTTTCATATGGAGCTTAACTGTCCCACAGTCTTTGGGAGAGGCTGGACCGGTAGCTGGCTCAACAAGCCTTTTAGTGTGTGTGTTCAAGGTCCCAGTACCAGAATGGATTTGTTCCTGCCCCAAGGAACTTGAGCTTGCTAACACAGGCTTCTTTTCTTCCTGTGGAATGAGTCTGACAGAGAAAGATTTGTACTCTACCGAGGCAGCACACAAGTCACTAGAAACGGAGAGATAAAGAAAACATGGATTTGGTATTCTGACAGTTCTTGGCCAAGAGCCTGAGTGAAAAACAGCTTTTTGGAGTACGCCATGTAATGTCCTTTCAAGAACAGAGCTGAAATTCTGTTTTGAAAGCTTAATCTCCCTCATTGAACAGTCTCTCTGACCGTTTTGCCAGCCTGCAAGTAGCTCAGCTGAATTTCACTCCAAAAAAGTGAATCACGAAGCTGCCCTTGCTGGATAGGGATATAGCAGCTAGAATTCCTCTGGAGTACTCAAGTAACAGTTTCCACACTTATGACTAACCTATAGCAACTGGGGAAGTAGGTTTAACTTTGTGTATATGGTGTGTGGGAAGGAGAGCCAGAGAACAGTCAAAATATGTTGCTGAGAAGACGTAACCTCACAGTGCTGCTGTGAGGAAATGGAGCCACACAGGAGGCCCTCTGAAGTGACTACCTGGGCTGTGTATGGGCTTGAAACCAGCATTATAATGTCATTTAGAGGTGGAATTTTTCTTCTACTGGCATAGTTACAGTAATGTAATATAGCCCAGGGAGTGAATACAATTATATACTGATAGAAGTAATTTTTCCTGAAACAAATTATTCCACTTTCCTTATCAGAATATGCTATACAAGAATAAATATTCTCATGGCTTTAGAGCTGCATCCAGACTCAGATGGAATCGTGGTTTTTGTATTTATATCACTACAGTAGAACTTGTGCATGCAGACAGAATTGTGGTTTCTCTTGAAGTGCTTAGTTCACTTCGAGGCACTCTTGAAGTGCTCTGTCTGATAAGAAACATCTTGCAAAAGCCAGAGCTGCTGTGCTGCAGTGGCACCTGGGGTTTTGGCTCCTATCTCCCCACCTCATTCCTTTTGCTTTCAGACAACCAGACCATTCAGAGCATAAACATCCTTTGGTAAAAGGCTTTTTTTCTGTTTCTCCACAGAGACTCTTCAAGGTAAAAACTGTTTCCTTCAGAGACAGTTCTACCTTTATATGTTCCTGTAAACTGGCTCAGGAAAAGTCTTCATACAGCTGTTTTTTCCTCTCCATTCTCATCCATCCCTGGGTTTGTGGAAAGAACATGCAATGGGACACAGAATATGAGAAGCCAGTGTGAGATGGGGACTGGATGCTGAGCTCCTGAAATAGGTCTGTCTGCAGAAGTACAACAGCACTTGTAAAAATAGCTTTAAAAATATTTGGTGCTTCAGTCTGCTGGAAAGTGAACTGCTCACATATTGCCAGTAGATTGTCTGTGTTTTACTGAGACCTACAGTCCCCTTGTGCTCCAGAGCTAACTGTGCTGTGGGATGTTTGACCAAAAGGGAAATGGATGGGCTGTATCTGCTCCTGGGATCAGAGCAAACTCTATTTTTCTTGCAGCATTTCAGTTCTAGAAAATTCAGCTCAGCTTTAGGAAAATAAAGCCATGAAGGTGAGTAATTATTTGCCCTTTTTCCGAGAGTATAGAGAGAAAATGAAAACCGATCAGAGCTGTTGCCAGGCTAAGGGCTTGCAAGTGGGGCAATCTGAAGAGCCAGGATGGTCAATAAAAGTAGATAACACAAAGGTTAGTAAAAGGTTTATCACCTCTGATATGTCCCTTTTTATGACTGTCTTGGGTAAATGGGATCCACTGGTTGATTTTATTTGTTTCAATTTAATGTAGTAAATTTTGCAAACTCTCCTAGTGAAGGATTATGTCGTGCTTGGAAAATTACTGTATGCTTGGTTTCTTTGGCCTTGAAAAGTCTTGCAAAGTCTTTCTTAAGGATTTGATCTCAGTCCAAAGGGGTATGAGGCAGGATCATGGCTGACATCCCAACACCAAAGTTATTTTGGGGAAATTTGTACAAACAAACTGTGTTTAGAAGAGAGAAGGGCTAGCCTTATGGTATGTGAGGTTTTGTGAAACTTACTAATGATATTTTAGGGTTTTGCCATCGGTTCAAGTTTTTTCCTGTCACGCTAATTTGGTGTTTTGAAAGGAAATTTGCTGGGTACCAGTGAACTGCTCTAACAGAATTAAGGGCGGTTCCAGGTTTATTGCAGAACCAGGCTGCCCACCAGTGACCTGCACTGAGTGTCAGTGAGTTTTGAAATGAGGGCATTCATGTCTTTCTTAGATATGTGATTCTGCTCTCCAAAGCACATGCCTCACCTTGGCACTGTGGACTGATACTGATTGATCAATAAATCTGCTTCTCAACATGGTGTTATCCAGGTCCAAACAGAGCTGTTATTACCTACAGGTCCAGTGCTTTTCCATTCCCATGCTGTAAATACAAACTTCAAAAAAAGAAGACGTTTGAGATATAATAATGTATGTGAACAGAAAAATTAATCAGGGCAGTATTTTGAGCTTCTGGAGTAAGTGCTTTTTGTATGTCTTATTTTGGGGCTTTTGTCACAAAGCATCTCACAGCTGGGTCTCAGCAAGGAGGGGAGAAGATTTGCAAAATTCAGCAGATGTCTTACATCTAGCACACATATTTAAAACAAATAGCATCGTCTTGTCTGTGTGACCAAATCATCTCACCTGTATTCCTTTCATTCTCTTGTAATGGCACTGGATATGGATTACAGGTTGTAAAGCAGAGAAAACACAACTTGTCAAAACCAGAGAGACTCAGAATTCAGAAGAGATTCACCAAATCTGCACAAAGCAATGTGAGAAAAGCCACTGAGCTCTTTTGGTTTCCTGTCCAGTGCACTCTGCACTGACACAGGTCCCTTCTTATGGTGTTCAGGTATCTCAAAGGAATGACAGAGTTGCCAAATTGTTTTTACTTCAGGCCTTTAACTGCAAAGATAAGAAGGTGCACAGTGTTTTTCTGCCTGTCATTGCTTGGTTTTTTAGTCAGGAAGGACCCCAAAGAAATAGGTGCTTATTTAGAGATAAATGTTTTGCTGCATATGTGAAATGTGCACAGAGAGCAAACCACGATCCCTCTCAAAAAGGAGACCTTTTACAGATCAGCTGACTCTGGCATCTCTAAAGATAAGGGAGTCTAGGAGAAAATTTAAATCAGTTTCTTTGCAGTCCAGGTGCAAATAGAAGAGTTGAATGGGGTCTTTTAAAATGCTGCTCCTGTGGACTTGGCAAAGTTTCCATGTTGGAAATTCCTGGCAGCAGCTCAGCTCTTTTAGCCCTTGGGATGTGTGTGAGAATGTATCTCTTTCTCTTTTGTAAACACAAATTACCTGTTGT
Organism: Gymnorhina tibicen; assembly: GCA_013399875.1. Taxonomy (NCBI): domain Eukaryota; kingdom Metazoa; phylum Chordata; class Aves; order Passeriformes; family Artamidae; genus Gymnorhina; species Gymnorhina tibicen. Next base: position 730,256 of record VXAZ01005839.1, read on the forward strand.
GCTGTTTTTTCTCCTGTAATGTGTGCTGCCTTTTCACCTTCCTGGAAAAGACCTGAAGACATCCTGAGCATTTAATTTCTCCCTTTAAATATTTCGGTTTTGATCATCATAGCCTCCCTAATATGAGGTTTCACAGCCTCACATTAACATGATCTCACCAGGTTCTGCTCATCCCTGTGTGTGCCAGACAAACTGATTTGGACAAAGCCTTGGTTTAGGCAATGTGAAACTCTCCAGACAGCCTGAGTTGCACATCCACAGGTTCACAGCAGGTTTCCAACAGTGCAGCTCTGCACACTGCCAGGAGGGCTGGGCAGAGCGGGGATTATGTTTTGGGGCATGTAGATGTTTGTTGGATTTTCCTAATCAGGATGGAAATTCAGACTTGTCAGGAGTGTGACCATGTCTGCCTTTGGTGGCTGCACTTCACCAAGGACTTGGAGGTTCTGCTCAAGGGCTGCCTTGCCAAACCAAAACTTGAGTCACAGGATCTGCAAGCAGCTGACCCTGTGTTTTAGGAGCAGCACTGTCCCCATGCACAGGCATAATCAGCTCCTGTGCCAGGCCCCAGGCTTGGAAAACTTGGGATGTAGCCCAAATAAATGACCGTTCTTTAAAATATAAACAGAGTTTTTAGCTGCCTAGTCAGGAAGGAAAAGTAATACCTAAATGTAACTGCTTGGGAGATGTCTGCTTGTCTCTGCAGGCAAGCTCAAGCAGTGGGAATTAGCCCTAGCTTGCTGGAGGCTGGGGAAGGGGGAGGACAAATCCTGCACCAAGCCCTACTTCCCTGCTCTGTGCATGTCCCTGCCCACATGCTGGGATGGAAGAGCAAACCACACGTCAGCTACTGGATGGTGCTCACACAAGGATGCTGAGAGTGGAAAATAAAAACTAACCTGTATAGGTGTAATTTTGACTAATGGCCCAGCATGTCCAGTCAGAAATAGTGTTTGCCTCTGGGAGGGATGCTCACTGGGAAAGGTCCCTGGTGTAGCATCCGCTCCCATCCAGCTCTCCTACCTTCCATGCTGTGTTTGAGCACACACAGATATGCTGTTGCTGTTGGATGTCTTTTCAAAAGCTGCTCCTAAAATTTTACTGAGCACAACACAGAAATTGGTGAGGACTTTGAAAGTCTCAGCTGCCTTTTCCTGCAGAATTCTAGTGTGGGCAGAAAGAACGATGACAAAGCAGCACAGCATCCTCCTGCCCTGTGAGCTGCTGTCTGTAAGGACCTGGAACCCAGCAGCGGTGGCTGCTGAAGCCAGAAGAGCAAGGCCACCAGGGCAGATGAGCAAAACAGATATTTATGTGTCTTTTGTGCTGTGTTCTGTAGCTTGCTTGCTAATAGCACTCAAGCTATCCAGCACAAAACGACCTTGTTAATGTCTGTATAAAATGCAGTCACTGCACAGTCTAAGGTGCAGCCAGACCCTGGCTGAGGTACTGGCAGTATTTAATGAGTAGGATTAGTCCATTCCAGAAATTGCAGGACATTCCAACCCCTGCCCTATATGTTTGGGAGAACCCTGGAGTGTGTAAATGAAAAGCTGAAGGAACCAGCAAGAAGGTGGCTGCAGTTATACCTGAGAGGGTGCACACACCTGCATTTTAGGGAGATTTCATAAGCAGGGCTTATGGGTCTGGACATAGCATCCTTCAGAACTGAAGGAATTTATGCTGTAACATTACCTGAAAGTGCCTGTTGGTCATGAAAAGTGGGACACGAGTTCCCACTTCTCCTCGCCTTCTTTTCTTCCTGAAAAATGAGATTCCTCTGGTACAGTTGGGAGATGCCAAAGGCACGTCCACTCTGTGTGTGCTTGGGTTATGTGTGACCCTCATGTCACACTCCTGGATCCCTGCTTGTCTCCCAGGTGTTTCCAGCCCCGTGCAGCATCCCTTCCCTGTGCCACAATCCCATGGGCCAGGTGCAGCCAGAGGCCCTGAGCTGTGGGATGGACCAGCTGGAGATGTGCAAGAGGCAGGGCCACACTCCCTGACAGACTGTACAATTTTCTGGGAAGCTCTTTCCAGAGGACCTGGAGTCACAACAGGATTTGTACAAAATTGGTTTGTAATCAAGATTTATATGTAAAGATGGAAAGACATTTGGGTGGCCTTCTGTATCCAACTACAAACAACTTACATCCTTTTAAACCTGGAAACCTGGCCTGGACCTCAGTGCCAGCACATGATGCCATGTATTGTCCATGCATGTCTGTAGCATGACCTCACACATCAGCTATGAAGGAAATTCAGAGACTGCAGTCAGACTTGCAGGTTTTAGAAACTGAAATTTTATTCCTCAGTGGCAACAAGAACAGCAGGAACGAACAGGTTATTTATTCAAATATGTTCAAAAAATACTTTCAAATGGAAAATACTGTAGCATTTGCTGAGCAGTTTAGGCACTGTGTAAATATAAACATCTCTGAAATGTTTCTTATTCATTCTGTCATGCACATCCTTACTGCAGTTTATTCCCATTTCCAGCAGATGTCTTCAGTGCCCTAGGAATGATCAGGAGAGCTCTGATTTTTTTATTGCTTATGCAAAGAGGAAAGAGCAGGCTCTCCTCTGCCTGTTTAATGCTCGGGGTAGATCCCCTTTGTTGTACAGCCTCATACCAGCGTTACCCAGTAAAGGATCAGGCTCAGGCTGATTATACCTTTTCTAGATGCTTCAGTACTCTTGGAAGAGCAGCTGCAGACAGACACCCATCAGTCAAACGTGTGTGTACAGCTGGGGTTTCAATGTTGTAAAAATGTTGTACTAAGGAATTGGGGATAGTTTGTCCTGCTTTTGTCAATAGTGTTGCCTCAAATACAACGGGCTCTGCAGGGAATTAATCAGCCTCATGTAACAAGGTAACAAGTTGCATCCCCAGCTGGTCCATCCCACAGCACAAACCCACTGCTCAGGTCCTCTGACTGCAAGGATTTTCCATTTTATATCATTTACTTGCACCAGTGGCTCAAAAAAACCCCAGTATAAAGCCATACTGCATCCTCAAGAAAGGTAATTGGGCTTAGCAACGTGTGTTTTAACATGGAGAGTGGAGCAAGGATTTTAAAAAGAATCCCGTGGGGTTTTCCCCCACCAAGTAAGCTCCAACAAGGACATAAACATTACTTGCTGAATTTTTAATGCTGTAGCTACGACTGGGTTCATTTAGAGGACTAATCAGCTTGATGCTGTCCCTATCAAAGCCAGTGGGACGAGACCTGTGAGATTCCAGCTTGAGTTGAGCTTGCCATCTTAATGAAAATAAGGAAGGAAGCTTGCAACAATTACCCTTTTATTTTCCTGTTTTGCTGGTTGATTAGTGAACAGAACACTGTAATGACTTTATCCACCGCTGACATGTTGAACAAAACACAGATCAAAGATCTCATATGAATCATATTATGTGTGCTTTATTAAGTTAAACCACAACCTCAGGGAATGTGCTGCAAGAAATACAGTATTGAAATGAGACATTTAATATGTGAATGGTGAGAGCTGGCAAGAGCAAGTGTGGTGCAGGACAGCCAGTGGCAACCAGCACGTTTGGGTGAGTGGCTCCAGATCGATCGTTCAAGTGAGACCTCAAAGATGATTCCCTCTGCAAAGCTCCTGCCCCGTGCCTGTGCTGAGCCTGGGCACTGCCCTCTCTAGTGCCACCCTGCACAGACACACCACTGCTCTGTGGGTTCAGCATCCCCTGGCAATCACACTTCATGATGGCACTCGTTTTTACAGCCCACTGTGCAACACCATTTCCCAGCTGATCCTCAGATGGAGCAACCTCAGCTCTACTCACTAGGTGAGGATGAGCCGGAATGGCTGGATCTGCAGCCTCCTCTGAATCCAGGCACTTGCTGGGTTTGGGGGTCACTCCTTTCCCTGGGATGCCCTTACCAGAGGTGATTATTCAGATGCGCATGGAGAGAATGATCAAGAAAATAGCAGAAAATTCTTACAATGGCCACATTCATTGTTGGTTCTTGCTCTGAGTCTTCTGATGGGAAAGCAAGGAAAGTTTAGATTATTGTCTCTCAGATCCCTATATTTTCATGGAGCTTTCCTGACTGGGCCTTAGCTAAGGGTGTTCGGAACATGATTCTGTGCATCTCCATTGCCTTGGAGCAGGTATGATTTGAGACAGAGCTGTGAGCTGTGCAGGCAAAGCTTGGAGCTCAGCTGCTGTTAATTAGGATTCCTTTGGTAAACTGAGAATTAAATGCCAAAGAACCGTAAGTCCTTAAACCAAATGGCAGTATTATGGCATTGGACAAATAATTTCATTTTTCCTTTCTACAGCAGAAATGGTTCAGAAACTCAAAGGGGTGATTTTGTACAAGCAAAGAGATACTTGGCGACTCACAGGAGACTTGATTTTTTTTTTTTTACAGTGGGAAAATATTTCTAAAATGAAATGTAGACACTAGAAGGAAAAAACAGAAGCGGAGAAACAGAAAAATAATCTGCCAAATCAAACTGACTTAGAAAAACACTTACCACCATCATCTCTCTTCTGTGTTAGCAACAAAAGAAATGTTTTCTCCTAGAAGCCTCTGGAAAACATCACAGATCTAACAGGGCTCCAGGCCACAGAATGCCTGTCACAACAGAAACACCCCAGTGACCACTCAGCAAACTTTGCACACCAGCCTTTACAAATGTTTGGTTATTAGCTTATCACCTGGGCAGCCCAAGGAAAGAAATCCTTACCACAGATAATGCATCCAGCATCTCTGCCATCTCACTGTGTTCTTCCAAGGCAGGAAGATGCTGCAGCATGTCCTGCTGCACGACACAGTGAGCCCCAGCTCTCCACGTGGGAAATGTGTTTACACAGATTACCCAGCAGGCAGGCACAACAGGATTTGTACTGCAACCTGCAGCTTGTCAGGGAGATGATGTTTGGCAGGGGCACAGCCAGTGTCTGGCAGAACGTAGCACATTTCCAGCTCTGGCAGAGGCAAAGGCAGAGGTGCTTCCAGCAGGGAGCAGGAGGCCGATGGAGCGGGACTGGCAGAGCCCCCTGGGCTGGGCAGGAGGGGCAGATTGCAGGAGCTGTGGGCATGGGAGGCCCAGTTCCTTCACACCTGTGGGCCTAAGAGCAAACCTTCCCCAGAGAAATGCTCACCTTCTGCTCCCCAGCCCCGCAGCACTCACAGTAAAACAGGCTTTCCTTCAGTACTTTTCCCAGTCCTTCGGGCTAAACGTCGCGCCTCAGCCTGGTCCCTGTGCAAGAAAAAACAGCTCTTCCAGACACATCGAAGCCCTCCTAATCTGTGAAGGAAAAGAAACAAGTCCCCACAGCTGCAGCCCTCCTTCAGCCAGCCCTCCCTCATACCCCAAACCACAACCCTCTGCCCCTTTCAGTAGCTGGGAGCTGTTGGCCCTAAACTAACAAGTGCCAGTGTCATCTCTTAATTGAATCCCATTTAATCCCTGGCTGGCCAGGTTCAATGGTGGTATCTGTATCAAGCATTAAACACCATGAGGATTCAGAAGCTGAAAGAGTAAAAAGTCTTCCTTTGATTTTTTAGATTATGTTTTAGTTGAGGCAGTTTCAAAGCTTTTACTAACTGTGCCCGCTGTTCCTTCCTAAATGAAAGCTGATCTTACATGATGGCAGGTGTAGGAGCTTTTAAGAGACAGGACAATCACTATGAAGGCTGTCAATGCTTGTTCCTTCCCTTTTTTTCCTCATCTTGCCCAAAATGCCTGCAGTTCCTGTAAGTGAGAAGAAAGGTTTCTCTATGTGAAAGGTTAATCCACATGTGTTAAATCCACCTGGAATTTCTCTGTCACTCTCCGTGGGGGATGAAAGTGGACGTGACCCATATTCTTCAGAAGGCAAAAACTTCATTTTCCAGAGAACAACAATGATGATTGAGTATTGAAGGGACTCTGGAACCCCTTCAGAGAAAGGCTGGCACCCCTTCTAAGCACACACATGAATCAACAGAAAACATGCTTCAAATCCTACTCGATCAATACTCTTGGGCAGAGACACACAACTCAGTTTTTTTCCTGCATTCATCCTCTAACTCTTCCTCACCTGCACTGTTCTCCCAGTGCCTTCCAGTCCCTGCCCAGTGCTGATGGGGACTAACAGAGCCAGGCCAGGCAAATGCAGGAGCAATGGCTTGGGTAGGGTCAGCTGGGCACCATCAATCAGCAGGGCAGGACTGAGCAGATAAAGCAACACTCGCATTCATGCTCTAACCTCTCACAGAACACTGGGATGTCTGCCTAGGTGTCACAAATGACTTGGGAGAAAGGTGCTTTGATGCAGAGGGCAGTTAGAGTGTGTGGATTGTTCTGGCTCTTCCTGCAGTGGAACAAAGCACTGGCTCACATCAAGGGACCCCAGTGCTGCCAGGGAGAGAAACTCCTGCACAGTTCTCCTGACAAAACCCAATCAGGAAGAACCACTAAGCTCTCAGAAAATGAGGGGACGCACAAAATGGAGGATGAGGTGAGAACCAGAGATACTGAGGATCCAGGGTGGATTTTTGCATTTCACGCAGATGCTGCACAAAGGCAACCTGCCACATCCTGCTCTGTGGTACAGTGTGTGACAGGGCACTGCAGATGGCCCAGTGGGAAAGCTGGTAAAGGCAGAGTTTTAGTGGTAATCACAGAGAATTTGCAAAAGGCTGTGGCTGTTTGCTTTCAGCCTCATCCTGACCCTGTGATTAGAGATGCACTGATCATTACTTGCTTATTAAGGCTTGAAAACAGAGGGCAGAAATTTACTCTGCTTCTCTTCACACTCAGCAGTGTTCCTATGAGCTTTGAGATTACAGGGCAGATTTTTTAACTGCTGAAGTGAGATTTTCCAGGGACATCACAGGCTTTGGAGTGTGTCCTGCATGAATGAAATGAACCAAAGCCAACACTCCCTCTTTGTTTAGATATTAAACTGAAGTTCATTCACTTCTTTCCGTCATGCAGGGAGACCTTTAAAGCCGTGTACTCAAGTACAGACTGGAGATGACTGTAGGCTTTGGTAACCACCACCAGTTCTTCCAAAGACACAAAGCCCTGGGTTAAGACCAAGGCCCAGGAGACTGGGATTCAAAACTCAGTCATGTCCTCCTGCTTTCTGTAAACTAATCTGGTGGTGACTGCTTTGGTTTCTATTTTGAGATTATTCCATTAGAGAATTCTAATTTCTGAAAGGAGCTGTCTCTCAGGATAACTTGTGTGGCAGTCTGAATCCTAAACTTCTGGAAACTAGTTTCTCTTAGTATCAAAATACACTTCTCTAAACACTCGGTGAAAGGTGTTTCTTTAATGTTTGAATTTCTTAGACCGTGACATTCAAAATTTTATATCTACATTGTTAATGTTCTGTAAAGCAGCACACAGTAGTTTTAATAAACTCGATTTACTCTGTAATAGACAAAATAAATTCTTTGTATATCCCACAGTGACCAAAATGGAAAATAAGGCCTCAAATTTTCCTCTTAAGCAGTTCCAAGTCAGTTCCCTAATGTGACCATAATACTAGAATAAAACACAGAGGCCAAGGATAATGCTATGCTCAACATTTTATTTATATTTTGTGTAAACATAATTTGCTTTGTAGGCACAATATAACAAAAGCTCTAAAGCAACAAATACAATTAAACAGTGTTTCAGTTCACTTCAATCAGGCTTAAGTTAAAGAAGCTTTCACAGTTCCTTTAAGGCAAATTGAGAAATAATTTGTTTCACTTGAAGAAACTATCCAATTATCTCAGAGTTGTTTAAACAACACTGTCAGTAGTAAGCACAAACCTTCATTTCTGCTACAGTAAGACTTGGTCAGTGACAAGCCTTGGCTTCACCAGTTTGAACAGCACCGCCTCCACCCCTCCCGGCGTGATACTACTGCCTGTGGTCTCCTGAAAGGTACTTAGGGCTTGTGGGCCAAATTCTGCTAGCACACATCCTGCTTCCAGAATGGATGCCTGGAAAACCTCCACTCATTTCATTTTAGCAACCTCCCTACACGCCATATTGATACCAGCAAAACACAGAGCAGAGTTTAGCTTGCTGATGGTCACACTCAGCTGTGTTGCACTCAGGTAGTTCCAGAAGTATTCCTTTGTACTCACTGCAACTACCTGATATTCTGCTGATCAGAAAATGGCCCTAAAATTGGTATGAATTAGCATGAAGAGTATTTTTTGCCTTGCTAACAAAACCAGAAAGAACTAGCCAACATTATGTGATTGTTGTCCCTGTGGTGTCTGTGGCCGTGACCAAGATCACCCATATTTGTCTTGCAGGGTAATTTAGAAGTAGAGCCCACCAGACTGTGGTTTAGAACAGAAGAATGGGTTTGCTATTCTGCTTGCCCTACTAATTTAAGGCCTTGAGAATGCCACTTACTGCCAGCTCGAAGGTCACCAGCAATATTGCTCACTTTGGCGTCAAATCAAAATTCCTAGTTATGTTAAGGTCTGTTGCAGGACAACATCATTACACTAGCTGCAAAACAAAATTGGGCATGTTTCCTACTGCTGTCAGCTGATGAGTCATGAAAACTTAATGGCCCTTCTTAAAAGTCCAACTGGCAAGCCCAATAAATGGAAAACTCTCACTGAATACATATTTTCTGCTGTGGATAAAGTCCCTGTTTGGGCCTGAAATGGCACTGGAAGTGTAGGAAAGTCTAGCTTGGAAAGAAACTCAACTCTAATGAAGAGAAAAATGAAGTTCTGGTTGGATTAATAGTTCGAAAGCTTTTTGGCATTTTTCTCCACAGTTATTTCTTGCTGTTATTTTTGAATTTGTTCAACCAAAGGGAAACTCCTTCAGAATGAACCATCTGCACAATTATCTGACAGTGATTTCATGAGTACAGTGTAAAGAGATGGACATTAATACTCAGGCAGCAAAACCAAACAAACAGAAAAAACGTAATGACAATCTTCTAAAACCACACATAAAAGTCATCCAGACCCAGAAGTCCTCTCACACTGAGAAAAACCGGAGAAGCTCCCCCTTTTCATTTTTCTGTATTAATTTTTAACTTCTATCACAACGTGCTACTTGTAGATTCAGGTGAACAACTAGTCATGTCTGGGTAAATACTTCCTTTGGAAAAGAATATTAATTCAAAGCTGTAGGCATTGTGCAAGGTCTCTGCCAGTCCTTCAGCATTTCTACTGTACGTGACTGCAGTAATCTTAAAACAACTGTTGTAACAAGACAGTTAAGGACCTGAGTAGCTGCTGTTTGGACAGGTGAAGGATGTGGAAAAAATGTTTACTTTTTTCATGTTTAGATATAGTTTCCACTAGTGGGAGGTAGATAAGACTAGCTGGTCTTTGAATACTTGATCCTGTAAATAATTATAAATGTAACTGTACATATGGAGCAGAGCTTTTGATAGAACAACTGGATAAAAGTTATCCCTGTGCATGATTTATGGTGGGATTAAGGCCAAACCTCATTTTTTACAGGGTTAACTTCTGCAGGAGTTCAGCTCCAGATGGACAGTTGACCACACACTGGCGATTTCAGAGCAATAAACTCCATCACCAAATTTCTTTCCACATCCTGGTAAGTGATCCTTACCAATGCTACTTAAAAATGAAAATTCAAATTGGTTTGAATTTGATGTATAAGTCAATGTGTCCTTACCAGAAGATGCTGATCAAAGCCTCTAAATTAATGATTTCTTGCACAATTTCAGATTCCATGATTCTAGATGAGCTACTTTTGAAAAAGAAGATAGGATTCCTTATGAAATTATGAACTATGACTGAGGAAAATGAAAGGTCATCTTTGTTGCAACTTTTATTTGTGGTTCATTAAAGGAAAACTATTTTAACACTGAAAGTCCAGAAATATAAAATTATCCCTCCAGTTACTCGAATGTTTCAGACAGCAAGTGGGGATTTTTTTTTTACTGTTTCCAACTTGCAAAAAAAAAAGCCCAAACATCCCAAATAACTTTATGCAAGATGTTGGAATTTGCATGAGAAAGATGTCCATCTAAAATTACACAGTAAGTTGATAAGGCTTTCAAACAAGAACAGAAAAATCCATGGGACTCCTACAGGGAAACTGGGTTTTACACAGAAATGTCGTAATACTGCACTGGATGAGAATGGCACTTGAGTTCAAAACAACAATGATCAACAGCTCATAGCTCAGCTGACTGCAAACAAATACAACACACACTGTACTACAGCATTTGTTCACTGATGCACAGACGAGATTTCCCAGTCTTGTTCCCTTCTCCTTCACGACTCCTCCTGCCTCCCCCGCCTCTGGCTGCTACTGGATGAAGGGCATGCGCTCCTTGTTCTCATTGTCCCCTTCGTGGTCCTCCTCCTCCTCTCCAGCCTCGCTCGTCTCCGTGCTGTCATTGGCCATCTGCGCCAGGAAAGACGAAGGACATCAGAGCACCTTTCTCACCCTTTGATTCCCCCTTATTTCAATCTGATTCATTTGATAAAGCAACTTTGGAAGCTCAAGAAGACAGGGTTGCCACACAAAAATAAACATTCTGTCTGTGCAAAGCCTTTGCTGGCACTACACCACTTCCAGCTAAACCTGCAAGCTGCTCCCCCCGGCTCACAGCTCTATTTCCTAACAGAAAGCTGTTTGTAGGGCAGCTGCTCTGCACGTGGACTCTGCTCTGTGCACTTGTAGTAAACTGATAGTAAGGCTCTCGGATAGGAAACACAGCTGTGTAGGAAGTTTACAGAATGTGGGACCTCTGGTTTACAACTCCTGTATCTGCTCTTCCAGGAACAGGCTAATGGATGGCCCCATCTGAGGCACAGTGTGAAAACTCAGGGGGCATTTTCCTTTCTTTTATATATTAAGAACCCAATGAAACTTCATAGAGTAGGGGATATGTAGATGCTGGGAGAATACACCCACGACAGAGTGCAGATCCCAGATCACACAGGAGTGGGAAGAAACTGCATTTTCATATTTTTCTGAAGATGCCTGCACAGGCAGTAGGCAATTGCAGAAATCTGTAGTTCAGAACAGCATTTCAGGAGTACACTGTGGCTTTTTTCACAGGGAAATATTTATTACAAGCTGTGTAAAGGTGCAGGACCCTCCAGCACTTCACCCTGTCAGTGTGACAGGTCTGTGGAGGCACAAGAGTCTGGTTCCCTGGATGGGGGTAGTGTTTAACAGCACAGATCAGTGTGACTGGGTTCTCTTATACACCCACATTACCTCCCTTAGGACACAAGTATTAGCTTATAACTACTTCAAAACCAAATAAGCAAGGGACCCATTTACTTTTTAAAGAGAAATGCAGCAATGTTCCTTCCCTGTTTGATCATTAGCCTCCGCTGGAAATAAAAATCTCAAACACAACCTGATTTTAATGCAGAAAAGCATTGCTCTGAAGTTACCCATATTTTTGAGTTAATACCCTTTCGTAAAAGTGTATTTATTGTTCCGCATGTGAGGTCCTCAAAGCCTTCCTTTTCCTTGTAGAGATTTTGTATGAGATTTGGGGGCAGTTTTAGAGTAAGAGCTTAACTGCAAGTCCAGGTTCTCTTCTGCTCTTTTGAGATGGGAGGTATCTCAGGTCTGAAAGCGAACTTCATACATCAGTATTGATTTAAAGTCAGCTTTGCATTACCTTCTTTACTGCTCTTTCCTACACCATCAGTGAATGCTCAGGCGTGAGCCTGGCTTTCATTCACCACTGCTCTCTGAAAGGTTTCTGTACCATGCTAAGCGCTCCAAATCCAGGGCTCCATCACCACTATCTTCCTTCAGGACACTTCTAGAAATATTTACATCTTATACTTCATATATTATAAAAACCAGTAAACTAAATTCCTACCAAAAGTATACTCTAACTTTAGTGTGGGAATCAGAAAGCACTTTTATGTTTGCACACTGAAGCAATACTGACTGGGTTTTTCCTGTTCAATCCACTTATTCATACAGGAGTTTTTTAGTGTGAGAAATGTCTAGTTGTTTTCCATCACAAGGACAGAAAGACATGTGGCAGTTTTACCCAGATCCAACACTTGCAGGCACATTTTTTGAGAAGGAGATAGTTGTTCAGTGTGGATACAGAAAAGCCTGTTAGAAAGATTTTCCAGCTTCTTGCAGTGTTGTGTGTGAATCTTTCCTTTCTCATGCAAGCTATGAAAACAATAAGATGTTTTTGTATAACTATCTGGACACCTGGTGTTTGTCTGAGTTTTGTTTATGATACACTGGTGAAATGTTATTGAAATGGGTGTTGTAAGATCTTAGCCAATCACCCTAAGGGGTGGATGGCTACTGACCAATCTCCTTGTGTGATTAAGACATATAAGTGGACAATTAATTAATTAAGTAACATACTTTCCTGCTAGCTATGCTTGGTTTCATTTCCTCGTTTCTGCTACACAACCACAGTTCAGTATAGAAAAGTAACTGCTGGCACTTCAGGAAGTACATTACACTTTGAGTTAAATACAGAAATGATGGTTACTGGTGGTATTTGGGTGCTATGGATTTAGAAGAAATCTGTGTTAAAAGCACTGCAAGGGACACGTGTCCTGAAGTCCCTGCCAGGCTGTGTCGTGCCTGGCTGTACCTCATGTCTGTAGTGCTTTGCACTCACCAGGGGAGTGGGTGCTTTCTCCACATCCAGAATGAGTTTTCCTATATTTCCTCGGTCATGGATTCTCTGCATGGCCTCCTTCACCTGAAAGAAAGATCACCTATTGAAAATTTTCAGTCACACCCTGGAAGAAGCCTGAATCCCTCCCTTCCAAATCCAGCAATATGTTTAAGGCATGCTACGTGCAAGGTCACTCAAAGAGCTGCTTGAGAAAAGACCAATAGTTAAACATTTTTTAGTGAATTTGTAAGGCCTGGCTTTTGCACTGTGTTTGCCAAAATGGGATGTGAGTCTTGAGGACAGTCTCTGAACAGCCTAACACATCCATAATGTAAATGCAGAACCAAAGCGATGGATAGCTGAGGTGCAGAGAGAAGTACAGGCTCAGGGAGGTAATCCTAAAAGGTTGTTCACTGCATTTTATCTTTGCAGAATATTTATCAAGACATCCTACTTTCACTGAAAGTATGAAACGTTTCTCTAATTGACCTATGATATTTTTCAATTAATTTCTTATTGGTTACCACAGAGGAAATGCCATGTCCAGGCAATGGCTGGGATTAATGCAATACTGTGGGTCTTGCTGCCTAAGCAAACATTTATTTCTTTCTTTGTCTCACTTTTTTCTAGAAACTGTTAAATAACTGGTGTCCTACTGATACCACCAAGACCATCTGTTTAACAGCTGGCTGCAATTAGTGCATGTGAGAAAGGCACAAGAACCTCTTCTTGCAAGTGCACTGGAGAGAAGCTTATTTTGATGTATGAAGTTTCAGAACTCAAGAGAGCTCATTGTTGATGAACTGAACTTGTGTGTGAGTGTGTTGCACTGGATGTTTAATGTGCAGCACACAGACACTGCTGAGTCACTGGCACAGGCTGTCCACAGAAGCCGTGGCTGCCCCACCCCTGGAAGTGCCCAAGGCCAGGTTGGACAGGGCTCAGAGCAGCCTGGGATAGTGGAAGGTTCCCTGTCCGTGGCAGGGAGTTGGAACTGGATGAGCTTTAAGGTCTCTTCCAATCTATGATTCTATAAATCACTGAAAATTGGAAGATGTCAAGAGTTTCCTCACTTTCACAGTGGGTAACTTCAGGAACTGAAAATGTGCCCATAAAGGCTGTTCCATATCCTCATCACACTGCTCTTTGCCAGCATAACAGGGTTGGCTGAGACAAAAATGAGTTTTATGTTAATAGGATTTAGCACCTGTGACATAGTTCTATTGAATATTTTAAGAATAACGGCATGTAAGTTTGAAAGAAAACACTGAGTTGGGACCTGAGGGGTCCCACAGTACATTTAAAAGCCTGAATTGGGGTCCAGGCCCCCAAAATAGTCCCTGAATGTCTAATACAGAAGGAGGTATGCAGTTTTTAAAGGTAATACAGCATTCAACTACCAATTAAATTTAATGGATGGTGGGCACAGCACAAAATGTCTTTCCCATCTGTCGGCCTTACTTGGGAAGCTGGCTGCAGTGAACTCAACATTACTCCTTGAATTTTGCAGAGCTGTTCCCTCGATTATTAAATACCAGACTTCAGAAAAATTCTACTAGAACAAAAGAAAAATTGCACTGCAAACACAGTGGCTTTCTAATTTAGGGCATTATTGTAAATTCACCTCAGAAAACACAATCTTGTGAATCCCACCGGATAGCAGGCTGAACTCTAAATGCAGTCCACAAATTCACAATGCCTTTTATGAAGCTACCTTAGAGCATAAACAACACCCAGCTATCCTGTCAGACTAGTTCTGCACTATGGATACTATTCCTTTAAGAATATCCAATAAAGATGCTGGAGAAGCAGCGGCTGTATAATTTTTTATGGCTGTTATTAACCAAATCAAGCTTTTAGGAGGTTACAGCACAGCATAAATAACAGAATTGGAGAAATCAGCAAACACATTTGCCCGTCCACTGAAATTTATAACCAGAACATCATGTGGAAAGCAGGGCATGCAACATTTATTTTAATTTGTACCATATCATATTTAGCAAGGCAAATTTGAGAAAATGTGCTTTCCCTGCTTTTTTCACATACACAATATCAAATTTAAGCCCCTGGAGAAAGGTTCAGGAGTTGTTTCCAAGACACTTGTAAGTAACTTGCAAATGCAAACAGCAGGCAGAGGCAAAGGGAACAATAAAACTTATAACAATAATAGTGGCTATGGAATCCAGATGGAGCTATTAAAATATATAAAAACATCGAAAAGAATTTGAAGAGCTGATGCAACATCTGTGCCTTTTAGTGTTATTTGCAACTTACCTACCCAGTCAGTCAATTCTGTACCAGTGCAATGCCATTCAGCACAGGATGTCTGAGTTAAGCGACCATGAGCTATTTTAGAAATGAGTAATTTTTATGTTTATGGCTGCTAACAGTCCACTTGTTCAACCAAGACTGCAACTACTTGTTTCCCAAGGTGCCTGACTATTAAAACCATTCCCTCTTCTCCTGTAGGAGAGGATTAAAAACCTTCTTTGCTGTGCAAGTTTGGTTAAGTTGTTCTGCACAGACTATATGGAAGCATTTACTTTTTTCTGTGCCTTTCACAGAGGGAGGAGCTTCTGTGAGTTTGTGCCTCAGTGTTTGCATATTCCTAATGAAGACAGTGCATCCCTCTGCACTTGGTTAAAACCAGACTCAGGCTTAACTGGTAGTACAGGGAGGCATGTGGAAATTCTGGGATTTACTGGAGGCTCCCTGAATGGTTGAAGTTTGATTCAAAATAAACATCCCTTCCAGCAGCAAGAATCACAATGGTTTCCCTCTTCTTACAGCATTCTATCCCTAAATCCCTCTTCACCAATTATTCCATACTGGTTGCTATTTGCATTTGTCAGCTCAAAGCCAAGTAAATGGATTTTACTTTTGTTTATGTGGATGAGTTAATTGAAATTAGTCTTGTGCAGTATCATCATCAGAGGGCTCTTGGACTGGAAACAGTGCAAAGGAGTGTTTATTGATGTAAGGGTTTCCACTGGAAAAAAGGACAAAACTCTGCTGTCCTGTGTTTGCTTTCAGTATGGCTCAGCCCTGAGAGGGTCTGTGTCTGAGGTAATGCCAAACTACAGATTTTAGCCTTGAGAGCCCCCAGATTGACACAATTTCTATCAGAGCTCTGCTGTGGAATCAGAACTATTACACATTAGTGGACCACTGGTCCTGGCAGCAACAATACACTGAATTGACATAGTATCTCTCTAAAAACCCCAGAATTTCATTTTTCTTTAGTTAATGATCTGCAAAGTTTTTATTTCATTAAAAGCAAAAGTGAATCCTCTACAGTAACAGCCATAAACTATCTTCCACTACTGAACACAGCCCCTGTGTATGCACTGGGAACATGGTGTGATTTTACTGTAGTCATTCTGTCTTTCGTGAGCTGATAGCAATTTTCCTTTAAAATAATAAAAAATACAAGCTTGCATAGAAAAAAGAGAATAATAATTATCTCAGTTTCTTCCTTCTACACAGTAAAGTACTAATAACAGCAGAGTACTAATAGTGAAGCCCTACTACTACAAGTAAGAAACCAGCTTTCAGGAATCACAATACATGCACAAATGACTTAGAGAAATTTAATGAAGTCCTCTGTCAGCACTCCTGACTAATTTACAATACACTTCTCTTTGAGAAATATAGGTTAAAAAAGCTGCAAATTAAGAATGTTATTACCTGTAACCACTCAGACCAGACAAAAAGGATTTTCATATTGAAATTAAAAATAGCAGGCACTACACAATTTTTACTCAAACAGTATCTGCAGTGCTAAAACAATGAAAACCAAGGTGTATTCTAAACAGAACAAGTAATAACATGCTGTCAGAGGCTGGCATTGTATTTGGATATTTGCAGCCAGCTTCTGATTACACTGCTTTTCCACAGCTTTTGATGTCAGGGTGTAAAAACAGTCCATTTTAAATCAACTAAAAGACCTTTTTTCCCCCTGAAATACATATTGTACACCTGCCTTAATTCTATTTTCCTCCTATGCTCTCCTTGGATTTCTCTTGTTTGTTTTTAGCACTGTGCTTCCCCCAGGTGGAATCAGTAACTGGGACAGATTTCTTGACTGGCATTTCATCTTAAGTCATTAATTTCAGGTCTCCACCTCTGCTGTCCTGTTTCCTTTTCCTTTGGGAAGTTCCTGAATAGAGACACTTTCCCGGGTGCAAGTCTGATCCTCTATAAATAATACATGCCTGAAACAAACAATTGTGCTCCAACTTCGTATTGCTATAGTCAAGCCTCCACTTACCCATTTTACTACCAAACTAATTTTTTGGCTGCTTGCATTCAAAATCAAGAGCCAACAGTAATCTCTACTGAAGTATTCATAAGTCCTTGCTGACATTCAGTTGGCTCTGGAACTTCATTTTGCTGTTAGAACATAGCAAGAGCAGTCTACTGCTTTATAAATACAGGGAAATTTAAATGGAAAATGTATTACTAATTATCTGTTGCACCATTTCACAGTGTGAAAGAGAAATGCAGCCTGCCTAAGAAATGGATGCTATTTTCAAGCCTTCGGATATTATTTTAAACATAATGATCCATTTCTGTATTTGGCTCTCAGAAGGAACCAATCTCAGGAGTAAAATAAAGAGATTGGGAAGCTGGAACATGAAACCACTTGCTCTGCCAGCATAACACATCAGGGGCATGTCAGCAATGTGGATGTTTAGGAGGGAGAAACAATGAGGGCGACATGCCATGGAAAAGCTTCCTAGTGGAAATGTCAAAACACAATGCTTTCAGCATCCTACACGAAGCTGTTTAGCTCAGTAATGTGATTAATTTTATTGATTTGGTTTTTTAGTGAAGTTCTAAGTTTACTTCAGAAAAATAAAATACATTGAAAGACCCTGGTGCAAGAGAAGAGTGGATATTCTTTAGCTGCACGAGGTTGGAGGCAGTCTGTTGCACAAACTCCCACCTACAAATTACAGTTTCATTTTGCAGACAACTTCTTTACCCCTCACTGTCAGCTAAGGCAGGTTTATTGGATGGTGGCAGAGGACTTTGTCCTTTCTTGTCCTGAGACCCTCTGATGACAGTGTGTTTCCCTGAGGTATATGAAAGGATTTCTACTTACAATAAATCCTTCACTCCCCTTTTTGGTAAATCAGGCCATGGTGTGAAAGGCTAAAGAATCTTCTGACAAGATTACGAATTTAATCCAACCCAGGAGTGAAATCAATTCAATTATCTCAGTGCAATCTGTAAAATTCCCCAGTTGTTCTAACACTGTATCATCACAAGCTGTCAAAAAGGTTATCAGCACCCAAATGAAGGAAACATCCCTCAGTTCCAGATGGGCACAGTGAAGCAGAGCATCAGTTTAGGTTATGATCTACAACTGTAATTTTCCCTCTCATTAGTTCCACACCTTTAGGTTTAAGATTACTGTTTATTTTTATACATCATCTCAAAGAATTACACACGGAAAATGTCCAAGCCTCCCAGCATGTCAAGACTCTTCCCCTCTAGCCATGAAATAATCCCCTCATGCACTGTAACCTGCACTGCACACATCACCCCAAAGCCCTACTTTTCCAAGTAGGAAACACGCCCCTCTTTAGTCCTTCAGCTGATTCTCAGACCAAAAGCAAAGACAAAAGGAGCAACATTTACTCTCTGCATCTGCCCACCAATCCAAGTCCCTTCTGCCCACACCCCCTCCTGTGAGCACCTCTGCCCAGTATTTTTTTTAAGCACCCATGTAACTTTTTGTGGCTTTTTTCACATAAGAGAGTATCCAACACAGACATCTCCAAAGCTGGTGCTTCGGTGACTCTTTACAGCAGTTCCCCAAATGTCAAAGTCACTGCACGCCTCAAACGCAGTTACACCATTCTCCTGCACTTTCTGGCTCATCCATTCACATACTGCCTCTTGGGCAGTTTCTGAAGCCTGGACTGTCTCATCGAGGGGGTGTATGTCATGTCTACAGAATCCCCACCCGATCCTAGTGCAGCCTGCTCATCACAGCTGTGGCACCCAGAAATAGTAACAGCACCTTTTAACCATCTGTCCTCATCCAGCCCATTCATAATTAAGTAAAAGAGCTGGAACAAAGCATTTTGCCACAGCAAAATTGAGTAAGTATCTTGAGGCTGGCTGACTTCTGTTCTCCACAGAATATGGGGAGAAAGGAGGGAGCACCCTTTAGTCTGCTTAATCATCAGAAACAGAACCTTGTCTCTTCTCAAAAGGTTTGTTTGGTCTTTGGTTTGGTATTGTGCAAAACAGATCCAAAATCTACTTCACAGTCCCTCTGTGAGGTTCATCAGAGGTCAGAATGGAAAGCACAGCACAACAGCTAATTTTGGAGGATATATACAGACAGATATCTGTATATACAGACAGATTGCAGTCCCTGCTCTTGTGGTGTAATTTCCTTGACATCACTAGGCTGCACATGAATGAGTGAGAGCAGGTGCTGGGAGGAGAAAAAAGCCTCAGTTGATAAAGGAGAACCAGGAGTGTCCAGTAGCCTTCAATCACTCAAACATATGTTCTGTAAATGAATATTATCGTTCAAGCACGGGTTTCACACAGGCACTCTTTGACCACTCCTCCCAATCTGAGCATGAACTTTCCAGCAGAAGAACTCAGTGTTTTCCTTACGAGAGCCCAGAGAGCTCCCTCCTGTTACCCCTGCCCTGGTCCTCTGTGTGCAGCTAAAACAACAAAGCAAAGTTCAGCTCGTGCTTGACTGCAGGCTCTGTCTGCCAGGGCAGAGCTGTCTGCATGAGCATTGCTCACCAACAATTAATTCCTCTCTGAGACGCCTGCAACTGCATCATGCCTGCAAAATCACATGGACGGAGTCTCCATGGTGACAGTGCCATGCGCTGTGCAAACGTCGGCTGGCTAGTCAAGGTTACTTTGGCAACCCAAGTGTCACAGGTAATGATCCAAATCTCCTTCACATTTATGAAAAAAATAATCTGAATTAAAAACATGCCCATTTTTCATGCTAGGGCCGGCTCTGTTCTGTTGCTCTCATAACTGGCACTATTTCAATGAGCCCAGATCTACCTCCATTAGAATTACAAACAATACTACCAAGAATAATTATTTAAGCATTATTTCTATACAGTAATGAAGAAAAAAGATGCATACTGCAGTTGATTCTAGCTGAGATAACACATAAGCAAAGCTTTAATACTATAGCTTTCATTAGTGCTACAGAGCAAAATAATTTTTATCAGGCTCACTGCTGTGTTCTATTACAAAGCTATGCTGTCTTTAATATGGATTGTGAGCTGCATTCTAATTGCAGATGCTCTTCTCAGACCAGGAGAAGAGTTTTCTTTCATGTTTTTGGTATATATGGCTTTTAAAACTAACACTGTACTCGCTACAAAGAAAAATCACATCATCTGTCTTCTGGATTATGTCTGTCTAGATCTGGTCTGTGGAAGGCAAGAAACTCAAGACACCAAGGACAGCAGTTTCTGAACTTGCTGGCAGCTCTGAGGAGTACCGGGTGTTCTATTCCCTGCAGACCCTGCCAGGGCACGGGAAGCACCGGGCAGAGGTAAATCTCCCTTTGTAGCCACACAGCCCTGCTAGGGTGCCTTGGGCTCAGTGAAGGGACAGGACATGGCTCCCTGGGCAGCCAGGACACACACATGGCCAGCAGCCACTGCTCCTTTGCTAACGACTGCCCTTCTACTCCCAAAAGAGACATCTGTCAAAATTTAGTCCTGTTGTTTTGCTGGCATATTTTCTCCTTAATAATCTTGAAATGCCTCTCTCGCGTTTATGCAACATGATGTTGTGGGGTAATATTTCATTGGGAAACATGCTGGCTTTTTTACAAAGCTTTTTCATTTTTTTTTTAAGTGAGTTTGCAATATTTCCCTTTCTCAGGCTGCCTTCTGTATAAGCTTTTGCAGAAAAACTGTTTTCCTGTGTGATTACTGACAATTATCCTACCAGACACAGTTATTTGGACAAAACCATCCTTTGCTGTTAGGGATTATTTCCCTTGAGAGCAATGGAATAACCTGTATTCAGCACAATGCTCTTCCATGGGAACGATCTGCATTCATGATAGGAATATTTCCCTCGCACTGGGTAGCAGAATAGCCAGCAGAAAAGTGCTTCTAGTGTTAAACTGACTTACCTGCTGTGACAAAATCCTTCAGTTACCTGTTTGTGTGGGAGCTGGGAATATGGGAGGCTGGCAAACCCACATCTGCAACCAGCCTGGATTCTCCTGTCTCACCTACACCGTTAATTCTGAAGACACCTCCCAGACTCTGTTCTACTGGAGGCTGAGGGTATGCAGCAGCTTGCATGACAGATGGAAAAACAGCATAATATTTACAGGATTTTGAATAGGCTCTATTCCTGCCTGTGGTGAATGCAGACAGCTCTTAAGATGCAGAAACTGAGCATATGTAAGAAGACACATCAAACTCAGGGTATGTGGGGCCCAATTTTCATAAACGCCTACACGGGCATGGAGAAAACATGGATACAATCAAAATGTAGAAAATTAGTACCACTAGCAATGGTTTTGAGCTGATTAGAGTATTTTTCCCACAGGAGTAGTAGAATAACTTGGATCATGAAGTCTGTTTCCACGGCATGTCACATCATGTCACGCCCTGTCCTGCTAGAACCCATCTGAAAGCAACAATGGTTTTATCCAGCTCCACTGTTTCTGCCCTGTCACACCCAACTTTGGCACCAATGGTTTTCCCTGCACACGTGCAAACAGAAAGTACTTTTAAAATCCCTTTCATCCCTCCACTGCTACTTGCAGCTGCAAACAGCAGCAATGGCCTCTGTTCCCTTCTGCTGCCTGTCAGCGAGGAGAGACCTTTTCTCTGGAGTACCTTTTAGCCTCTCTGCATGTTGCCATGGCAGCGAGACTAAAACCAGACCCAAGATGAGAAAAATGTCAAAGGAATAAAAACTGACGCTACAGGCAAACTCTGAGTCCTCCCTTGGCTGCTGGAGATACCTATTAAGTGATACGTCTTCTGGATGGAGAGCTACAGCTGCAGAACTGTGCTGTTTTCACTCCTTCCTTATTCCTATAAGCTCCTGCTGACGTCAATGAGTATTTGTTTCGTCTCGGTAAAATTCAAAGAAAAAGAGATTTAAAGCCTTGTAATTACAGAATAACTGAGCCAAATCTTGCCAGCCTTTACTTACAGAGCCAACAGGGATAAAGCAAGAAAAAAGGCAGAATCAACAACAAATTAAATATTTAGAAGTACTAAAGAGCAGTGCCTAGATTATCAGTTTGGTGGGAGCTTTTCTGCATGATAAAAGAGGAGAAAAGAGCCTGAAACTTGATCCATCAACACAGGGAATTCCAGCAGGTTAGGACAGCTCAGGGGCATTCAGCACTGTGACAGCTAAAGACTAACTTTTGGTTGCAGCAAAGTGCTATAGAATGGCCATTTCTGTGAGACTGTGCATTATCTCAGAACGGAGCCAGAACAGACACTCATTTTGATTTAAACTGGCACAGCTTTTCTCTATTATTAAGATAAGCTTGAAGAAAAAGTCATTTTTTCCCCTGCATTACTATAGGAAATTATTACCTGATTCCTTTCAGAGTCAAGGGTTGTTTCTGAGGGGTAGAGATTTGGTGATGAAATCCCTGGAACACACTTGAGCAGAAGAGACTCATCCTGGGAATCAAGATGAAGCTTTAAGGGTCCTGCACTGGTATTTTTTCTTAGAGCAGCAACAAAGCCAGAACTCCTACTCTATTCCTGTGAGCCACTGGCTCCCCTGGACTGGCTGAACCCTTGGAATTGATGGTAGAAATTACAATAGCATGGTCCCAGTGTTAGGAAAATGGCTTTGAGCACATCAAAGCCACGAGTAGAGGAGATCAGAACTGGTCACCTTCACGGTACCTCTCTGAGCATTAATGCATCTTGTAATAAGTCGCAGCCAGCTGTGCACAGAGAGGTGCCCCAGACACCCCTGAAGCTTGAGGTATTCAGAGGTGTTGCTCTTCAGCAGCAGCTCTTATGGTGAGGAAAATTCCTTTAGCTGCAAATGAATTTTAGCAGGGAAGAGAGACCCTCTGTACTCTGTTAGGATGAAGCAGTCTGCTGCTTAAATTGAATTAATATATGATGCTCAGTTTGCTGTATTCCTGTACTCCATCACAATCTGTTATAACAAATTATGGCAGGAAATAAACTTTATTACATTCATCACTATGCAACTTAAAAAAAAGATATATCGTTATTGACTATCAATCTCCATGCCACCAGTTTTTAAACTCCTCCCTCAGCAATGCTGCCCTGTGATCTCTTTGAAAAATGTTTGGAGGAAAACTGCACCAACCCACAAGATTATCTACTTTGTGCTCTTGGCCTCAGCTCCAATAGTTAAGAGTGTCATTAAACTCTCCTTCTCACCCTCAGAACGGGCAGACCTAATCCTAAACACTCTGCTTTGTGCGGTGCTGTATTGCCGGCTCTTGAATTACAATGCCCGGACGGTGGAAGGGGAACGCTGCTGATCTCCTCTGAACAGCCTTGCAGCAGGAGTCCTGTCCGGTTAACTCCCTGTGGGAATCCACCAGAGATCCCTCTTCACACAGCTGAAAGATCATCCAGCCTTTCTGGAGCTCCACAGGAATATTTCTGTGTGCCAGCATGGGTCGGGTGGCCCTTCCAACCACACATAGCTTTAGTGTTCAGGCTATTACAGCTTTTAGTGTTCAGGGTCAAATAATGTAAGAAATGCCACAGAACTCAGAGTGCCTGTTCTGTGCTGCTGCTTTTACTGTCTCTCGCTAACCAGCAGTCCTTGTCCTCCCAGAACTGGACAGTGGCGTGGATGGAACCTTGTTCTGACCTCCTGTGATGCAGATCTACACACGCCCTTTGGGCTTGTGTCTGTAAGCATAAGATAATTTGTACTACCACTTCCTTGCTACTATGGTGAAAAAAAAAGCTATTTCTTTTTAGTTTTATGTTTAGACCGAAAGTCCTTCCAAGCCCCTTCTGGATAAAATGAAACCAAAACCCCACAGGTGATTATTTTCTTGCTGTTCCCCAAGCTTTCATCAGCATCTGGTTATTTAAATTTCTGTCTGTTCACAAGAAAAGAGTTTATTTTATAGAGAGGATATATTTCTTTGTGTGTACCTCATTGAGAGGATTTGTTTTCTTTTAGGAAGCTGCAAAATGACAGAAAACTTTCCACAAGGAATGTCCTTTTTTATCACCTATTATTTTATCAGCACTCCATGCTGATGGTTTGTATTAGGTTTCACCTGATTTGTCTTTCAGGCTTGTTCCAGTTCTCTGATTCACTAGAACTACTATCCAATAACTGGATCTTCACAAAAAAAATTATTTCTACAGTCTATCAGAAGTTTCTCCATCTCTTACCAACAATTTTTTTTTGCATTTCTCACCAACACTTTTGAAGCCACACTTCAAGCACCACAATCTGCATCGAGTAGTTTCCCTTTCTTCTTCCTTAACCTTCCCTGTTGTGGCCTTTGTCCTTTCCTTGCTTTCTTCTACTTGACCCCTGTAATAAGATCATGAAAACACGTCCTCATCCTGCACCTTTCCCATATGGCAGGTGATTTTTTTTGGAAGCCAGGCACAAAAGCTGTGACTAACACGGCTTCTGCCACTGTAACCTCGCATGTTATTTGTTAAACAATTCAAACAAGTATTTTTCTCCCAAAAACCTATCACATATTCCTCAGGCTCTTTCCTGAGCTCTATTTTGAGTTCCTTATTTCACAATGCGGGATCTTAAAATCAGTAATAAAAGAATGAGAAAATCCTGTGTGACCTGCCTACTTACTGCAAAGAACTCCAGGTCTTCCTTTATTGCTACTAAGGAGCAGAAATTGTGCTTTATTCCAGAACCACTATTCCAAAACCATGGGAGGTAAACTTAGTGATAACAAAATACAGTAAACATTCAGTCTTCCAGATGGTAATCTGTAAAAAGTCTTGACACTCTAATTTCCAAAGCCTGAGAAGCTTAATGTAAAAATCCGCCTACTGGGATCAGATTAGCAGACACATTAACGTTGTGACTTTGAAAAATATCTCCATGTTATTCTGTAACAATGGATTATCGTCAGTAAAATCTATCCCCAATCAGTAAACTAATTATGTAAATTCTTGAAACTCATCAAGGTAAATACCAAAGGTCTCTAATGATACAAATGAGAAAATACTTCTCTTTTGATTTCTTGTGTAATTTTTTTGTTTGTTTCAGAAAGTAGTGCCATGAGGATTGCAAACCTAATTCTTCTTAAGTTATCGTAGTATTTTTCGATCATTCAAAAAGTGCTCCAACTCAGATCTTACCATTGGGTGCCACTCTGTACCTTCATTAAAATTAAAAAACAAAACACTCTGTTATATTAAACTGCAATACAGTTGTTATGATAGACAGTATGATTCACACTTATCCTCAGTTTGAGCTACATCACTTTACAGCAAGATTGAAATCATTCATCCAGGCAAGATGAAAGGTATTTGGATTTATCTTGTTTGCTGGTTGACAGTTTTACAATATATATTGCAGCCCTATTTGCTTTATTACTTAATATTTCTCCTGGCACTGTTAAGAAATGTCTCGTTCTAAGCCTGTATTAAAGATCTTAACTTCCCGTTAGCATTGTACCAGTGTGATTGCTATAAAATTGATGTAGTTTACAACAAGTTTAATGCTGGTGTGTGAGCACTCATTCAGCTCAGCATTCCATTCTACTGACCCAGCTCAGCCTGCAATAATTGGTAGCAGGGAGCCAGAGCACTGTGTCCGTGTGACAGAACGGCCCTGCTGCAGCCCAGGCAGTTCCTGATCTAATTCAATTAAACTTGCATGTGCAGATGTACCCCAGCCCCCAAAGGCTGTGCGTGAGCCACAGCAATGCAGGGAAACAGGCGAGAACCTCAATAACACACATTTTGCTAGCTGGAGGCTAAGGCAGGTTTAACTGCAGGACTCTGAGAGTTGTGCTGGGTGTTTCCTTTAGATCGAAGGGAAAGATACAGTATGGTGTTACTGCTGCTAAAGAACTCAAAGGTTATGCTCTTCTTGCTCAGAACAGTTTAAGATCTTTAAGATATTTTACTCAGGATATAATCACAGCACATAACAGAAAAAGCCCTCAGGTTGTTCTCAAGGTTGTATTTGGTGGTGGTCAGGAATTCACTTTTACACAACCTTTATTCTACTAAACTGAATTAATTTAAACAAAGATTTGGAGCTGTCTGTGATGTGTGAGGCTTTATTTCTTATAGGTACGGCGTAACATTTTTAGATGTGTGCACTGTAACCTCACCTTCACAGCCTGAGCTTTGATTCTCCAACTGTCATTTTCTGTACCATCAAAACTCTGGAAAATCAGTGCTCATTTGAAACTCTCAAATTACATCTCTTCCTTTTAGTATTGTTTTCTCAAAGTCAGTGCTCATAACACAGAGTTTTTTCCCTACAAAATACCTTTGTGTTCAGTCATTCCCAACAGGTTAATATATATTTAGGAGTCTTTTAGTATCGACAATGTATCTGCTTTTGCTGCCTTGGTGTGAATTTAAATCATTATCCGTAATGAGCAATAATATTATTACTAAACTGCAATACCACATAGAACTCTCAATTATCACATTAAATGTAGATTATATTATGCTAAGAGATATCTTTATGCCCAAGAGTAATTTTGCTTTTAAAACTCATCTGTGCTTAAAATGATTGAAAAGAATATATGAGCCATTTTCATTAGGTGAGAACAATTATCGTGATTACCAATTGTTATGCACTAAAATGAAGTGTTATTTTGATACAATCATGGCATTTTGTTTGAGTAAAATTATGTAAACCAGAAAAGTAAACTTGCTTCCAACTAAAGTTCCCCACTATACTTAGAAAAGGAGAATTTAATCATACCACATGTTGTAAAATGTTATAAAATCTGAATGCTTTAACATTTTAAAAATCACATGACAGGGAATTTTTGGATAAACAGGGGTAAGAGAAATCCAAATCAGAACAACCTGGTAATCAGGTGGCACCACAAGAGAGGTGTGCATAACATGCATCACTGCCACGCTGGGTAAGTGCCCATGAGCAGCTTCCACAGCCTCTGAGGAAACTGCAGGAGCCTCCTGGTGAGCTCCAAGAAGGGGCTCTAAGCACAGCCTGGAAGATCCTGTATTCCACCATGTGGGATATTCACCCTCCTGCTCTCCAGAGAGCAATGAATGAGTCCACGTTGTGATGGTCCAGTAACAAATCTCAGGGTGGGGAAGGCAGGACTGCGATACGCTCACTCGTGAAGCTGAATATTCAACTGTCTTTCCTAATTATCATCAATACCAGCAATGGATCAACTGGTCAATATGTAGAACTATAGCTACATAAACCCACAAAATTATCATCTACAGTTAAGTGCCTTTTTTTGGATCTTAGCAAAGCTGTGTGAAATAGAACACAAAACCTGTCTTTTCTGTGCAATAAAGGCAATTTAGTAACCTAAGCAGACCACTAGTATGAAAGAAAAAATAAATTAAAACAACCCTGGGGAATAATTTTGTGCTACTGCTCAAGAGATTTCCAAAATTTCTACTGGTCTGCCAAAACTAGTCATCAGCATGATCGGTTGCTGAGAGACAAAACTGGCTTTGCTGATGGAATTAATAATTTATTTTTTCTTTGGCCATTGTTAATAGCTACATCCATAAGCAGATCCCAGGAGAAGAGCTAGAATGTTCACCTTAGAAAAGCATTTCTAAAACCAAAAAGGCCCATTTAATTTAATTTACTGTACCAGAGTTCAGCATCTATTAACATCTAAACATCCTTCTGCTGTAGCTAAAAGCTTGTGTCAATGTTCCCTCTTTACAGGCCGAGCGCCCAAAACTCCCCAAAGCAGAAAAATGTGAGCTAGAATTTACAGCAGAAATGCTCAAGGCACAGCATCTACTGATGTTTCTCAGCACAGTAATGCAGCAGTGTAAGAGAACATCCCTTTTCCTTCTGCTCTGTTAACCTTTCTGCTCCCTGTCTGGCATGGAAATGGCCACAGGGATCGTGCTGCCAATGTAGCATCATTTAAACAAAATGGACACATCAAATTTAAATATAGATAGGGATATTTTCATTATTCTTATCCCCCACTCCCCTTTTGTTTCTTTTCAGTGACTTCTTAAGTGGATTTCCGGGCACTCATTGATTAATGAAGTAACAGATTCATTGATTACAGCCAGAAAACCAAGCAAAATAATTAGTCTGATTTTTTTTTTTTGCAAACCAAGAGGCCAAAACCTCATCCAAAATTATCAAGGATCTCTTTCCAGTCTGAAAATGGGAATGTGTCAAAGGCAGGAGGAATTCAAATTATATGTATTCTCTATTGTGCCAGACATATAAGGATGACATCTCTCGTCTCTCTCAACATCACCAAGTAGACTCCATTATTTCTCTCTCTCTCTTTGTTTTTAATCCTTAGCATCTGTGAAAATAGGTCTTTCTTTAATTTGAATGCAGATTAAAAGAAGTTTCTGAGAGAATGTAAACAATCAGGAGGAACTGTTAACACAAATCTCCGATTTCTGCTTCATGGAGAGAAAAGCTCAATTTCTCACATTAGCAGTCCCTGCCAGCCTAACCTGACCGACCAAGAGCTTTCTTCCCAAACCACCCAACTAATTAACAAAGAAGCGTGAGTGGAATTTTTTGAGAGGGAAATCCAAGGTTCCATTCACAGGCTCTGTGGCTGAAACTACACACACTTAATAGAGCACAGCACAAGAATGAAATAGCATCTCAATGTGGCTTTGAAAACTTAGTTTCTAATATTTTTCCTCTAGTACCTGCTATTTTGTGAGTCTTACTCACAGCATCCAGTAATTATTTCTGAGTGACAGAAAACACTCGCTGTTCCAACCCTTAAGAATCCCTTGCCAATTAGTGGTACTACCAACTCTGTGGAATGGGAGACACTGTAAACTTTCTCTTAGAATTAATTTAAAACTATTTCTGCGGGTGGCAGAAATAATGTATTGGCACATATTTCATCCACATGCAAGACTGGGAGAAGATAGGCAGATATTTCCTCGCATTATCAGGTAGAAATAAAAAGGAATGGATTGAAGCATGCTTGGATCATGCTTCTTCAAAAGAAGCAGCTTTTATTCTCTGATACTTCGGAAGAGTGTAGAAATTGGTTTTGAATAGGGAAATGACCCCATAACACCCTGTTTTCCTGTCTCTTGAGAAGTGCTTACATTTTGTGACCACAGACAGCAAAAATTAAGTGTAAAACAACTGTGTTAGAGCCAAATATTCAAGATAAAGACAGAAGAAATATACTCTGTCTTCTGGAGCTGTGCACACATGGTGTCACTGATGTCCACCGTAAAGCTTTCTCTAACAGGTCTCTGTTTGTTTCCTTGCAGCGGAGCAGCATCACCAGATCAGCTCAATACATAAGGAATGTGGGCCAATTTATTACTTAGCAGCCAGCTAATATATTTCAGAAAGCAGACTGCTCCTGTAAAATACTGCTTCTTCACAATAATTAATCAGCAGCTTGCTCGATATAACATCTTTGTCCTTATTTTTCTAATAAATGGCAAATCAGCTCTCCCCATACAGTCTCCTGTTGCTAATTTAATTAACTGGAAGCATGTGACTAGTTTATCTTTAATAATGTACACTTTTTCTTCAGAGGGATCCATCAATGCTTCCTATATTATTTTCCTGCCTATTTCCCTCTGCCCCTGCACCATCCATCAGGAACCAGACCTGCTCGCTGCTTCCCCTTCCCTGCAGCTCCAGAAGTTATCATGGCTGTGGCACACAAGGGCAAACAGAAGTGACAGCCTGGCCTGCCCCAGAAATGCGACCGTGACTCACCACTGCACCTTCAACCTCCAGTGTCTCATGCCTTCTACCAAGTATTTTCTGCCTGTGTGTCTCCATAACTAATTAATTCTTAGCAGAGTGCTTTCCGAGTAGATTAGGAAAGCGCTGTAGCTGCGGGCTGTATTTATGTAAATGGAGAGGTTTCGTCTCAGGCTGGTCAGCCTCTAACCTTTGCAACAGCAACATCTGAACACAGAGTCAGCGCTCATCAGAAATACTGCCAAAATACATTTCCATGTTCGCCACTTCATTCCAAAGCATGAAACTAGCATTCCCCTGGAAGGAGAGAGCTCACTGAGCTTTGGCAGAGCACGCACCTCTGGGAGACTGGAGCCCCCGCTAAGGCTCTCAGTCACAAAGGCTCGCGGAGATGCTGAGACACAGCCCGGGCCAATGGCTGTGAGAGGCCACAACTGGCAATTAGAGATTTTCAGGCTGATCCATGATCTTTCCATTACTGTGCTGCATGGCACCAGGCAAGTAATGACAGCCACCATCTCTTTTGTTATTCATCTCTTAAATGGGAATTATAGCACAAATATTCTCACTGTGCATAAAGGAACCTTCTGAAGACTCTACACGGCTAAATTCTTTAAACACAGGTATTCAACTGGCAGGCTAGATAAAACAAGCTAAATTTCAGAGACTGGAAAAAAAATAATAGAAAGCACAGAGCTGAAATAAATTACTTGTCTGATTAAATTCCATTCGTGTAGCTTGAATTTCATACAGTGTTTATGAATAATATATAGCAATTGAAAAAAATTGACTTCTGCTTACATATTTAACAAGCAAAGTCTGAGTTTCCTAAAACAGCTCATTTACCCAATCAGATTTTGTGGTAATCACAGTCAATGTCGTGTATCTGAGGCCTTATTATGGAGCCACCATGCCCGTATCAAAGTTGTGTCTTTTTTCTTTCCCAGGCTTTTAATAAAACCATAACCATTGCCATCAACAGTGTGTGAATCTAAAAAGACTACTGGGTTATGCCATCCCTTCCTGATAGTGGTAAGAAGGGTAGAATGAATTATGAAGTAACATGAAATCCTGTTAAACAGCATTAAATGGGGAAGAAAAGCAAATGAAATTTTATAGGCACTTTGTAGGAACTTAATAATTCACCCAAGAGCAGCAAAGATCCCATAATCAGGTATACAGAATGTTTTAGAGAGAAAAAAAATTGCAATACCTAATTAACTTCCAGTGCTTTCAAGGTATGTTAAATTCATCTAAGCATATAGCACCAAAATTATTTTGAGTTTTAATTAATATTTATTTCAGATATGCATCTTGGGAAAAATTCTTTGCCAAGCCTTAATTAAAGATCACCATGCTCATGGCCCAGTTTTCATTCCTTTAGAACTTGTGTTCATTATAATTAATGTTCGTGAGGTAAAATTCAGGTGGAATAGCTTTCCCCTTAGCGTAGAGAAGAAAAGGCTCTGGGGAGACATCAAAGCCCCTGCCATGGAGCTCTAAGAGAGCTGAAGAGGGACTTTGGACAAGGCATGGAGGGACAGGACACAGGGAATGGCTTCCCACTGCCAGAGGGCAGGGTTAGATGGGATATTGGGAAGGAATTCCAGGCTGCGAGTGTGGAGAGGCCCTGGCACAGATGCCCAGAGAAGCTGTGGCTGCCCCTGGATCCCTGGAAGTGTCCAAGGCCAGGTTGGATGGCACTTGGAGTAACCTGGGACAGTGGGAGGTGTCCCTGCCCATGGCAGGGGGTGGGACTAGATGGGCTTTAATGTCCCTTTTCAACCCAAACCATCCCATGATTCTGTGATTCCCTATATTTGAAAGATAATTTGGCCTCTAACTGTGTATAATTTGATTGTGAACACAGAATCAAGCTGCCCTGAATTATTCAAATTTTGTTTCTCAGTCTGCTTTCCCCACATCTCTATTATCAAACCTGTTACATCAGTAAGACACGGCTCCTTGCCTTTTTGTATGCTTTGATACCTGCATGAAGCTTGTATTAAGCTTGTGTTACACCTGTTAGTATACAAGGAAACAATGGTGATGAACAGATAAAACATTTAAATTTACTTTGAACTACAAGTATTTATTTCATACAGTCAGCAGGAACAGAATCCCCACACAGAATCCCAGGAAGAACAAAGAGAGTTCCAAAGCAGTATCAGAGGACAGTGTATCTGCAGGGTTAACACCTGTCCATCAGGAAAGCTGTTCATGAACAACTGCAAAAGAACTTGTTCTGTCAAAGAAATACTCAAAACAAGCAGGGTCTGCTGTGTAGTGCTGGAGGAGCAATCACAGCACAGACACACTGACAAGCTCGTGGGAGGTTTCACAGAACGAGCTGCCGTTCCCTCTTTCGACACCATATGACTGCAAAGTAAATTGTTTCATGCTTCTGAAAAAATGAATCTTTTCTGTATTTCAGGGTGGGTTATTACTTTGGTTATAAATGTACTTCCACTTTTATCATGGCATTCTGTTATTTCGCGTACCCCGAAGAATAAACACTATAGAAGTCCTTCACTTCAAAAAAGGCATAATTTGTTCTGCTGGAGAATGTTTTCATCAAGCAGGAAAGACAAAAACCTGCACACGTTATTATGACATTGTAACTATTAAGAAACAAAGTAGACCTGGGATGGTATTTAGTATTCCTAACAAGATACCAGCCCAATCTAATATTGTTAGATTGCCCTTTTTCTACGTTAAAAGTAACCAAGTGGGTCCATTTTCTGTAGGTCTCACTGTTGTGATACATGACAGGCTTTTTGCCCTGAAGCCAAGATCACAGAAACATAAAATAAATAAATAAAAACATAAATAGAAACATAAAAAAGCATAAATAGCTTTTGATGAAATTAAAGTCTCTCCTTTAGGGGGTCGACTGTTATTATTCTGCTAACATGGGTTTGAGATTTCCCGTCCCCCTGCCTCTCGAATAACGATATTGTTGATATTTAAAAGCCTGCACTGAGATGGTAATTTATATAAGAGGATGAGTTCAGTGGAAAAACACAGGTTTACAGTACCTGAATCCTATGAAGCCAGTGGCCAGTGCTAAAACCAGACATATTGTGACTGCTCTGCCCTCCCCAAAACATGCCATAAATTCTGTATGAAAAATGTGCCTTCATCCAGTTCTTGCCACTGGATTGCAACTCAATAAGGCTGTGATCTTAAAGTAGGGTTCCTACTCTTTTCCTGTGCATGCTAACAACACTGATAGCTAATGCAGAGAACAAGGTGTGTGAGAACAGCAACAGATGAGAAAATGTACCTTTTAAAGGAAGTTTTTGTATCAGCAGGTGCTCTATAATGTCACTGTAATGTGATCAGTTGCACTGCATTCCTTTAGCTTCAGGTTCTTAAACTTGGGTTTCCTAAGCAAATTACCAAAGAGAAAAGCTCTGGCTTCAAGGAAGAGCAGGAAATCTCACTTAGATAAAAACTGTATTTACAGCTAGACCTACTGGTACGGTAATTTCCTTTAAAAGGCACATCTTCTCATGTGTTGCTGTTCTCACATACACCTAGTCTCTGCGTTTTCTCTCAGTGTTATTAGCACGCCAAGGAAAAACAATACAATCCTTACATTAAGATCTCTCATAATTACTCAGCCAAAAAAACCCCAGTGACTCAGTGCAGGGCTCATTACAAACTAAATTAAGGTGCAGGGCTCTTTCCAGTTAAAATTATTCTATGTACTGACCACAAGGCACAGTCACTAGAGCTCTCTGATAGTCATATCAATATCTGTAATATTTAGTGCCTTGATTCCTCTGAATTTTATCACAGCTGAGTGCCATGGTGTATTCCTGGGCCTGGGCTACAGTTTTTGCATGACTATTCACTAAGTGAGGTGTTGTTAAAGGCATTATTGCATTATCCCTACAAACCAGTGACACACGGTGACATTCAGTGCCTACTTTAAGGTACCAGCCAGTCCTTGCTGTGTTATCACATTACCCTCTTACTGTTTAAAAGTAACAACTCTTTTGCACAGGTTTCAGTATCTCACCATTCTTACCGACCCCTAAGGCAGTAGGAGCCTTTGATATCATTATTGCTACCTATCATGGCACTCCTTTGAATCATTTGAGAGAGGAATGCAATGAATCCTTGGGCACATGACACAGACCTGCAGTCAGGATGTTTTTCCATAATCTCACTTGTCACCCACATGGATCAAAACGCCCAAGTCTGAAAACCTTCTGCCTACTGAGAGTCCCTTTTGAAATAGGAAGTTTTGGGTGAGGGAAAGGTGCCCCAGAGATTTTGACGACTTTGACCATGACTGGCAGTCCCTGTGCAAGAATTTGTGAGGTTTGTTTTACACATGCTCAGTGCTAACTCTGACTGCTGTAAGTCACCAAAGAAGGTGCATACAACTTCTGTGTCAATAAAGTGTTCTACCTGGAACACACGTTTTCTTTTGCAACTATAAAGAGATGAAAAAACCACAGAATTTTAATAGAAAAGCGCAATGTGCATGTTTTTATTCAACACACTAGATTTTTTTGAGAGCTGTCAGTTTTCATCCTGCTTACTAAACTAGAGTTGACTACTGTGTAAAGCAAAATACTCACAGACTCTCGGGAGAATGTTAATGCATAAATGCACAGTACAAATTAATCAGAATGAGTGGTAAATAGTCACTAACAAAGAAACAACCACAAAGTTCAACGAATATTCACTGAACACACATTCTGTTTTAAACTCTGCTATTTGTAATGAAATGCAATCCTACCAAACAATCAGCTTTTTACTACAGAACAGCATTTTAAGCATGCACCATACACAAATCATCTCATCTTCTAAACACTTGAATGCATAAACAAATAGTTGCAAAGCAGCAAGATATCTCACCAGCAGCTAATTTCTTGTATGACTTCATTCATCTCAAGATGAATAATTCCCAAGTTGGATTTCCATTTTCAAGTATCTGTGGATTTTGTTACCGTCTCTTTTAGTTAAATCCTTCTTACTTTTCCACAATAAAGTGGTTCTAATTGCCTACTTGAGACAAGACTTGGCTTTACTAGGATTTATGGATGTAAATTTGAGATTAAAATTACCCTTCCCAAACATACACCAGCAGCTAACACAGCAATACAAATAGTTTTGCTCTACAGCAGCAGTCAAGAGTCTGGATCCAGAGCTCCCTTGTGTCTGCACTAATCTGATGCATTGAAGAAAATCGAGTCACTTCTAAGTTCCTCTTTTCAGTCAATTGGCAAATTCGCTTAAGCAGCCTGTGCTGAAGGGGCAGGGCAATCCTTATCCTAAAACAAAGGGCAGTGAAACCAGGGATCCTTCCACAGACTTGGCGGCCTTTGGATGCAGCCCTAAAGCAGAAAAAGGAGGACACTTGAGGGGATTATATCCTAATTAGAATGATCTTGTGGACACTCGGGCAAACCTTCATGGTTCAACAGGAACAGTATCCAACTAAGTCCATCTAATAATTCCTGAAAAGTTCTATCTTTAATATAATTTGACAATCAACTAGACATCATGTAACACAGATTGCATAATAATTAACAATTAATTAATAATTGCATAATAGGCAAACGGGAATCTAATAACTTTCTCTAAGTTCTGTATTACTGCCACTTGAAACACTTTAAAATGGAAAATCTCTGCAATTACAATTTTCTCTCATCAGTATATTCTTTTAAATTCAAACTGTGTGCTCCTGCAGAAAGTATTAAGAAATAAATGCTGTTCAAGGAACCATACCGGGCTTTTAGAACAATGAAGTTTTTTTTTTTTACTCTTCATGGAGACCTATGAAAATGGACACAAAGCCTGTCTCTGGCTGTTCTCACAAACACTAGAACATAAAGCCCTCAGTTTTGGGGTCATCATGCAATGAAACAGTCCTATAGCAACCAGCCCTGAGCAGCAAAGGGGAACAGCACTGGATATAACTCATTGTCCTCTGCTCTGATGCATGGATGGAAACTGATACAGGACTGAAAAGAGCAGCATTTGTACTGTAATACAGCTTTGAAAGAAAACCTGGTGTCTTCCATGTTGGCTTTAGAGAGTCTGCCTTAAGCTGTGAATTGGTACTTGCACAAAGGAATACATGAAAACAAATGAAGATGCAGAGTGAATAAAGCGAGCTGAAGGGATGTGCTGGGGATATGCCTTTCATGGAGAGATCAAACCTGTTACGTGTGTGATGATACATTCAGGTATTTAACATAAAACATTTGGAAAGGCATCCTATGGTGAAGGCTCCACTGAGAATTTTCCTTACAATATTTTCATTTTCAATGTCTCTGACTGGATTCAAGCTCATCTAGAACTGCTGGACAGAGGACACATGGATTCCCCCATGAGGCTCTGGAAAAGGTAATATTCCTCCACAGAAAACTATTCAGCCATTCATTTTCAAATGCCATGTAGGGAGTCCACCATTCTGCCACTCTCTAGTGAAACATTTATTCTCAAGGCTCTTATGAGTCAGGAAGTTTCCTTAGGAAAGCTGGTAAAAACTGGTCATATAGTGGTTCAGTCTCTAACAAAGACTGCTGGGAGAGGTCAAATGGAAGTGGACATTTGGAGAACATCAGGCTTACCCAACAGGAAGTGAAAAGCAATCAAATGTCCACCTCTGAAGGGGAAAGATGTTCAAGCTCTGGAATTAAAAATAAAAACCTACCAAACAGAACAGAAATGCATCAACCTTTCTTCAGTTTAGTTCCATTTAGTCCTCAGCTATGACACATTCTCCGTGTATCATATTAACTTGAGAGTCAGCCCTAAATTATTCTATGCCCACAAAAATATATTCCTAAAATCATAATGCCCTGGATGAGTAATATTTCAGTATTACTTTGCAATCAAATAAACAACTCTTGCACTACCATATCCCTGAAGGTACAGCCAGACACTTCCTCTGCCAGTTAGCAGACAGCTCTTGGAAAGCCAGCAGGTGTGACAAATGAGCTGGAGTTTTCTAGACTGTGCTTTACAACAGATGTATTTACACATTTCACAATCTACTGGTAGGGATGGTGCATGCTACTGCCAAATGTTAGAGGAAATGTTATCAAACAGAAGTCTCCCAACAAATTCCCATCGTGTTGACTATTAAGATCAGCCTGCCACGTTTAATTTTCCATGTTATGGCATGTCCTCAATCAAGTCTTTTCCTAAGCTATTGTTACTATTTTAATTATCCTTCTCTTACTCACCAGTACATGAAAAGTACATATTTTACATGAATAAAGAAACTGCAGAATGCCTGTCTAGAGACTTGTGCCACTTAAATTTCTAAAGTACTTCAGAAGCTTATTTAATGATTAAATTTTAAAAACCACACATCAAACCAATAAATCTGATCCCATTTTTATTTTATACTGCTCTGCAAAGGGCTCTCCCTTTCAGACAGTACAGAGGGTTTTGTCTTGCCTGAGCAGCTGCTGTTTACCCCAACATCTGACATTCTTGGAGCAGACAGATGCTGGGAAGAGCCACTTGGTGCCCCCAGCTGGGACAGCCCCAGGTGTCCCTGGGTGCTGTTGGTGACAGTGTGGCCTCAGGCAGACCTTTCAGAGGAACAGAAAGGGGTTCCTGGGGAAGCTGTCACTGCAGAGGAGCCCACAGGGGCTGGACCCTTCGCACCTCTTCCACGTGAGGTGGCACCTTGGGAGGCACTGGGGCATTTGCAGTGACAGCACAGAACACGCTGGGCTCAAAAACCAGCTCACAGGCCAGCCAAAATCTTAATAAAATACAGCACTACTCATGGACTGAGCCTGATGGTTACAATTTCCTCATGGTAACGCCACCTACTGTGTTCAGACACAGAGGGGATTTTGCTGCAGCACCCTCTGACCAGCAGAATACAACACTACAGACACAACCCCACTCGGCAGAGCTGCTGCAGACCACACACCCTAAGTGGTGTGTCAGGCTCAGTGCACTTCACAAACACATACACCACGACTATTAATCTGGTGGTGCTGTATAATCCTGTTGTTTCTTCATATGGTAATGCCTGTTCACACCTCCAAAAATACTTCTCTTCCTTCAGCATCTTCAATAGAAATGTGTCAAACAGTGCTTTGAACAAGGGGTTTATAACTGCCCGAGCAGGTTAGTTTCTTTACACTTAAGGAGAGCTGAGTAATTAGAGGAATTAAAAAAAGAATCAAAAGAAAATCCACAGTCCGCAATTGCAACTTACATTAAAAGTGAGTTCTGATTTCTTTGTCTTTGACACATTTTCAATAACTTCCAGAAAACCTGCAAGCTTCCAAGGTTTGCTAGCACAACTATGGCACTGAAACTAAAGCTTGTGTATTAATGCACTCTGAGGAAAAAATCGAACTTGTTTTCAATTCCATTGTTTGCATTTCACTCTGCACTGGTTAATCATGTGTTTCATGCACTTAGAGAACAGAAACAATTTTCTAAGATTTAAAAAACACATTCATTATTAGCATTTTCAATAAATATATTCATTAGAGGAATAGGTGGATAACTCTGGGTCCTGGATTTTCCAAATAGCAGGGACTCTGGAGACAACTTGTGCACAAATGAAAAAGCAGAATACATTAATAACTAGAAAACATGTTTAAATACGACTTCACCTCTAAAAGTGCATGTTTTTCTGAAACTTCAAAATGAGGAAAGAGATTTTGCTCCTACCTCTTCCAAAGCCCACAATGAATCAACCACAGGCTTGATCTTCTTACTGTTATATAGATTTAGGAGTTTGTCCATCACACCCTTGATCAGGCCACCTCGATTCTGTTTGAAAAGTAGATTCAACAGGGAAAATCCAGCAATGACTTTGTTCTCCTCGTACAGCTTGATAGGATTTACTTTCTCAACCTGCCACCACTGGAAACCAATAAACAACAGCATGGTTAGAAAAACATTTTCCAAGAAATGTACAGGAAAGTTCACAAGAAAAGTGTCTGTGCAGATGTGATAAATGACTCATCTGTCAGCTCTGAAGCAACAGCCAAGGGAAGCAGCAAGGATTTGATTTAAGGATGAGGCAAGAGAGTGTGCAGCTGACTGACAAGCAGAAATAAAACACAAACCCGTGCTGGAGGAGGTCAGGGTGTGAGAAGGATGGAGACCAGATCTGGGTCTATATGAGGGTCTGGCAGGAAGGAGTTTGGATTTCCTTCCCCCTTCTGCTCTCTCCAGACAGCCGCTCAGCTGCCCAGATGTTCTCAGGCAGCTTTTGGCTACGGCTCTTCTCAGAACCAAGGGAACCAGGCACTGCCCATCAGCTGCCAGGTACTTTACATCCATTATGATGTTTATGACACTAGAGCAAACCTCGTAGCATCCAATGAAAGGATTTTATTTCATTTAGCCCAAGAGCATCATCGAGAGTGAGAGATGCCACTTCCCTGCAAATTTTATTTGAATGGCTAAATTTTTAATTGTAATTTTCATACAATTTTGATGAGTTAATTTTGCAGCATAATTACATAAAGAAACTAGTTATACTTGTATACAAAATTTTGTATTTTTAAAATTAATTCAATTTATTCATATTTATTCCATCAGTAAATACCAATACTATCTGAAAAACACTTCAGTGGAAATTTATTTCATTGGGCCAACCTACCCTACAAATTATACGCATCTGGATATTCTTACATTAACAGTAAAAAGCCTGCATAGCAAAGATTATCATGTTTTAGTTCACAAATGTGTGACAATAACAAGGATCCTCCTACTACAGCCATTAAAAAAATGTAGGAGGCAAAGAACAGCTCCTTGCTACAGTCTCTGACTT
The DNA here is from genome assembly GCA_013399875.1 of Gymnorhina tibicen. NCBI lineage: Eukaryota > Metazoa > Chordata > Aves > Passeriformes > Artamidae > Gymnorhina > Gymnorhina tibicen. The sequence goes on from VXAZ01005839.1 coordinate 769,525, forward strand.
ATCTTGTTTTCAGCTACACAGAGACTTTTGAAGCCAATTCCTTCTGGGAAGGGGTTGTTGCTGGAAGCTGTAAATGAGCTTTTGGCAGAAAGATCATATGACAGATGTTCAGAAAAGACTTTTCCCTATGTTTTTTCCTGTATGAAGGAGTTGCTTTCACTCCTGGTTAACTTATTTCTTGCTGGCAGCTTATTTGCTATATTTGTCCTTTTTTTGATCTCTAGGATTTCTGCACAGACTTCTGTTGTTGTAGTAAGCTGAAGAGAATAAAAAAAACATTTGAACTTCCAATTTGTTGACATCATCAATTAGGAAACAAATGCCACATCATCATCTCTTTGATGTCACTTGAAATGAACACAGAAAACTGAAAAATGCTCTTCTGTATGAAACAAACTTCTGAAAAGCTGGAAATGACTGGACACAGGCCCCATCTTAAGAGATATATGTCCTTTAATTCACTGCACTGTCCTGAGAGTGTCTTCAGATACAAGGAACCTACAGGGCACAGTTATTCATGTCCATGGATGTGATATTCTGCCAGAAGTAAATAAATAATGCAGTCTAAACTTAGCTGTGTAAGAGATCTATGTCTCATAGCCAACAATTTCACTTGCAATATGAAATGTACACTGATCCAATTCCTGTCTAGCTGTCCTGACATAAGAAAACGTGGCACAAAAACACAGCATCAGAAGTGACAGCTCAGTAGCGATAAATGAAAATTATGAAGATGAAAATGCTACAGAAAAGACTGAAGTTAGAGGAAAGAACAGAATCACAGGGACACTTACTGATTTTGCAAAACTGAAGAAGCTTTTTGTCTCCCCAGTAACCATGTTAGATGAACCTGTAAAAGATGAGCACATTCACACACACTTATTACAAGCTACAGCAGACCATTTAGTACATGTAAAATCATCTCTGTGATTCATATTTAAGAAAAAAACATGCCCAGGTTTAAAAGAGATTAGTAGAAATACTTCTACTTTGAGAATAAATAACAAAGGGGCCAAGGCGACCAAGCCCTCCAGGCTTATAGGAATTCTGAGATGACACTGGCAATCTGTCAAATCTCCCAAAGCCAGGGACAGGTCAAGTTCTGTTGGGCATCTTCCCACAAATACAGCAATCCTTTCAGCTGTCCCTCCCTACAGGAGCTTTCCCCACCCAGCAGGGCAGCCTGGCAGAACTGCAGGGCAGAAGTGCCTGCTCCGTGTGGGGAGCAGTCCACAAACAGGAGTGGAAATCTGTGAACAGAAGCCTGGCCTTGGATTCCTCAGAGTCTTGTCAAATAAACCCAACAGTATTCTTCCTGAAATCGCCCTTCAAGCTTCCCTCTCACGAAAACTCGATTGCAGTTTCCTTGGCCACACAGTGATCCCCAGAATGAGAGATCCAAACTTTCTCCCACTGCTCCTGTATCACCCAATGATATTTAACAATGTGAAACGTATATTCAGTTTCCATTTTGGACTGACGCTTCTAAGTATTTTTTTTAAAGGGTTTGTATTACTGTTTGTCTCTCAGTGATTTAGTCCATGCTCAGCTTCACTAAAATCCTTGATTGGAAATGATCAAACTGAGAAAGCATAACATGTCAATCACCAGTTCTGGAAGGAGGGGCATGGATGATTTTAAGCTCTGCAAAGCTTTAGTTTTGAAATATGTACCCGCTTTTTTCCACTTACCATATAAAATATAAGTCCCAAGTGGTTTGAGAAGACTGAGGCCTTTCCCAGTATTTTCTCCACAAAGACAATCCAAAACAATATCTACTCCATCCGTTGAGATTCTAAAAGCAAGCAAAAAACTCTTACTTTGCAGTAAGATACACAGGGCTGGTCAGGCTGATTGTTAACAAAATACCAACATTTTCTAGGTACTTTAGAAAGGACTCTAAGGCTGAGACTTTGACTCTGTGAAAACCCTCATCAAAAGACATTTCAGACTCATTCAGTGGCACAATGCAAGGTTTTCAGGCTAGCCAACCCACACCTCTTAGGCTTTAAAGAGGAGGAAACCATCTTGTTCTCCCTTTTTCAGAGCTTTCAGTAATATTATATTATCAAAAGACAGGCAACAGATACAAAGTTCTTTTTTGACTGACTGCAAATGTCAGAGAGTGTTTGGATTTTTTTTGTCAATGAATACTATAGAGAAAAAGGATATTTTTCTTATTCACATCTAATATTATTATTCTGAATTTGTAAGTAAACAGATCTTCTTATCCTCATTTCTTTTCAGACCAAATGACTTGTAAAGTTATTTACAGAGTCTTCTTCCTCAGATGTTTTATCAACTAGATATCAGCAAAGAATTAAATCAAGCATAAACAGAAGTCACTAAGAGCTAGAAATCCAGCACAAGGTTTACAATCAGGCCTTATAAAAGAAAGTAGAAAATATTTATACTGTTTCAATAAACAGTTTGCATATTTATAACTTTCCAACACCTCTGTCAATGCAATTTCAATATGATGCTGAAGAAGAAAAAAAATACACCAAATATCCTGATTTAGGGGAGAGGCAAAGATTTATGGCTTGTAATGAATCTTGCTGTTTCCTCACAAAACAAAAGTGAGACCCAGACATCCAGTGGTTACAAACAGCAGCAAAACCAGGCAACTTCACTCCTTGGTACTGCTGCCACATGTGGGGCAATAAGTTCTTTTCACTCAGGCCACTGGATGAGCCTTCACTGTAAAGGAATAAAAATTTTACAGTGAAACAGCTTTTGGAGGCTTCCCTGATTGAACTGATTCCTCATCTCCTAGGAACATTTCCACATTCATAACACCTCTTATGGGGTTTTCTTTGTTTTTTTCATTTGCTTGGAGTTTTTGGTGGTTGCTTTTGTTTTGTTTGGTTTTTTGAGTTTTCTCCCTGATGAAAGCTTTTCCCTGGAATGCCCCAGTCACCTGCAATAAAGCAGGTTCCTACCACTATGCTTTCTCCATCACAGCTCCATCCTCTTCTGCTCACAGACTTCTAAGAAATGAACACTTTAAGTAGAACATAGTACACAGCTAATATCCATCAAACCAAACAACTCCACCATTCCCCTCGCTGCCACTGCCAAAAGACAATTTGTCAAAACAGCATTCTCAGAATTACTGCTGTAGGTTTATTAAAAATCTTTTCAATGCAAACTGAAAATGGGAGGATCTGAGCAACAAATCAGAGCACTGGCATATTCTACAGGGTGCCACCTCTGTCTTGCAATCAGAACTATTCCTTGAGCTGATATTGAACACCCTCTGTGTTCCCTCTGTGCCAGGAAAGAAGCACAAACTAGCTTGCTACATCCATGTTTTACCTCTTGTACCCGCCCAGATTTCTCCTGCAATACCAGCCTGCACTGCTATCAGCCCAGGCAGAAGTTCTGCCACCTGTACCAACACCAGTATTCAGTTAGACAAACTGAAAACCAAAGTATTTGAAAGCACATAAACAGAAACACACATGATGACTTCAAAAGGCAACAGGATGATTTTAATCTGAATGCAAACAAACAAAATCTAAGGCTCTGAGGTTAAAGCAGACATTGTGTGCTCTGATATCAATCCCTGGCAGAGGATAAAAACCCAGGCAGATAAAAGCACACCAGAGAACTCCAAAACTTGGATACCTTACAAATCCACTGAAAATATCTTATTTGGTGCATTACAGTGAGCAAATACATATGCAAATGAAGGCAAAGTACATCCTTCTGTTACGACCTTTAGTTTCTTTCACTTAATTTACTTTGCTCACAACAGATGTCCAAGTAGGAACATGGATTGAAAAATCTTACGTTGCTTATCAAGACACAGGGAGATGCTCACTATCCTGTCCCTAGTGGACAGATGGAATAACTGGAATAAACTACAGCTCCCAAACTCACAAATGTAGTCCCTTCCCATAAATATGATCAGCCTGGTGCCTTTCATAGTATTTTGCCAGATACTACACAGATCTTACTCAGGAAAATATGAGATTACCTTTTTACTTCTTGAACATAGTCTGCATTCCTGTCAAACAGGTGAGTTACCGAGTTTTTGATTGCTTCATGTTTGAAAGATGAAGCTGTTCCAAAAACAGTAACATTGGGAATGGTTGAACAGAGCTGAGCAACAGCTTGACCCTGCAAACACATTATTATGTTAGTTCACTGACATGGAAATTGGTTGACAGAGTTTGCAGCTGCCAATTCACTCATGACACAGCAAAACCCAAGACCAAACATGTGCAAGCACTTCCCAAACTAGTTTATTTCCACTGAAATGCAGTTCAGCCACAGGAAAAAAGACACCTAAATCACAAGGCTATTCTGAAGACAAAGCAGTCCTAATAAAGTAGGTCTAGTCTTCCATTCCTAAGGGATCACGTCTCCTTATGGTTTCAGCAGGAGACAGCAAGTTGCTATAACAAATGCTGCATAATAAAGAAAATCTGCTTTACCTCTTATTGATAACAATAGTTATTACTGATTATTCAAAATGCAGGAATAGCCCCCAGTCACACTAACAGGTCTGCTTAGGCAGGGCCCCAGGCTCAAAACTGATCATCAGCAACGGGGATAAAGCCCAGAGCATGTCCAGGAAATTCATTCTCCCTCCTGGTCTGGGCAGGAACCCAGTGGGGTCCATCAGATGCTATGTCAGTCTTTAGGCAGGACCTGGGGCATTGAAGAATTTGTGCAATCAGATGCCTGTACTTCGAGTTTCCAGTTTTGGGTCCCAGAAGGCCTTAACTGCATTTTAACCTCTAATTGCATGAGGCGGAGGGAAGGGAAGCTCTGCCCAACAGCTGAGCCATCTAGATTTCAAAAACCATCCCAAAAAGTCATCTTTCCACCACCCTAGGTTTTGTTTTACTCTTAACAGACTAACAAAAGGAAAACAGACTTTTGGTAGCCACACCCTACCTCTTGCACCCACATTATTCTGGTGGAGCCAGCACAGTTACATGGATATACCCAGAAATTTAAAAAATGGCACTGTCATTCTAAAAAAATTGTCAGATGGAATTCAGCAGACTCTTACTTACATCTACAGCCCAAAGACTGTCATTTGTAAACTGTATGCATGACTACTAAAATCACCCAGGGATAAACACATTTCTGTTCCCTCCAACCAGAAACCCTGATTATTAGTCGAACATCCCAGTAATTAGCACTTGGGTTTTATTCAGAGCAGGATAATTAGCTAACCCTGCATACCCTGGGGGTCTTGGCATCCTCATGTATTCTGCTGAACGTAATTCCAAGCTGAACGCCACCAGAGAGGGCAAGGTTGTTATTTACATATGGTGGCACCCAGAATTTCAGACTGGTTTCCCACGGGGTTAGTCAGGAAATGCCTGCACAGCAAGGCACAGCTTAGGTGATCCTTTAGGCAGGCAAACAGACCCAGAAAAGGGAGCCAGAGAGGGGATCATTCTCATTCCTACCTTGCAGATGAGGGATGGAACACCACAGCAAATTGAATAGCTTGTCCAACAGCTCAGAGAAGCTCACAGAAGGACACAGGTACCAATGCTAGCTCCTAGCACGGTAAATCCAACTCCAAACTAAAAATGACCTCTTCTTTTTAAAACTATCCACCATTTTCCTGGGTTGGAATCCCTAATCTCTCAAAAATCATAGGAATATTCACTCCTGAGGGGCCTCATCTCACAAGATGTAAGGTTTTCAGGGAGCAGAAAATGTTTCACTCTTCTCATATTTAATTTCTCTATTACTTACCAGCTCATTCTAAACCCCTCCCAGATTTTAGCCTCCACAAATAATGTAATATAAAATTACAAGAAAAAAACCTGGGGATTTTGCATCTGTTCTTTTCTTAGTAATTTTCACAAGCAATCCTCTTTTCTCACTTTCTGTGTCTCGCAGAACCCAACACCCACAGTGATTTAGATAAATCAGTATTTTATAATGCATGACAGCTGAATGAAATTCTGACATTATTGATCTATTCTCTAATTAGTTTTCTGCATTTTCAATCTAACTTGGGAAGATGATGGGTAATGAATATATCCTGAATCAAAACCACTGAATGTTTAAAAGGTCAAATATTCAAGAAGAAAGCATGTTGATTTTTATCCTGCAGAAGACGATTAACATTTAACAAACTGACAGTCAGATGAATAGGAGAAATGCACAAAAACATCAGGATGTGAAAAACCTATTTTCCTCCTGACTCAAACTCGTTAGTACACCTCTCCCTTCCCCCAGAGATAAGTTTATCTAAAATCCCAGATCAGCTGGGAATACTTTCTAGCTTTCTGTAGATATTTGAAGCCCGAAACTGACTCATATGACCAGTACTTTTATAATTGGATGAAATATTTTGAAACAATTCCACAAAACACTCTTCTACAGTTTTCTGAAATCTTAATTGGAAGTTGACTCTTATTTCTGTGCAAAGTATTTTTAGTAGCTGTATCAGAAATCTAGGAATAAAGGCTGATATTGGACTTCTCACGCTTTCCCCACCAAAATAGGAGAACTGAACTCAACCTATGAACTCAACCATTTCCCTCATTTCCGTGGAATTCAGCTAAGCTCCAAAACAGCACCATGGCTCTGCAAGTCACTCTTAAGTCTCCTTTCTAATCCCCCAAATCATGTAGCTGCCTCTGGATTAGTTGCCAGTGTTTAGAGGGTTTCACATTTTAGTTGCAAGTACTGAGCCCCAGTGTTCAGAATATCCATGGTTCACAAATGAAGCACCCACCAAGGGTTTTGCTGCTGGAAGGAGGAGCATCCTCTTCCCAGGGCAGCTGAGGTGTCCATGCTGGCTCCTGTGCCCCTGCACGCTCCCACCACGGGCACGCCAGCCCCGTCCTGTCGCTTGGATCCTGGAAACTGCTCTGTGGTAAACAGGGACAAGAGGGTTTCCTGTCTCCTCCCTGCCCGGACAAAACCACATCAACTCTGCTAGCAGCCTTCACTGGCTTTGGAAGCAGGAACCATGTTGGCAGAAATAGTGTATGAACTCCCAAACCTTCCAAAAGGGTGCTAAATTACACAAGCATGGGTTGAAAAATATTCTTCACACATCTAATTTTTCATATACAATGCCAATTTCTACATATAAGTACTGACCAGATTCTTGCTTTCTGAACCTAGGAAAACTAATAAGTTTTAATGGCAAAAAATAATTATCACTTGGACAATTAATTTTGCCTTTAATGGAATTTAGCAGTCTTTGGGAATAAAAAATAAACCAGGGGATTCACTGAAGGGATAGACATGGTTACAAATTATTACCTTAAAGTGGAATTGATCTCCTTTAATATAGCCATATATTTTATATACTACTTATCACAGAATCATAGAGCCATTATGGTTGGAAAAGACCCCTAAGACCATCAAGTCCAGCCACCAGCTCAGCTAAACCATCACCATGTTTTATCACTAAGTCGTGTCCTCAAGTGCCACATCCATTTTTTGAATGCTTCCAGTGAGGCAGAACATCATGTGGTGAAACCTCTGAGAAGTTAATAGCTTGGATTAAATAGCTTAGATTAAAGAAATTAATAGCTTGTGGAATGAAGGATGTCTGCTACTGCTGGATGTGTCTCCAGCTTCACAGTCTGCTTGATGGATTCCTTTTCAAGGTATCCTGTCAATTCATAAAACCAGTATGTTGAACCTAATCTACACATATGATTATTACAGAAACTAACATAAATTTATATCCTTACAGTAGTTTTAGATCCAGAAAAAAAGTAAAAAAGAGATTTCTTCACATTCCATTGCTTTAAAACACAAGTCTAAGCCTGCAGGATTGGAAACTTCTCATACTGAGATAATCACCTAAAAGAATGGAAAAGTAGTTTTCTAGGAAGTAACAATGGAATAGACTGTTCTGTGCATTTCAATAATTTCAAAGAAAAAAAGTAATTGATATTTAGAAGTCAATATAGAAAGCATGAATAGAACGAAACTTACTACTCTAATTAGCTTGTTAACACGAACCTAATGCTGGATGAAATATAAATAAGGTGTACAAGTGAGTGGCTTTCCAAAAGGGTCTGACCTAACGCCACCAGCCTGACGTGCCAGCTGTGCACTGAATTACAGCAGGTATGAGGCAGAATCCTTTCAAGAAAGTATCTTTTTTGCTATTATATAAACTGAGGCCAGCCTGATAGCAGGAGAGAATAAACCATGTAAAAGATACCACCCTGCAAAACTACATCAGTAAAGAATTACCATTTCTATGATATATTTCTGCAGCCCAAAGGTGCTACAGCATTTTTAAAAATAGCATTCAGACTTAATCTTGCACAAGAAACTTGTCTGGAACCGAACGTGAGAAGAATCCAAATTCCAAAATGCTTTGATTCCACATAACCATACCTGAAGGTGGTGTGAAGTACTCAAACACAGGATGAAAACTGCAAGGAGAATCATCTACTGATCTCGTGGCATCAGGAAAACTCTTCTCTGGTTTTAGGTGAAGTCTGATACATAACATTTCATCTCCTGAAGGTGTCATTTTCCCAATTACAGCAAAGGAAATTGGAAACCAAACACTAGGGTGAACATGCAGAGTGCACAAACTAAAATGTGATTATTGGACAAGCATAAGGCAGCATCTGCTACACTCAGCACACCACAAACGAGTTTTGGAGTGGAGGGAAGGGAAAAGTGATCCTGAGATAATGATCTCTCTCACCCTCAAAATATTTTCTGCAACAATTAGCAGGGTGTGTTTTTCCTACCCCTTTGCAAAATTGTGCAGCTGAGCTGCATCAAAAACTCAGGGCTGAATCTCCATCTGGCACAAATCCTCTGCAGTTCAGTGGAGCTATGACAATGTACCTGAGCAAAACCCACCCAGGGGAAACAAACTCCACCTGGAAAGGAGGAACAGCCAAGGGAGAGTTGAGCACTGCCTGTGACCTGGCTCTGCAGGTGACCTGGGGACAGGACATGTCCTCTGGGGAGTGCAGGGCTGCGAGAGGCAAAAAGAAAGTCCTTCAAAGGCTGCAGCCTGCTTTGGTCAGGGAAATTGCTTTCTGTGCATGGCTCGCTGGGCTTTTGTGTTTGATTAACAGATTATGCTCTGAGGCAGTGTCTGGAAATGGGCTTGGCCGTGGCACCAGGACTCTCCAGTGCTGCTGAGGGAGCACATCTGTTGCTTCAGAAGAAGCAGCTCAGCTTCCACTGCCCTGGCTTGAACAGCTTGGTGCTTAGCGCAGCCCAGACTTGGTTACACAGTGTGTGAGCTGATTTATCCCCTTCCTTGGCTACTGGAGATGAAATAAGAGGAAAGCACTTCATCAAACGCAGAACAGCTACGAACTGCTAATATAAAAAGAGCAAGTGCAGCCCTGCTACCAAGTAAAGGTGTCAGCAAAGTGGGCTGGATGAGTGCCATGGCACAGTGTGCTGGCCAGCACCACCACAAGAGAGGAGTCAATTCTAATTACTCACATTCAAGGAGTTCTGACTCAAACACAGGAGTGCTATTTATTGTGCTCCTCCCTGCTAAGTGCAGACAGAGCAGCCTACCCATACAATATTTAAAAGGATCACGAATGCTCTGAGACCTATTTTAACAGGATCTGGCTTTCATAACACCTTACTGCTGCTGTGCTCCCAACCAGCTCAGAGTCCAGGAAACACACCCACATCTGCCTGGAGCAGAACCTGCTTGAAGGATGACCCAGGAAACAGACATCTAACCTTACAGAAACAGGATATGAGCAAACAAACCTGCTTTCAGCCTGAAAAATACAGGCCAAGGAGAGATTTCATGCTGAGCATGTTGTAGCCACAAACACATACATATCCTACTATAAAGATCTGAAAGAAGTGCCCCAAGAGGAAAGAGGAGCTATTTTAATTAATGGACAACACCAGTAGAGGAACAAAGATACGTTAACTGGCCATAAATAAAGTCTGAAAAGTTTTCTCACTGAGCAAGACAGACTGGAGAGATTCTGGGTGGATAAACACATAGGTACTTTTTCAAGAAGAAATTAGATCATTCTCTTGAAAGGGTTCCTACATGCTGTCTGTGATAGCAGGTGACTAGATTCACTAAGAAATGCCAGTTCTTTGTCAGACAAAATATCACCACTTCAGTGATTCAGCTGGGAACACATCCTCAAATATTTGCAATGTATGCAGGGGAGACACAATAAAAAAGAGGGTTCCTGCCAAGCAGTAACAAATCCTGCCAGTATGGCCTAAATCTGTTGCCAAGTCAGATTTACCCTTCAAATTTAAACATGAGAACTGCAACTGTAACTTACTCTGCTTGCGCTTCCTCTGCTGCTGAGCCTGAAAGGGAAGGTCAGGCAACAGCTTCAGGAGAAGCAATCAATGCTCCTGCATGGAAGGCAGCTTCCTTTTAGCAACTGCAAGATCAAAATGCTAAAGAATTGGCTTATAATTCTGCCTTGAGTCTGAGGGGTTAAGTGATGAGACTGGTGTATACAAAACCCTGGTAAATAACCAAAGCTTTGTGCTCTAAATATTCAGAATAGGAAGTACACGAAGAACAAACAAATAAGCAAATGGGCGTAATGGCTTTCTCTCACAAATATAAAGCCCTGCAGGAATTAATTTTCCAGGAAAATATCACAGAAATAGGGACTGGATTTATTGAAACTCAAGGAAAAAAGCATAAGGTTTTTTTTCCTTTTTTTTTTAATACAACAGTCCTATATTTATACTAATTCAACAGTTTACATTAATAACTTTAAGCAAAACTTTATCATCTCATCCAAGCCTGTCCTGTGACTTGCACTGAATGCACTGACTTAGAGAGTTTTCCTTGTAAAGAACGAATTGCCTCTTGGAGCAGACCAGTCCCAGCAGGGTGCACGCTACTGCTCAGTTTTCTCAGGGTATTTTCTTCAGTTGTCACTTTGCTTCACTTTAAAGAGATCTGGGAGTATATATGCGAAGGAAGCTACTCTTCCATTGTCTCACGGTAATTTCAAACATTAACTACAGTGTTTTACGGTTAAGATAGCCCAATATATGCCCTACAGTAAGTCATATGTTCTTGCAAAGTCATTCTTTTGAGCATTAATGTCTACTTACGATGTTTAGTGTTAGCTGGCTTTCTCCCTATTTTAGCAATCAGTTCAGAAGGACACTTAAACATTTCCATAGCTTTAAGCATTTAAACTGGATTTGTATTACACAAATTTTTTTTTGTTAATTACTGAACTGCCCTGCCACTCAATTTAACAGTTTAATCAGAAGTCCTAATTGTCCAGCCAAGCAGAGGCCTGAAAGGGAGCAAATGGCAACCTTGTTAGATCTCAGTCAGCAGCAGGATTTGAAAATTATTCATCTCCTGTCAAAGCCTGAGGGAATCGTGGAATGCAACTGTGAGCCTGTTCTGTGCTTCTGGGGAAGGCTCCTGAAATTTCTTCAGCCTCCTTCACTGCCCAGGGTGAGAGCTGAGTCGCTCTCTCTTAACTGCCCCTGTCCCAAGGAGGAAAAAAGAGATGGGAAAGCCACAGCAGCCCCCTTTCCAAGCAATCAAAATCAACATGCTGGGCCTATGAAAACCAAATGTCATCTCTCCTTTCGATCCCCCCTTGTAAGCACTGCAGCAGCTCCTCCTCTTCTGAGGGAAGGGTACAATGTACCAAGTGTCAGAAGCAGAGCTTGTGGGTGTCCACCTCTCTCCCAGCTTGGGGACACAAGGCGCTTCCTTACAAGTGGCCATGTCTCCTTCCATGACCAGGGAAGATGGCACGATGCCCTGACCTCTCCAGGGAGTGGGTGGCAGGGGAAGGCACTCATTTAGTATATGCAACTTGATTCAAGTCTATAACACAGAGACAGGTGTGTGAGACTTCTTCAAGACAAGCTATCTTGGTATGTTTCTTTTTTCTCTCCCTAATCTTCTGATGTCCCCTGGAACTTCTGGAATAAATAAACTGGCTTATCTAAAGCACCCTGTCAGACATTAAAGGATACTGTTCCCTACTAATCACACTCCAGGCACAGATGGGAAGACAATTGCTATAGTTACCTCACTACCAAAAATATCTATCAACAAAAAGAAGGCCACATAAATAAACTGAGATAATACACAAGAGTAAAGGTCCTAGAGAATTTTCCCTGACTCCATTTATCGAAAAAGCTGCAGGATTCTCCTAAACAGGACTGAGTAGCCAGAACAAAGAACCTAACAAACATTTTTGAAGCAACAAGTTCTTTTTCATAAACTGCCTGAAGCAGCTAAAATAATGATCTTGCATAATGAGAAAATGAACAATTAGAAACTTCTAATCCCACAGGGAGCCTATTGTCTCATTAAAGTGTTCTGGAATTTCTCTGACATTTAGAAACAAACTGGACAGATTTCCCACTTGCTGAAAGTGGGGAAGGGCATTCTATCTATTAAAGCAACAGCACAAAAATAACTCTTCCTATAGCAGCTTCAGTGACACTTTTCTGTTCATTAACAAAGATCTTTGTGAGAATGATTTGTTTGATTGAAACTGCCAGATTTTTCAAAGGATTAACAGACAGATTATTAGGGTAGCACAGACCCCTCTGAAATCTTTATGTCTGCTTAGCAGAAAGAAAAAAAGTCCATGCATCTTCAGAGTGATATTTTACCTCAAAAACCTATCAAGCAATGGGAAAATTTCCAATTCTTGTTCTCCACGCTCTTCCTTTACAAGGAACAAGGGACTGTGTGAGGCCAGTGATCAGCATCCTGGCTTGAAGGCTGGCCAGCCCTGTCTCCCTCTCACTCACGTTCCCCCTGGATCCTACACATCCCTTCATCACTTACTGGCCAGCCTGGCTGCTCTTCCTGCATGTCTGGTCTTTCCCTTGGAAACTCTGTTTTATTTAACTACTTAGCAAGTGATGGGTCTGACTTCTCCTTGTTCTCCTGGCAGCCAGGCAGGATCCATCCTTCCTTTAGCTTCTCTCAGAGAAGGTTCTGAGCAGCCACAGCAGAGGACCAGCCAAAAGCTGCCCACTGAACAGCTGGGATGACAGAGGAAGCCAGCAGCTCCTTCCAGGAACAGCCCAGCACAGAGGCTGGGCACTAGAGCAGAAGATCTGTGAGAACTGACATTAACAGAGCATGAACAGTCCTTCAGGAAAAGAAGGAGGAAATAAGAGAGGCAAGTGAGGTCAGAAAGAGAAAGAAATATAGAAATCTTAAAAAGGAGGAGGAGTTCATCTTCTCTAGATGCACAGGTACGTGCAGGGATTGCTCTGGGGCTCATTCTGTATGCTCAGCCTACACAGGGTCTGTACACTGCCAGGTGGGCAAATGGCCTTAGAGCTACAGCTGAGACTTTGATTCCTGTAGAATATTCCCCTGAATGTGTGGCCTCACGTTGCTTTAACAGCCCCAAATTCCACATGAAGAGATTTAACACTACAGAACAATAGTCAGCCATAGCACTCTGGGCTGTACTGTGCCAGAGCATAATACGATTATAAATTCTGTTCATTTACACAAGTATTCCAATAGGACCAACCCTTTACTGCCAGTGGGATTATGGTTAGCTAAAAATATCTTGTACAGGGAACTCATGAATTTATTCCTTTGATTACAGCCTTCATTTCTATGAGAACCTAAAAGAAGGTCTAAGGGCACAGAATTAAGGATGGCGCGTTTGGGGCTGCCCACCAGACCTCAGTAGAAAACAGAACATTAATTTAGCATAAATAAGGCATAACGAGAACACAGAAAAGGGACTCCAGTTTCAAAGGCTGGTATCTGCTAATGGTTTCAGGTCATAAAATGTGTCTTATGAAAAAGGACTGCATAATTTCAAATGTAAACAAACTCCCCAGTCAATATCTTAATATTCTGCACAAAACTTTAATATTTTCCAAAGGATAGAGATTTTCCTAAAAGATACTTCAAGGAACTGGTAACACAAAATGCCAACTCTTTATTCCACTGTGTGGCCTGGTATTCCTACAAATTCATCCTTTGCCTGTGCCACACAATGCCTCCTCAGGAATGATCCAAACTGTAACATGCAGCAGCCACCACCGGCTCCAGTTTAGAATTTGTACCTTTTCCTCAGGGTTCAGATGAGAACTTTTCACTGCTTTCAATCCCTCTACAACACAGGGGAAGAAAAAGTCTTTCACAGTGAAAACATCACACACACTCACACGTGATACGTGCAGGAGTATTCCAAGAGGGACGAGTACTACAAGGAGGCTTATGGTTACCTACAAATACCTTGTGCAGGGAGCTTATTTATTCCTTTCACTAGACCCTTCTTTAACATAGAAGCACAACGTGTGTAAGTTCAGGAATACAATATCTGGGACAACACTTGATCCTTGATCTGCTGACAACCAATTGGGGGTTTTTTTGGGAGGTTTTTTCATAGAGTTAAGTGTCACAACATTTTTATTTCAACAAGAGCTCCTGCCAACCATTCACATCAGCATTTTGATGGGAAAACAGATACAGTTCCTCCAGTGCAATCCCTCACACATAGGGATATCAAATCAAACTGCAGGTTCCGGCTCATTTCAGGAATCGAGGCACATCGGACTCCTTCAGTTACTCAGTGACAGCAAAGCAAGAAAAGCTCCAACTCACCACCCCGCCTCCTGCCGAGTGAACCAGCACAGACATGCCTTCTCTCAGGTTAGCGACCTCAAAGAGCATCATGTAGGCAGCAACAAAGTTCATGGGAAACGCAGCAGCTTCAGAAAAATTCATGTCGTCTGGGATCTTGTAGACAAATTCTACCGGGGTACACACTACTTCAGCCCAGGCATTGTAGTTTACAAAAGCCATGACTCTGTCTCCAATCTACAGACAAGGAAGAAAACAACGCTGAGGATCTGAGTGCACTTGAGACTGTAGAGAGCAACCTGTAAGACCTGAAGGTCTCTTGTTCAAGGTGTGGGTCACTGGCTGACTGTGAGGAAAATGGTGCTCCACATCTTTGGCAAAATAGCAGTTAAGCTGCTCAGCTTTGGGCTTTTACCATTTTTAACGTAACAAAAATAACCAAAAGAAGTTAAAGCCACCTCTTTTTTTTTATTTTTTGCTACACTCTTGTCTGATAGAGCAGTCTTTATCATCACTGATACAGATCATCTTTTGGTAGCAGAGATCCCAAATAAATGTAAACAATGAAAACAGCATTCTTAGCAATAACCAGGAATTTTGCTTAAAGAGAAAGAAATGAGGGAAAACGGTTTTAATTATATTGATGAGAAGCATGGAATAAAGACAATTATACCTAGGATAATTTTCACTTTCTTTTCTCAATCCTCACACTAATTTAGAGCCACTTTTCCTCTGTGGATTGAGAAGGGGAGGCCTTGTACTCTGGTAGACGGAGCACATGAAAGGGTTGCAAAAGCTCTCACTCAGAAGGTAACACCATCTGTATCCACCCTCTGTTTTTATTATCTTATTAACTGATTCTACCAAGACATATCTGTGATTGTAATCTCCACAGCCATGTGTCAGAGCAGAATTTGATCCTACAACTTCAAGTAAGCTACCTTAAACACCTGGATTTTAAGGCACTGTTAAATCTACAAAGTGAATTTGACAGGATTTAAAGGAGCAATGAAATATTAACTTTCAATGCAACATTTCTCACTTTCTTCTGAAAATATATGGTAGTGAAGGAGTAACTCACTATGGAGAAATAAAGGCTTTCTGTAAATATTAGATATAGTTGGCTGCTCCTAGGAACCTTTCAGAGGTCTAGGCACATCCAGCTCCTATGTTTGTATATGGCCTTCATTGCAGCTTCAGGTTTTTAAATCAGAGATACTGACTCTTCTCAGATGGACAGGAGTAAGAACAAGGCACAACCAGACTTGGAAAGCAACACTCACCTAAAGCAGAAATTGGGCTGCTGGGTCTCCAAGGGTCAGCCACACTGAGCGAATGTTTGGCCAGGGTGTATTAAAATCTTCACAGGCACAACTCTTACAAACTCTCAATAATTGCTTGCCTCCAGCAACCCCATGGCATCATTTACCTTGCCTTAAACCCTTTGCCTTTCTAGAACACACCAACCAAAATAACATCCTTAACCACGGAAGGAGCTCTTCAGTGGAGCCACAGGATAAGACAGGAATAGCATCAAACTCCAGGCCTTTGTGTTTTAACGAAAACTAACAGCAGCCATCCCTCTAAAATAACTTTGCTTATCTGCCTCATACTCTTACATTCTACAAATACTCTCTAATGCTTTAGAAACTACAGGTATGGGGTAAAGCACAACACTTTTGCCTTCAGGCAAACGTTTACAGCACAAGAACATTTTGGTCTCCTGAGTGCTTGTCATCACTTTGGCTTTGGGATATTGCAGGTTTGCCCAAAGCTGAGGTGCTGCTGACAGTTCTGAAGGGTTTGTCTCTTTTTAGAATGAGAATGATGAAACACAGCTGCCATTCCCATTTCACTGAAATGCCTCCTCCTTTTGAAAAACATTCAAATTAACAATGCCTCACTGGTAATCACTCCGTGGTTCCCTTTTGCTCTTAGAAAAGCAGCTAAAATAGAAAGTCTGCTAGGATTAATTAGTGCAGATGTCAATATGCCCTATATCCTTGCCATAAAGCATAAATGATTACCAAAAAGAATGCAGAGAAGTCCCTCTTGGTGATTCCCAGGGGATTTCTTGGTAACAATAGGAACCACATTTTACCACAGATGCTATTCAGAGCCTAGTCAGATTAGACCTCACTTCCTGGGAATCATCCCCAAAACTGGAGAGAGATCAGGCCTGGTATAGCTGTCATCATCAAAAATCAGCTTTTTCTTTTAATGGGAGAAGGAATAGGCATTACACCTACTTTAGGAGGGCTTGAACTGGAAGAGATCTACCCAGGGAAAGAAGGTCAGAAGATATAGGGTGCAATCTTTGCTGTTGCTGCGGACAGAGGTAACAACATATGTCAAGGAGACACCAAGCATCTGGTGTGCTCTTATTCTGTGCAAGAATTCCTTAAAGGAACCAACAGAACGTTCTTCCATCATCCTCATGGCATGTTCTCCTGCTGATGGATTCATTCCCATGCACAGCTGTCACTCTGAGTGCAGACCCTTTTCTAGATCACTCAAACACAACCATGGCTATGCAGATTATATGCAAAATATAAAATACTATGCCTTGTACTCAATTACAGGGAGTACACCAGTGCACAAACGTGCTCCACAGTCAGAACAAAGATGTCACTTTAAAAAGAGACACCGTATATTCAGTCAGGTGCAGTGTTATTCAAACAAGCGCCATATGCTGTAGCCTCACGATGCCCTTTAAAAATAGCAAGAACTTTAAAAATTTAGAGAGTGCTGATCTAGAGCAGAGGCTTTCTGTACTCCTTTCAGAGAGTATTCTTCGATATGGAGCACAGCTATGAAGTACAGATACTAGAGCAGAACTACCGAAGCAGCAAAGGTTTTCAAACAGCGAAATTATCACTCAGTTGTTGTTTGTAACAAAATACATTGAAAGATTACAACTTGTTTCAAGGCAGAGGTGGGGCAGGAAGGGAACCGAGAGAAATCCCCTAAGAAGATCTCATCACTGAAACCATAGTTGAAACTAAACTGGCCATTATCTTCATTTAACTGATAAATTTTAGCTTTTCGAGAAGAGAAAAATGTTATCTTTAAATAAAAGTACTTCTGTTTATTTATATCTTCTTAAGCTCCAGATATAATAAGAATTCAGAAAATTCGATTACCTTTTGACATGACTGACTCTGCAAATAACTAAGATAGGATTGACATGTATTAACTCAGGATTTATTTCCAAAATTTTCAACCTACTTAGGCAATAAAATGAAAGTTTGCAGTGAATATGGACATTTAATATCAATAACGAAATAGGAGGCAGGACAAAATGCTGTTTATATGCAATAAGAGATACCAAAGAGTCCATAACCACTTATGAAAGCTTTATTATATACATTAACTATTTGTCATTTATTACATCCTGTCAGGTGAAATAGATGCTTTTTCTGAGCAATCAGACTGAGTCCTATATCCAGAATCAGGGTCCCAATTTAATCTGCACCTCATTAATGCACACAGTTTTCAGAAGCAATGCTTACTGCAAACAGGGTTCTCGTTAACTCGAGATCAAAAGCTGGAACTAGAGTCAGCAGCACCTGGGCTTTGAGGCAAAGAGCAGTGATAACAGCAAACAGGGCCAAGAAAAGAAACTTAACAAGTTAACTTAATTTCTTTCATTTTATTAAAGGACATCAGTCATGCTTTCCAGTTCCTATTTAGCCATCAGGATGTGCACATGGCACAAGTAACTTTTCAGGAAGTATTTGAAGGAGATGACAGTGGTGGATCCAGAAACTAATTCAAGAGGCCATTCTCATGCTTGGGAAGCAGCAAGGAAAAATTGACCTCTTAAATCTCAACAGGGTGGTGAAGGCTGCTGTCACTGTCAGAGCACAAGGGATTAGAAACTGGCGATTACTTATATGAAACTTGTAACTCTCACTTTGAAAATAAAAAAATATTACCTCAAATCCTTTCACGCTGTCTCCAAGAGCTTCTACAATTCCAGAACATTCAAACCCAGGAACAAGTGGCGTCTTAGGAGGGTTGTCGATATTCCCCTGTCGCACCATCAAATCAATAAAGTTCAAACCACTGTAAAACACAGGAAAAAATAAAATCAAGACCATTACCACAGATCAAAGTAGAGGAGGAAAACTTGACCCGAGTGATGGGACAGCCAGAAAAACTCCAGGGCAGCATTAAAAAGCTGGGCTCTGCAGCGTAAGAGGGACCCAGCAGACATTCCCACTCTTGGGATGCTGTGCCTTGGGCACAGGGTGCACATGCCAGGAAACCACAGCTGCCAGCAGCCCTGAGCTTACCAGACTGCTGAGCAGCCACACAGGGCATTTAAAAATTCAATACTGTGAAACATTGTAATTTCTAAGAATGCATTACTAGCTGGCAAGTAAAGCCAGGTCAATTTAGGAAGAAATCCCCAAGCCTCACACATTACAGGTATTTTGGGCTAGGAGCTACATGATCTAACTGTCCTAACCTTTGATGTGACCCCAAGAATGCATCTTGTGTTTGTCTCAGGCAGGAGTCCAAACTCTGGTATGAACTTACTAAGTACCAGATAGGCTCTTGTTTTAAAACTGTTCCTTCCTGGGTCATGTTTGTACATTTTTGCAAAAGTTAAGGTCTTTGAAGTCCTCAGGTTTGCTGATCAGAAAAAAATACAGGTCTTTCCCCATAGTCCCAGCTTTGCAAAAATCCTAAAGCACTTCTGCATTGTCTTTGGTATGCTATCCAATTTTATTAAGGAAAATTTTGTGGTTTTCCAGGCAATCACAAAAAAAAAAAAAAAAGGCACTGCTTATCTACTATGTGCATATATCAATTACCAGCCTTAATGCCACAGCTAAAACTTTAAAACTCCTAACTAGCTGAAATACACTTCAGCATTAATCCATTGTTCCAAACACAGCCCTGTTTTTATGGCTAGCCAAGCACACAGCCAGTCCTACCCACATGTGTGATACCAGCAACTGCTTGGATACGTCACATTACTGATGTGCACAAGAATTTATTAGATGGAGTCTTAGTCAGATACTAATCAGGACACAGACAGACTGAACAGACCCAACAAATTAAACATAGAGTAGACGCACAGCCCTAGCACGAAGACAACATGGCATTCATGGGATGTAGGTCACTGGGGAGGGGGAAGGAAATCCCACCGAATGTAAGCTTTCATAATTGTGGTGGAGGGCTTAAGAGCAACCTGAACCCACAACTTTCACCATGCTCATACACAAAGCTTATAATATCAACCATACGGAAGGTTAGAAGAGGTTTTCTCTCAGTTAAGTTGGAAAATTCGAAATTATTTTGGAAAGGTCACTTCTTACTCAGTGGGTAAGACCACCTCTTACTGTAATGTCAGTAATGAAGAAGAAATTCCAAATAGCAAAATGCCTGCAAGACAGTCATTTTTTGGAGAAGAGGAACAAACAAACAGCCAAAAAATCCCAAAACACACCCCAAATCCAGAAACCCTACAGCACTGATAGTGGCAACCACTGTCTGTGTACATTAACTTCAGCAACAGTCTTTTAAATACATCTTTCCACACTGCAAGAGTTTTACAAGAAGTTGATTTTCCCTACATTCCTGCAAAAAAGGCAGCTGGAGGCAGGACTGTGATACAGGAAAACACACCGTGATGTCCTAACCAGTAGGCAAGAAGGAGACAGGTGAGTATGCAAATGCCATTGCTCTTGCTAATGACAATGACCACAAATAGATTCCTTCTCATGAAGTAACTTGTCAGACAGTTTTTGAAAAGGCACATTGTCAGTTCTGCATCTAATGACATAATACTGGCAGTTCAGTTCTGTCCTAGTTCCATTTCTTTTTCATCTGTTTTATCCCCAATGAAGGGCAGCAAAATTATATTGAGAGTTCATCTCTATTGCAATGAACTTACAAGAGTTCACACTAGAACAGGTGTGGTAAGGGAAGCAAAAACACTACACATGGTGTGTAATAATCAAGTCACGTGTTCTTAGCATTTTAATTACTAGTTGAAATATGGAGTGCCAACCAGACTTCCTAATGATTTCTTGTCACTTTAAGAGAGTTTCTTCTTCATTCACTTAATCTTTCATCTCATATATTCCTACATGTTGTCACATCTCTGGTACTCATATACGTGTATTTATTCCTATTCTCCTCCACTTTCAAGGAAGGACAGAAGTTTTATTTTACCTGAGAAATTTGAACACCAGTAGATCTGAAAGCATGATTATGTTTTACTTGTCAAGTCAGCCATTTTATCTTTTTTTTCTTAGAATAACTTGGAGGGCCTAAAGATGGGTGGCTAGTTTTGCAACCACATCCAAGACACCCAGGGATTCAATCAACAGCAGACTGTTGGAAAAGTTTGGCTGCACAGAACATCTCAAGAAAATGTGTCTCATGAAGAGCAGTGGTTTTAGAGATTAGGCACAATTTATTTCTTGTACCAGCGCAAACCAGCATAGCCTGTTCTGGTGTGCAGCCAGAGAAAGTGACTCCTGAACTTTAGGTAAGGGCATACATGCAGAGGGAGAAGTGTAAATGCAAAACAATCCAGTGACAAAAAGTACACAGTGTGTTTTTAATCCTAAATCAAGAGCTGGATGCAAATGAAGATAGGAAAGGATATGAATTACCAAGATCAATACATTGACATAGGAGCTCTGCGAGAAC
This sequence comes from Gymnorhina tibicen, assembly GCA_013399875.1. Classification (NCBI taxonomy): domain Eukaryota; kingdom Metazoa; phylum Chordata; class Aves; order Passeriformes; family Artamidae; genus Gymnorhina; species Gymnorhina tibicen. The sequence goes on from VXAZ01005839.1 coordinate 790,733, forward strand.
CTCCCTGTGACAGAGCAGGGATGTCTCTGTGACCTGCACAGGCTGGATTAACTGTGCCTCATTGGAGGCAGAGTTTATCAAACATGGAATTATCCTTGAATTTGAGGCTGACTTTCTGAGTCTGCAGTGCTCTTAACACCAGGTTCTTTTGAGGGCCTTGAATATTATTTTCTGTATTTATGGTTTAGTTGTGCTGCATTTTTATTTCCCTTTTTTTTACATGTGGAAAGCAACAGTCAACTTCTTTTTCCTTGCTCCATCCCACACATTTAAGGATGCCAAATACCTTCCACTGCAAAATCCCAAAACATCCATCCACTCCATGACACTTTGCTTTGGAGAGGTGCTGGTTTTCATCTGTCTTTCTTATTTCACTGTAAAACTGCACTGAAAGTAATTACTGAAATTAATGAAATGCCACAGAGCAAACAAGAGGACTACTGAGTTTTGCATTCTTAAAATCCTTCCTCTTAACCCCAGCCAGCAAACTGCCCAATTTTTAAATTAAAAAAAAAAAAACCAAAACAAAACCAACCATATCTATATATAAAGGAAAGGTTAAAAATTATCAGGTCTCATG